>JAJJWW010007742.1:0-413731 GCA_023531295.1 Papaver armeniacum | reverse complement strand
ATTTGCATTCTTTATATAGATGTTAGAAACTTAGTTCCAAAGAAAATCTTTAAAATCGTTATGGAATTAAATCCAGTTTTATGATTTGTTATAAAGAAAATAGGAATGAAGAATGATTTCCATCCTTTATTAACTATTGGCTTTGTTTTTATTAGTAAATTAAACGTATTAATGGAACTTGTTAGATTGTGTTCAGGTACATGATTAGATTTTTTTTATATTAATGGATATCGTTAACATAAATATAAATAGTAATTTAAATATCAATTAATGTAGTATTTTTTATATATTGTTGGTTTTTCCTTTGTTAGATATTTATCATTAATACTAAGAATTAATATAGCTATTTCTATATTTTTTTTCCTTTTAAAGGATTAAAAAATATAA
This sequence comes from Papaver armeniacum, assembly GCA_023531295.1. Taxonomy (NCBI): domain Eukaryota; kingdom Viridiplantae; phylum Streptophyta; class Magnoliopsida; order Ranunculales; family Papaveraceae; genus Papaver; species Papaver armeniacum. The sequence continues at coordinate 413,344 of JAJJWW010007742.1, read as the reverse complement.
ATCTTTTTTTATTCCGTAAATACGTCGATTTTATTTTTTATTCTAATCATAAATGTCCAAAATTATAATGTAGTATTTTGTTAATTCTCTGGATCTTTTACAATAATTACATGAAGCTATAAATGTAATTATTTTATTTCATAAATATGTTAATTTGATTTTTTTTATTTTAATCATAAATGTCCAAAATTAATATAGTAATTTTTTTATTTTTTTGATTTTCATAAAATTATAAAAGATTATTTTATTCCATAAATATGTTGAATTGATTTTTTTTTATTTTAATCATAAATGTCCAGAATTAATATAGTAGTTATTTTTATTTTTGGATTTTCAAAATAAATGCACGAAATTAATATAACAATTTTTCTAAACAATGGGGGCCGTCCGTCGCGTGTGTCCCACCAATCCAGCCAATCTACACCGCACATTGTCAGATCAACGCACCATATATAACGAAATTTCATCCGACGAATACGTATGGTTTCTCAATTAGCCAATGAGAGCGCGAGGTTTCGCTCACCAGCCAATAGGAGGGAGGGTAAGCAGCACCAGTGCTACTTTTATTCTGGAGTGAGGGATGGTATTGAGTTTTTAGGTTGTTGATTTGGATCGACAATTAAAAGAAAAATACCTGATTTGTGGATGGTCACGGTTGGATCAAGAGATCTTCTTCCTACGGATCTTATAAAAGGGGTTGTTTATCCTGTCCAAACAAAGCACGCAATCATTAACTGGGGAATCATATTAGTGGTGTTAGAACATCAGAATTAAGCAATAACAGAACAAAAAATGATATTAAGCAAAAAAAAATTAGTAAAAGAAAACAAAATTGGTTATCAAAAAGTGTAACAAACATGGATTCGATATTATTTTTCTTAATATCGTTCTTTCCACCAAAAAATAATGTTATTTATTTTATACCAAAAATACAAGTCGATAAATAAAAATTAAATTTACCACGCAAAATGGAGAATGTATTTATTGTCTATCCAAAAATAGAGAATCTATTTATTGATTTTATATGCAATTACGGCAAAATATTGTTCATGCAAAATTATTGTGATTTTGTTGCTATTTTTAATTTTATTTTTATGATTTTTAGTGCAAATACGACAAAATATTGTTCATGAAAACAATTGTGATTTTAAAAATAATGAACTTTCGAAAATGATGAACCTTATTTCCTTATCACTTTTCTTTATTTTGTTCATCATATAAATAAAGATAAAATAAGTCCAAAATAAAAATTAAAGACAAATTTTTAATTTTGTTATGTCTTGATACGTAAAATATTTTTTATCCAAAAAAATTTGGCAACCACCAAATATGGTGATATGAAAATAATGTAGAAATTTTGGGATTGGATGCTCTATATAAAGCACTCCACCAAAGGTAAGGTCTCATCATTTTCGTGTTTCTGTTTTTTCGCTAGGGTTTTGCTCTTCTATTTCTCTGTATATTGGCTAATGTTGATATTTGATCTGCAGATGCTGGTGTATCTTCTCACTATATTGACAATAGATCAACGCTGCGATGATGCCGTGTATTGGTAAGGTAAGAAAATTCTTAACCTGCAATAGAAAACTGCTTTAATATCCGTGTTTTAAATTTTTGTTGTATTTGTGTTTTAATATTTTATTGGCTGGCTCGGATGATTTTATTTTGTGATGAAAACTGGTTAGTCCATAAGAATATATTTTTTTAAGGTTTATTGAAGATTAGAGCTGGCAAACCAGCCAAAAACCCGCGGGTTGACCCGTCCGGCCCGTGAAAAACCCGCACCCGTCCCGGCTGGGTCCTAAACAAGACGGGTGCGGGTTGGAGAAATGGTGGCTTGTTGGAGAACGAGTTAACCCGTCCCGTCCCGTAAACCTGCGGGTTAAACCCGTCAACCCGTCTACAATACCTAATTAATAAGTTATATTTAATCCCTACCGTCAGATTATTTTAGGGTTAATCTTATCCATACGTTTAAAGTATAAAAGGATAAACCTAAAACTAAATGAAGAGATATCATTCTCTTTTGTTCTTATGCTCCTTCTCTTCTCCTGCATTCTTCGGCTGGTGGAGAACTAGAAACGATAATGAGAGATTGAGACTGAGAGTTGTGGGGAAAGGTTCAGTTGGTGCTAGTAATGATTTTATTGAAGTTAATTAAGTAAAAAGAAGATGAATAAGTCGTGAATTGATAAGGAAATAAGTTAGGGTTGTCTCTGTGTTGATTCGTTGAAGATTTATATTTTGAATATGAAATTGAAGAAGTAAAGATCGAAGTATGGTGGTTGGTAGTGTTGTTGAGTCGAGAAATTTGATTCTGACTCAAAAGGGGGAAGTAATTTAGAGAAATTAAATTAGGGTTCTATGAGTTGAGGATTGATGATAAAATTAAGTAATTCAAGATGGGTTTTAAGATCCTGAGACGAAGAAGAAAATAGTTATGCTTATTTGAAGATTGGTTTATAGAAAAGAAAATGGTTATTGTAAACTCAGGATGAATTTAGAGTTTGTTAAACTGTGGTTGTTTTATCTAGTTGATTGGTCTTGAATCTATTACTTTTGATTTTTGATTGATGGGGCAACAAGGTTTTTATAATATCTGGGTTCCTTCTTATTTAATTGAATTATATCGCCTGCATGTTTAATTGGTTGATTAGGGGTTATTTGAAATTGAATCTTTTGACATCTATTATATGATGATTCTTGTTTTGGAGCTAATTGCTATGTATGGGGAAACATTTGTGTCAAAAAAAAATATATGGGGAAACAGGGTCTCTGCAGAGAAGATGGTGAAGACTGTTTAAACCCCTTTGATTAATTTGGAAATTAAGTTAATTAAATTTTAATTTTTAATATTAATAATTTCCGGGCTAACCCGTGAGCCCGCAAGCTTTACACGGTACGGGCACGGGTTGGAGAAATGACCACCCGTGAAGAATATCAACCCGCAAGCTTTGGCCCGTATTAACCCGCAACCCGCGGGTTGGTCACAAGCCAGCCCCGGCCCGCCCGTTTGCCAGCTCTATTGAAGATGTGTTGAGTATTGCCAATTTTTTTTTCTTCTTAATTGATAGTTTTATTTATCTTTTTTTATTTCATAACATTCAAGATTAGTAGATTAGTAAGTTCACTATTGAGCTGGTTAGTGGTGGTTAATAGCCATCAAGCAAACAGATTATTCCATTTGATGTATGTCGATCGGTTAGGCTATATAATATGAGATTATGATTGATAGTTAAAAAGAAAATTTATGGCACACTTTATTTTTAAATCCTTATGATCATACCATTAATCAAATGGTTATCTGGAATTGTATATGTATTTATACACAAAAATTCTTGATATTTTGGTGTGTTGTGGGTTCCATATGTGATGTGAAGCAGAATTTTGTGTGCTAATGCGCACTAACTGCAAATGCGAGAATACGTGGGATAACTACTCCTAACTAATTGAGAGGAGATATTCTTTTCAGTTTATTAGTCTGAAACATTGTCTGCTTTGTGTCTGAGTCAGTGTCTGTTAACTAACAGAGATACACGTGTGTCTTCCTTAGTGGTCTCTTGTTTTCTCTTATGAGCTGTCAACAGCTGTTAACGGTATCTTGAGTTACCGTTTTGTCTATCTGTTCTATATAACAGTGTACTCTCTCTTCATTATCAATGTAATGAAAATATCTGTTATCTCCTGAAACTATGGTATCAGATTGAAAACCAGAATCTTCACCTGGTTTTCATGGTTCGATCTTCTTCCGCTACACTATCTTGAATCTTCATTCTCAAATCCTGTATATCTTCATCTTCAACTTCAATCTCTGATTTTGTTCCTTCATCTTCAATGTCTCGTCTTGTTGATTCAAATTTTTCTTCAATTACTTATGTTCCTCTTCATACATTGGCCAATATCATTCCTTTAAAGCTTCAGGATGATAATTTTTTAACCTGGAAATCGTTAATTACTCCAGTACTTCGAAAGTTTCATGTTCTTGGATATGTTGATGGATCAAATCCATGTCCTCTTCAATTTATTTCATCTAGCACTAGATCTGCTCCACATGTAAATCCCAATTATGCTATCTGGCAAGATGAAGATACGTGTGTTCTTCTCCTCCTCAATGCCTCCATTTCTGCCTCTGTAATTGTTCACGTTGCTGATTGTTCTACTTCCAAGGATCTATGGGATAATCTTCAAAAACGTTTTGCTGGTTCATCTTCTGCTCATACCATTCAATTACGTACTCAATTACAAAATATGCGATTAGGTTCTTCAAAGGTGTCTACCTACATTTCTGAAATAGAACGTCTCTCCAATCGATTAGCTGCTTGTGGTTCTCGAATCTCTGATGATGAGTTGCTTGTTACTGTTCTTGGTGGTCTTGGACCAGATTATCATGCCTTTGCTACATCAATTAGGATTCGTTCTCCTCCTGTATCTTTTGAAGAATTGCACAGTTTACTTCTAAGTGAAGAGATCATTCTTACTGAAAGAAATGCTTCTCTCCAAGCTGATGCAGATTCTAAAGCGTTTCTTGCTTCTTCATCACAAGGTAACTATAGAAGCTATCATCCTCCTTACAATGCTTCTTCTCGTGGTCGTGGTCGTGGCTTTCCTTTCAGATGTGGTTCTCCTCATTTTACTCATCATAATGTTCGTCCTACTGCTCCTACTGCTGGAATCGTGTCACGACCACCTGCTCCTCAAAATAGAGTTATTTGCCAAATTTGTTCTAAGCTTGGTCATTCTGCGATTGAGTGTTTTCAACGCATGAATTTTGCCTATCAAGGTCGAGAACCTCCACAAAATTTATCAGCCATGCTTGCAAGTGCTAATATTCTTGGTGAAAATCCATGGTATATGGATTCTGGTGCTACCAATCACCTGACTTATAATATGGATGACTTCACTCCTTCTACTTCTTATGATGGTGCAGCACAGATTGCTACTGCTAATGGTGAAGGTATGGCTATCTCACATATTAGTAACTCTAAATTTTCTCTTAAGGACAAATTCTTCTCTTTAAAGAATCTTCTTCATGTTCCTCAATGTGCACAAAACTTGATTTCTGTCCACAAATTTACTAGTGACAACCAGTGTTCACTCACTTTTACTCCTTATGATTATGTTGCCAAGGATCTTCTCTCACAGAAGACTCTATTCAAGGGGATCAGTAAAGGAGGTTTATATCCTCTTCATTGCAATGTTCAATCTACTTCAGCAACTCCTCCAACTGCCTTATCATGTGTCAAGACTTCAGTTCATACTTGGCACAGAAGACTGATAGGTGTAGAATACACCGTATTTAATATCTAGTATTTATGCTTTCTTTGCGAGTTTTCTTGTAAATTATGTATCTTATGTGTGCTTTTGAAGTTATCAGGTACGCTGGAGTCACATGGAGGAAAAGAAGCGGAGATTACCCAAATTAAGCCAAAGGGGCAAAATTGTCACTTCAAATCAATAGCGGACACTATCTGGAGCTGAGCCATGAGTTAAGGGGTGCAAATCAAGATGACCCTTATCTAATGAGGGGTGCTTAAAGTCAATGTAGTTACCCCTTATCTATCTTACCCGAGTGGCTTTATCCCTTGTCATTCTCTTACACAATTCAATGAGAAATCATTTCTCATGATTCGACCTGAAATCGAGAGAATGGAGGCACCTGAAAACTGAGAGAAATTCAGAGAGGAAAGGAAGCATCGTATTGCTCAGCAGAGTGGGGAAGAATCGAATCGATCGAGACCGAGGGTATCACCAAGTTACTCATGAGATCAAATCTGAGCGATTAGAGGAATGGATCCAGTGAGGCTTTAGTGTGGTTGAAGAATGGCAGTGAGATGAGAATCCAGGTTCAGTCGAGGTTAGGGTTTGCTGCAAAAAACCGATTTGGTTACAGAATGAAGTTGGTAGTGAGATGTTTCTGTGATTTGGTGAATCTATACGGAGTTGATGCCGTCAATGGAAGAAGAGATCTGAGTTCTCTGTGGTTCAAGGAAGGAATTGAAAGAAATGGGTTTCTTTTGTTGTGATAGTCTATGGTCACACAGTGAGACTCAAGATCCGTAAGACGATAGTTTGGGTCATGGGTTTCGATTTGATCTGAAATAACTCGAGAGATGGGAAATTAGTGCTGGTGGTTTTAAGGCACAGGTATGACCGAGAAGGATTGTGATGTGCTCAGGGTTCTGGTGGATTGGCTATGAAATTTGAATATGGAATGGAAGGTTGAGAAGGGTTCTGGATGAATTCAAATTCTCAATTGAGAATTCAGGTGAACAGCTGAGGGTGATGGATGATGAAGCCTCAGGAGTTGAAGATGTTAGTGAGGTGACTATGAGCTGCACTTTGCAAGAGATAGTTGGGGCCTGTGGTTGATCTGTTGGAGTTATGGGACTGTAATGGCAGGGTATGAAGCTACAAGGAGTGAGTGATACAGCTGCTAATGTAATTGCAGTATGCTAGTGCAAGGTCAGGTGGAATGTATGGCGAGTGATAATGTTGACTGGGATGGTGGTAAATCGAGTTTTGGATCTTTGGTGGATCGGGGCTGATTTGTTCTTGTTCAATGGCTTTGGGATTTACGGCAAAGTTGTTGCTTGAATAAGTGATGGTGATCTTTGGTCTAGTTATGGCTTGAGATTTGCGGGTAATGAAGCTGTGGCCTGAGCTATGACTTAATGGTGCTTCAGTGAAGGAGTGTGTGTGGCTAGCAGATGGGGGATATTGGGTTGCACTACTGGGTTATGGCTGGATTGTTGAGGCAGCAGCAGGGTATTACAGAGAATAAGGAGGTAGAGATGGAATTGGTTTTACGTGTTGTGGCTCGGGGAATGCACTAACATTGCAACCGGAGTTAAAGTGTTCATTGTGGAATGGGAGCGGGCAATCCTGGTGTTAGTCCTGTTGCTATTGCAGGTGATGGTAGTGCTGGTGGTTGCTCTGACTAGTCGATGTTGGAGCTGCTTATTATGTGAAATGAGCTGGGTTAGTATGGGTTCTGATAGCACTGAGTGAGATGGCAGAGATGTATCCTGGGGTTTAAAGTTCCATGGCATGCTGAAATGGTGGTGTTGCTTGAATGGGTCTGTGGTTGATTGACTTGGAATGAGCTTCAAGGAAGGGTGTGTCCATGAACTGGTCTGGCAGTAAATGTTGGCCTGTGGAAGGGAGCTGAAACATGGTGCTGGTGCTGGTGCTTACAGCTAGGGCAGAATGGAAATCTTGCAGCCTGGTAATGATGCAGGAAGAACAGCTGGTGAGGTAGGTTCTGGTGGAGCTGGCTATAGATAGAACTGGTGGTGCAATTCAGGGAAGGCAGCCATGCATTAATGACAGGTCTGGAGCTAAGATAGTGGTCGAGTTTGAAGGCTGAGTTATGATGAAAAGCTGGAAGTGGTGGTGTTGGCTAAATGGTTGATTTAATGTTCTGCGAGTGTGTGTAGTTGAGTAGCCATAATGGGTGGCAGGGGATGGTGAAGCACTATGATTGTCTTTGAGAAGCAAATGGCTCGTGCAAGATCGGCTCGATGAGTCGTACCAGTTAGCTCATCAAGACAATGGTGACTTCGAGTCTAACACAGGGACCTGACTGGGTCTGACTCACACCCTGACTTCTCAACTCGGTTTGACCCGATCCAACCCGGTTTGACCCGACCGATCCGACCAGTTGACCCGGTGACCGGGCGGACTTTGCCGGTCACCGGAGCCGATTTCCTGGCACTTCTCCGCCGATTTCCGCCACAATCCCGATTTTCGGCGACGATTTTGGGGTCATATTTTCTACATGGGTTTCTCACTCCCGTGGGCTTGGTGGACTTGCATCTAATGGACCTTGAAGACAAAACCTAGTTTTGGAAGGAGAGAAAGGCTATAAAGAGAAGAATTCTACAACTTTTGGAAATCATCTTATCTCATATCTTTTCCTTGGAACTTTGCAGAGCCGTTTTGGGTTACACAACTAGGGTTTGCTTTTGTTCATCTTCTTCTTTATTCCTTTGATATTTTTGTGATGAACTCCATAGCTATGAGTAGCTAAATTCTCTTTTATTGGTTAAGGATGTAGTCCGATTTCTAAAACTTGTGTTTGCTTTATGCAATAGTTTTCTCTCTTGTTTATCGTTCAATTCTCTGCGGTTTTTATGATCACATGATTGAAGTATTGTGATAGGATTATGGTGTTTGATTAGTTAAGTGGCCAATTAATTGAACTTGCATCTTAGTCCATAGCTATTTTAGGGTTTTTCATCAAGCGATAACCTTGAATACAAGTAGCATGATATGTTCACGGTTTGTAGTGATACACTCTCGTAATCATATGTAGAGTTTGACCATTGTCCGAATTGTTTTGCGCAACGCATGACAATTGCATTGATTAGCCTATTTACTGAAACTTAATGCTCCTAGGAATTGAACTTGATTAGCGCAAGGCGTTAGGTTATTCTTTAGGAAAAATTCACATATGCAGCCCTAATGTGTGTGTTGATGAACTTGAGAAATTAATAGATTATCTTGCTTTCTTGATTCTCTAGGCTTTTGATAACACAAGAGATTAAATCGTAATTCTATTCATATATGCAAACACATGTCTAAGATTGAATATGAATTCCTTGACCAATATCTCTCTCCATTGATTATTCTCTACAATTTATTTTGCTTTTAATTACTTTTATTTGCTTAGATACAACAAACATACACCGGGGAACTTTAGAAACTGAAAGTTTATAACAACCAACGCCTCTCTGTGGATACGAACTCTTCCTTACCTTGTGCTTCATTTAAATTTAGTGCGTAAGAAAGTGAAATTAATTTTGACGGATTGACACACGATCAAATTTTGGCGCCGTTGCCGGGGAGGCACACGGCTAGTTATTAAGTTTTTAGTTTCTTTTTACAATTTCTGCTTTCATCTTTGCTTTTCGTTTCTTGTCTTGTTTCTCACTTGTTTGCGAGAATTGTGTGCAGTGCATAATCTCTGCTTCTAAGGATTGGAATTATCCAAGGTGCGGGATAGCTACTCGAAAAGGTACAATACTCCAACCAAGGCGAAACACAACGGACGAGCACGAGGAGGAAGTAGGAGAAGAGATTTTCCAACAACAAGAAGAAGGAAAAGAGGTTCCAATCGTAGAGGAAACACACGTGGAAGAACAAGGAGCAATGGGTGATGCAAATCGTTCGCTCAAGGACTTAGCTTCTCATAGGCTTGATATACAACAGGGATGTATTCAAACGGACTCTACTTTTGAAATTAAACCGGGGTTGCTTAGAGAATTACCAAAGTTCCATGGCATGGTGAATGAAGATCCAAACAAACATCTTATGGACTTCCACACCATTGTCACGGCCATGCTTCCAGCGGATGTTGCGCATGGATGGTGCAATGTTGAAAGTTTTCCGTTTCTCTTTAATGGATAGCGCTAAGGATTGGTTGTTCTATTTACCTCCCGGGAGTGTTACAACATGGAATGGGTTGAAGAAACTCTTTTTAGAGAGATATTTTCCTGCATCAAAGGCTACTCAAATTCGCAAGGAGATTTGTGGGATGAAGCAAAATGTGGGAGAATCTCTATATGAATGTTGGGAACGATATAAGAGATTGGTGGCAAGCTGCCTCACCACCAATTTAGTGATGCTATGATCATTCAATATTTCTATGAAGGACTCCAATCAAGTGATAGGAATCTCCTCGACGCTGTGGGTGGTGGTGCACTAGTCAACAAGACGGTGGCACAAGCTAGAGAGTTGATTGAAAACATGGCAAGCGAACTCACAACAATTCTTGAGTCGTGGTTCGGATGTGCTTCTAAGAAGGGTTAGTGAAGTGAGCGAGGTTGAAGAGCTTCGTCAACAAATGGGTAACATGAACGCAATGCTTCAACAAGTTGCAGCCGCGGTTATACCAAGTTCCTCTCAATCTTATGAGGACGAGCAAGCTAATGCGATCTTTCCAAATCAACAAAGACTCAGGTATGATCCCTACTCCAACACTTACAATCCGGGATGGAGAGATCACCCCAACTTTAGCTATGCCAATAAGCAAGGAGCGATTCAACAATCTAGTTTCAACAACCCGAGTGGATTTCAACCTCAACAACAACAATTCCAACCTAGGCAACAATTTCAACAACAACAACAACCTCAAATGGGGTCCAATATGGAGGAGTTGCTTTGAAATCTTTTATGCAAAGAACGGATAGTTCGGTTAAGGAGTTGCAAACTCAAGTTGGTTCTATGGCTATGGAGTTGAATCAATTGAAGGCACAAAATGGTGGGAAACTCCCTTCTCAACCTATCAACCCAAAAAGAGGGTGTTAATGCAATTACATTGAGAAGTGGTACACAACTTGTGCAACCCGAAGTTGCTGATTCGGGCACGGTGGAAACACAAAAGGAACCTGTTTTGGAGGAGAAAACCGAGGATTCTCCCAAACTTCTGGAGGTACCTATTCCTAACTCTAAAACTCCGGTTTCTACTTATGTTCCTCCTCTACCTTTCCCTCGCAGATTTGCAAGTTCTAAGAAGGCGGAACTAGAAAAGGAGATTTTAGACGTTCTCAAAAAGATCCATGTGAACATACCACTCATAGATGCAATCAAGCAAGTTCCAAAGTATGCAAAGGTGTTGAAGGACTTGTGTACCAATAAGCAAAGGCTCAAAGGTAATGAAGTGCTTAGTGTGGGGGAGAATGCTTCGGCAATCTTACAACACAAACTCCCACTTAAGTGCAAGGACCCGGGTAGCTTCGATATTCCCGTCACAATTGGTAACAAAACATTTAACAAAGCTATGTTGGATTTAGGTGCTTCCGTTAATGTCATGCCTGCGTCTATGTACAATTCACTTGATCTTGGTCCTCTTAAAAAGGCTGGAATTGTGTTGCAATTAGCCGATCGTTCTAATGTCTACCCTATGGGTATTGTTGAGGATGTTCTTGTGCAGGTTAATCAACTAGTATTTCCAGCGGACTTTTGCGTGTTAGAGATGGATGAAGGTTCACCGGACTCGTCTCTTCCATTGCTACTTGGGCGTCCCTTCATGAAAACGGCGAAAACCATTATTGATGTGGACAAGGGAACGCTAACTATGGAGTTTGATGGAGAAATAATACGTTTCAACATTTTCGAGACGATGAGATATCCTAGCGATGTCCACTCTTGTTTCTCCATTGATATGATGGACACATTGGCGCAACAAATGTTTGAGTTGAATGGTGGTGATACTTTGGAAACCGTTCTCACTACACCTATTGACAATGGTTATGCGTATAGTGATGAGATGAAGGAAACCATTGGTTCTCTTAACTCATTACCGGAAAAATCAGCAACTAAGAATGTTTCATATGCTTCTTTACCTTGCAATAATGAGAAACTTGTGCCATCTATTGTTAAACCTCCAAGTTTAGAATTGAAACCTCTTCCAAGTCACTTAAAGTACTTGTACTTGGGTGACAACGAGGAATTACCCGTGATTGTTTCTAACGAGCTTAATGAATTACAGGAGCAAAAACTTCTAAAGGTGCTAAGGACATACAAGACGGCCATAGGATGGAAAATCGCCGATATCAAGGGTATTAGCCCTGCCGTTTGTATGCATAAGATTTGTGTGGAGGATGATTCAAAGCCTACAAGGGAAGCGCAACGCCGTTTGAATCCTCCCATGATGGAAGTGGTGAAAAAGGAGATACTCAAGCTTTTGGACGTGGGTGTTATCTACCCCATCTCCGATAGCAAGTGGGTAAGCCCGGTACAAGTGGTACCAAAGAAATCGGGTGTAACGGTGGTGGAGAATGATAAGAATGAACTTGTCCCAACTCGTGTGCAAACCGGTTGGAGGGTTTGTATTGATTATGGTCCGTCCCGCTACGCCTAAGTGTGCTTTTGACGCATTTTCTTTTTCAGTTTTGAAAATTCGTGTAATGGGATTGTTGATACGGGACATAAATTTGGAAAAGGATTCATTAGCATTAATGGGTCGTATAGATTTGCGAAAAGCTCATGCTTCTGGTCATTCCATGGGTAAACAAATCCTTTTCCATCCTATTTCAGTTCGCTAGCTTGGTTTGGGCGTCTAATATTAGGTATTGTTCTTAAAGTGGTTTCACGTTGTATGTTTTCATTAGGGTCCATGATAGCATGCAAATTCGCTGCAATGGTATTACCTGAAAGGTTAGTGTACATGATAAGAATAATCTTGTAATTTTCGCAGCTAGTCCTTTAGCTTGTAATAACACAAATGGCACTCATCCTTTATGGTTGTTTATTTGGATTATTAGTTGCCTGGCGTGGCGCCAGATCCGTAAAAATGGTGGAGGCTCTTAACTATATGAAGAAGGTATGCTTGATCCGTTACCCTTCAATTTTTTGTTATGTAGGTTTTAGCTTTCATGAATTGCTTCTTTTTCATTTTTACTTTTCTTTCATAACTTTCAAGACTAATCACATCTACAAAACTGATACAAATATAGGTGACGATGCCAAGTCTTTAGTTCTAGCTTGGTCGGCAACTGCTGGTCATAAAGTTCATATAAATTTCACAAACACTGTCAGAAGTTGGGACTCTATTTTGTCCTGATTTTTCTTTTCTTCCTTACTGACTACCTATGGTAGTTTTAATCTGTAATTTTGTACATTCTTCTTCTTTTAATATATCTCTCTTTTAATCTAAAAAGATACATTATAGATAACTTAGCTCCCGCCGAGTTTGAGACTGCCTGCAATGGCTATGGTTGTTATTTAGTGGTGGCTTAAGATCTTTTCTTTCGTTTTTATTGTTTTCTTTCCTTTGTATGGTTGGGGTCTCCTTAGCCCCTCGCCTTTCCCAAAAAAGAACAAGAAAATCCAAAAATGTGAATGGGTTATTTAAAAGATGAACTATTATTAAGTAAAAAAAAAAAAACTATTATGGCTTGTCAGATTTGAGTAAAGGCTTAAAAATGGTCCATCAATCCAACTCAACTCGAGAATCCGACTTGGATTTCAAATTTCAACTAAGTGCAAGTTAGTAATAGAAGGAATAGTGATCTCCCTTCTTAAATTGAGGGGTTAACTTGAGCAGTGCTACATATCAACAAGATAACAAGATGATTAGAAGCTGGTTTTTTTTCTTAGAACCACCAACAGTGGTGAAGTTGTTTGTACTTTTGGAGATTGGGTGTAAGAGGTTTATGAGGTTTATAGGTGTATTTAGTGAGGGTGTTTTGGTCCAAGTTATATAATTTTTTTAATCGGATCACATTTTGCTAACCCCGTAACAAAAATCTAACTTGAACATACTACATTAGTTAAACCCTCTTTTTCACTCTACGGGTATATTTTCGTGCAACAATCAAGGCTTGCTTTTTTGAATAAAATAAAATTATATTTTTGTAACTACTGTTTGATTAGGAAAAAATTTGAGTTCACCTACAGCTATGCAGATTTAATTAGGGAGCAGTCGAGGTTAACTTGGATCAAGATTGTGAAGTGTTCTTGACAACCCAGATATTTGGCACCCATCTCGTTCACAAATCTGAGTCATCTGAGTCAGTGAGGTGATCTATTTGTTTCACCCAGAATACTCATAAAGAAAGAATCAAAAATCGGCAAATACTAATTACCGATAATAAACTTTAATAGATACCACCTCTATGCTGTGTTAGCCGCTAGGCGAGGGTGCCCTAGGCACCCAGGAAACAGAAAATGTTCACGTTTTGGCGACTCGTGCGCCTAGCTCGCCTTTCACAATATTGCTTGTGATGCCAAGATTCCTAAACCGCAGGATACTGGGACTGATCTCAACAGTACAAGCCATCAAGCTTCCACCCATGGAGCGGCAATCAAGTAATCTAATGAAGAGCCGACGACGCTCTTGTGCACAAGCAACATATGCTTTCAAGTCATGAATGATTTTTTCTAGGGGTGACATATATTAAGGCCTAAAGTCAGACTTACCGACCAGACTGATGTTCTCTCAGGTGGTGAAAAACTACAAGACCGACTACTCTATAATCTTGTTTTCTTTTGGTTTTAGATCTGATAACAAGACAGATAAATTCCAAAATTGAAAAATTATTTCATCTACCAAATTGGCGACAAGACGCACAAAGAGAACTAAGTGGTGCAAGTGTAAGCAAACCTGATCAACCAACCATATGGCGTTAAAAGATTCCTTTGCTCACGGAATTAAAAGAACCATTTTTTGGGGACCATGGTTTTTTTTGAGGGGACCATGGTCTTATTAGGCCACCTTCCCTCTAGTTATAAGGGGTGTCCTAATGCGTTGAAATTACTAACCTATCCTTAACCTAATTAAATTTAAAACCATCCTAATAACCACCTCTCTCTCACTCTCTATATAACCACCACCTCTTCCGCCCATCACCGCCGATTACTACCACCACCACCTCCGACCATCACCACCGCCCACCTCCGCCGATTACCACCACCACCTCCCACCACCACCGCCGATTACCACCACCACCACCTCCGATTATCACCACCACCAACCACCGATTACCACCACTACCAACAACCACCACCACCTCTATATATATATTGGTTGAAAAAATGAGAAGTAATCATCAAAATGAGTTGAAAATGGAAGTTGTGGAGAGGTTTAATGGAGGTTACTGATGTTGAGTTCTTGCTTTGTTCATCTCACAAGGCAACCGAACTACACATTCGAATGAGTTTGGTTACTTGTTCATCCTCACAAAGCAACCGAACTACACCTTCAGATGAGTTCGGTTCTATATGCTTTATAACTATGTTACTCAACCGACGAGTTCGGTTTGTTTCGCATAAATGTATAAAACTGCCATGTAAATCAACTCTAGGGTTAAAAACATAAGAAAAAAAGTTGCCATGTAACCGAACCTTACTGTTTTTGCCATTATTTTTATTTCTCTTATAACCGAACTCTATCAACTTTGTTCGGTTATTTCGCAAAAATCTTAAAACTGCCATGTAACCTAACTCTACGGTTAAAAACATAAGAAATTTTTGTTTGTTAAGTTCGGTTGGTTGTGCAATTGATCTCAAGTTTGTGAAACAACCGAACTTATTAAACTTAGTTCAGTTGGATCGCAAAAGCATGCAGTTTGCGAACCAACCGAACCTTATACACTTGGTTAGAATTTATTTGTACGTAAAGTTCGGTTAGTTGCGAACCAACCGAACATAACGCTGCATGTCAGAGCCTTCATTAATATGAAGTTCGGTAACCTGCGTGTTTGGATCAAGCAACCGAACTACACCTTCAAACTAGTTCGGTTACTTGTTTATCTCCCAAGGAAACCGAACTACTCATTCAGATGAGTTCGGTTACTTGTTCATCCTCACAAAGCAACCGAACTACACCTTCAAATGAGTTCGGTTACTTGTTCTTCATATAAAATAACCGAACTGTTCAAAATCCAGTTCAAAATTTTATATTTTTGGGGAAGTTTTTACCAATTCAACATTCATTATCTAAGTTTGATGGATTTTTTTTTTGATGGATAGTGACACCTTTGGGTTTCTAACTCGGGGAAAGATTTTTTTAAGTATGAAAATATTATTAGAATTATATAAGCAGCAATTACACGAGGGTATTGTAAGGTTCTCCAATATTCTGTTGTCCGTCGATAGGTTGTCCATTAGTCCGCCGCTTTGATTGTCTTCTTTTAGTTGTGGTTGACAGTGCACTAGTATGGGATCTGCCTTATGATTTGTTTGGTTTCAGAAATCATTTCTTGGATGTACCAAGGAGGATCGAACATTAGGCCAACATCGTTCCTGGTGTTTGTAACATGACTACCAAAATGTTGGCAAAAACATCCCTGCAAATGAAACCCGCTCCAGTTTTTTCCGAGTGTCCTTGAGCTGCTACATTTGTGCTGATATTGATCCAATCTATATTTGGTAAGATCCAACCTATTAAGATTGTTGCAAACATGAGTTATATAATTAAATATATACAGTTTTTAATTTATTGGTTTTAGTTTTACGAACTAATTGAAAGTATCTATCTTGTATTACAAACACTTATTTTTTCATTCTCCAGAGAGATTTTTTTGTTATGAGCAACCATTGGAGATTGCAATACTTAAATAGTATTCATGTATATACTTGAATTTTGTTTTCTTTAGGAATTCTTCTCAAACTGACATTTGCATGACTTTCCTTTTTTAGAACTATGCAAATTTAGTTTTGGAAGTAGTCAAGGTTTAAGGATCCTGGCTCGCATCCAGTGTCAGAACTGGGAAGTCAAGTCACGGATCCGCTTGACTAGTAATCAGGACGAGCTGACGACGCTCTTTTGTATAATCAACACGTGATTACAAGTCATGACAGATTCGTTATAGGGTCGACATGATTACATGTCCTTTCGATTCATAAAAAAAAATCATGAATGTACTTCCATTAAACAAATGTAAACATAGTTTCCTAGGATGAAATCTTCACCACAAATGTAAACATAGTTTCCTAGGATGAAATCTTCACCTTTACCCATACACATAATCACAATAACATTCATACGATTATGTCGATATCATATCTACTAAGTTCAAAACATAAGCGTTATACTCCGTATTCTAATTCCTTAATACTATGGTCATATGATCATGTCTCACTACTAAAGTATAATAATCATTCATAGCTTCGTAGTTATTTTTTCAATATAACACGACTTGAAAGATACGTTAGGAATGAAACAGTTCAAGTCAATATTACTAACCTTAAGAAGAAGGATGTTGTCGTCGTTGTAGCTCGTTACCTCTTCACGTTCTTCAGGTTTTCGAGTAATACTTGTATGTCTAATATTCCTAGACTTTCTAGTCTAACCCTATATGAAGTTGTCCCTAATACATAATCAAGCGACTCTTAGATGAGTTTTGATTAACTAAAATATGACAACCAAACTTGACATACCAACGCTTGGTGGGTTCAACCGATCTATGCTCTAACAATGTTTCATCATTTTCTTCAAAGGCTTTTAAAAAGTGTGGAGATTGTTAGTCCCACATTGTTGCGCAATCTAAGATCCCGCGACTTAAAATTCCTTAGGGCCTCTCCACTCATAGACAATTGGTTTTGAGTTGGATGCTCGTATTCTAACATGGTATCAGAGTTAGGCCCGTATGAGAGTGGAATGAGAAGTAGACCCAAAGGGCTGCCCGTCCACCTGTACAGAGGTCCACGTTGTAGTGGCTTAATCTCCTCCGCCCTACACGTGAGGGGGAGCATGTTGGAGAAATTATAAAATAGTCCCACATAGCGAACTCCTTAGCCTAGATCTTAACATATAAGGTGTGGAGCCACTCCACTCATTTCCAATTGGTTTTGAGTTGGATGCCCGTATTCTAACATGGTATCAGAGCAGGATATTTGCGACGAGTCTTTGACCGCGTCTTTACTCCGCTTCACCCAATTTAATTGTCCACGTGTTAGACCCAACGAGGCTACACGTGAGGGGCGTGTGGAGATTATTAGTCCCACATTGTTGGGCAATCTAAGATCATGCGGCTTAAAATTCCCACATAGCTAACTCCTTAGCCTAGATCTTAACATATAAGGTGTGGAGCCACTCCACTCATTGCCAATTGGTTTTGAGTTGGATGCCCGTATTCTTACAAAAAGTTCATCAAAATCATCCTTGTACTTTTTTTTTTGGAAAAAAAATAAACAAAGTTTAAAATTTTATAATAGGTTATGTCCTTTACTATTCTATGACCCTATTTGTTCATTTTGTTAGCCCCAAATCCTATTTATTATTGTTATTAAACAAAAACAGATAAAAAAAAATCCAAAAATGTGCTGCTCCCCAAATCTTATAATATAAGATTGCACCCCAGCCCATAGACGCGTCATCATGTTTGGGAATCTATTAAACGATTGAGAACTCAATTCGAGAAGTGTACAGCTACCCACTTTTGTAGGGAAGTGAATTGTGCTGTTACCTGCTTACAAGCACTCGACCAGCTAGTAGTTTTATTGAACTTGACCCCCTTGATTTTTCAGAAGACATGAAGAACATTATTACGGAAGACACTATGGGAAAGATATATAATAGGTAATTTAGCTCCCACCGGGTTTGGACTTCCTGTAATGGCTATGGTTGTTATTTAGTGGTGGCTTAGAGCAACTCCAGTGGCGCGACTATTACCAAAGATCAAAGACCAAAAAAAAGACCAAATTTTAGTTTGGTCCGCAGTGTGACGCAGTGGGTGCCGACTAAATTTGGTGGGGCGGAACTTATAAGTTCGCCTGGTGTGGGGCGAACATTTTATCCCCGCCCGACTAAAAAAAAAAAAAAAAAATAGGGGCCGAACATATAATGTCCGCCTGGTGTGGGGATCACATATAATGTTCGCCCCACACCAGGCGAACTTTATATGTTCGCCTCAACAAAAAAAAAAAAAAAAAAGGTGGGGCGAACATTTTACCCCCGCTTGGTGTGGGGCGTAAACTATATCCCCGCCGGGTGTGGGGCGTAAACTTTAAGTTCGCCTGGTTTTGGGGCGAACATTATATGCACGCTCGACTATATTTGGGTTTAGTCTTTGGTCCCCGACCATATATAATCGCCCACTGTTCATTTAGTCTGGTATTTAGTCGATGGTCCGTCCCGCTACGCCTGGTTCTGAGACAAAAAAAATGGGTATAGTCGCCCACTGCAGTTGCTCTTAAGATCTTATCTTTCGTTTCTTTTTTATTTCTTTCATTTGTACGGTCGGGGTCCCTTGCCTTTCCAAAAAAAAATGAAAGAACAAAAATATTCAAAAATGTGAATGGGTTGTTTAAAAGATGAACTATTATAGCTTGTCAGATTTGAGTAAAGGCTTAAAAATGGTCCATCAGTCCAACCCAACTCGAGAATCCGATTTGGATTTCAAATTTCAACTCTATGAGTTTTAAGGCTCGATAACAGGTGAAACCAGCAAGATAACAAGATGCATGGTGAAGTTGTTTGTACTTTGGAGATAGGGTGTAACAGGTTTATGGGGGTTATAGGTGTATTTAGTTCACCTACAGCTATGCAGATTTAAATAGGGAGCATTCAAGGTTAACTTGGATCAAGATTGGATCCCCTTGTGAAGACTTCTTGACAACCCAGATATTTCGCACCCATCTCGTTCACAAATCTGAGTCATCTGAGTCAGTGAGGTGATTCACCGAGTCTCTCTGAACTGAGTCATCCTACACTATAATGTAATTGATAAAATTCCCAGCAGTAAATTCAGTGATTGATAATCACGAAACTCATAAACGCAACGAATAAAAATTTAAGGTACTGATATAAAAAATAAATTAACAAAATCGAGAATCGATGTACTTGTTTCACCCAGATTACTCATAAAGAAATAATCAAAAATCGGCAAATAATCTAATGAACCTTAGATAATTTATCTGAAGGTAGAATCATCATGAATCATGATCTCATCCACATCTAAACTGATCAACACCTAAAGAATTACTTAAAATCTTGTTTTCTTTTGGTTTTAGAGCCGAAGCCGCTTCAACACCACTCCTTCCTGCAAAGTGTCGTGGCACCACACTCCCCATGTCAAGGATCAAAATCGCAGCCAGTCAATCTTCGTAGTCATGGCCACCTTTTGATCCATCCAGCCAAAACTCGTGACCATGGACACTGTGCTCGCTTACGCATCCAGCCAATCCTTTACTTCCATGGATGCCCATAAAATTCTAGCTAGCCTACATTGTTCCCACGACAATGTAGTCTTTTATGATTACATCTGCTACCAAGAACTATTGCCGCTCATTTGTTGATACCATCCAGAGCTTCATCGCAGCAACAATCACTACAAAGATCTACAAAGCTCAGAAGACACTGTCAACCAAAAGGTCATAGCCACAACAAGGTCATCTACTCTTCAAGGGTGTAGCGTAAGAATATCATCACTTCTCTATCTAGAAGAAGCCTTCAACATTTTATGAGGCCACGGCGGATCCCAACCCTGCTAAGAGGAAAACAACTTCAGAAACTAAAGAAGAATACGATCGGGGACTGGTCATCGCAGTCCATCCCGACGACCATCAAAGACTCATGAGATAACTCTAGAGATGAGGCTGAAAAATTTTCTTGAAGAAACAGAGGAAGCCATGATAAACAACATAACTATCTCATTCCTACCTCTTCGCTATCCAGAATATTTTTTCCAATTGCATCCCAGCAACACATCCAGAAAGGTACAATAAGCTTGTATCAAACACCGTGGACATGGATTCAAGGCGATGCAATAAAAGTAGGCTACACAAGGAGACGACCAGGACGGGACGCTTTCAGTCCCCTCAAACTAGTTATTTCTGATTGCAACATCATCACTGCCAAAGTTTTACGAGTCGTGGGAATTTCTCAACATGAAGCCGTACATGTGCATTGAAGACTCCAAAAGCACGCCACAAAGATACATTCACATATTCGGCCATGCCATTGGATCCAACATAAATATAACTGGGGACTGCTCACCGCATCTCATTCCATACGAGAGTTCAAGATTCAGAAGATGGTTCGAAGGGTGTCCCCTAGGGAAAAGTCCTTGAAGACTTGATAGTAGTACGTCGGCAACAGAATAACTCCCAACTCATCTATTTCATCATGTGGCTTCGGAAGATTTCTACCATGCAATCATCCACGACATATCATCATCGCAATCATAAGGTCCAGACACTGAACAACTTATAATCAAGGATGGACCGACAACGCAACCACAATCTCCAAGATTACCCCTGACATGATCATTGCTGAGCATATATTTCATCCATCCATCCCAAGAATGCAGTGGAGTTTTGGTAAATTTTGGAATCCCCTGGAGAGACAATGCAGACGAAAGCACAGATCCAGACGAGTAGCAGAAGAGGGTCGATATCTCTTTTCATGCGGACGGAGTTTCTAGAGTTTGAACAGAATGAAGATTCCTTCTTGCTCCATGAATAGATGACTGGGCGCAACTATGCCACCTCGAGCCCACAACATCCCTCTTGAATTCTTCCTGAATTTTACTGTTGGGCTGTTTTCACCTCCTAAACGAGCTCAGAACCTAAATATTCTCGCGAAGAGAGATAGGAAATTCTTTTTTCGATAGAAATGGAGGGGTGGACCGTCAAAATCCGAGTTCGTACTAGAATTTTCTACAACGATTCTAGTAAATGGCGCTAATTAGGGTTTTGGCATGTCAACCCCTAATTTAGACAAAGTTTCCATGTAGTTTTTGATGAAAAAAAAAAACTATAAACCTGTTTCTGACACAGTTGTTCTTTAGAGGGGTAGTTTTGTAATAATTCAGAGATTCAAGAACCACTGTGATGGCTAGATTTTTCTCCGGAAGAGAAAAAGAAACCAAACCATATCTCTTTTATCTCTCTATCTGTTTCACTTCTTCTAGCCTCTTCCACCACTTCTCTTTATCTGTTTCGCTTCATTTTTTTTTTCTGTATCATAACAATTAGATGCTTGTGAATCAAAATTTTAGTATTAGGTTTTGCGTCCTCTTCTTTAACACCGCCTCTTGAAGATTCGTTCTGAATCGGTGAGAAAGAGGTGATGATGATAATCAAGAACAACTGAAAACCAAGATTAATCTACGAAAACTGAATCAAAAGGTAATTATAATCTCTATTTATCGTTTTAGTTCAATCGATTAACTTATCCATCTCCAAATTGAAATTTCAGTAGAAAAAAAAATAGATCTTAGTAAACCTAAAAGCTTCAATTTCATCTGAATTCTCTTTTCAGTTTTGTTATCAGTTAGTGGATTTGTTTATACTTTTTTTTATTTGTTTGTTTTCTTAGTTTTGTTTTATTGATTGTGTGTATTTTCTTTTTATTCAGGCACTAAAGAAGTAGAAATCTCCACCACCATCATCAAAGCCAGCTAAATCTAATAGTGGTAAACAAAAATAAATAAAAAATCAATTCATGATTAAATCTATATTGGGTTCTTCTTTTATGTTGAATTTAAGTATTTTATTTTGTACTAAGTTGTTTTGTTTTATGATTTCTACAGAAGTGGTGCAAAGGAAAGCAAAAGGAATAGGTTAACAACATTCTCGTGTTTGATAAAGCTGGGATTTAATTTGTGATTTTGTGTTGTAAGATCATTACTTTTGCCAGTTTATGAAATATTATGCATATACTGTTTGATAAATATGGGGTATCTTATGTTACTAGATTAGGATTCTTATGCTGGAATTGTGTGTTGTTACAGCTTTGATTAAAAGGTATTTTTTGTGATGCATTGGTTTCTATTTGCTTGAATTTATTTGAAAGAGTTCAATGACTTGGGAACTCATGGAACAAAAGTTATTATCTTCAATCTTTGGTTCACCGACGATAGGGAAATGGAGCTCAATTTTGAATCATATGAAAAGGTTCGTTTATGATGTTGTAGTAACACTGTCCTTTCGTTTTCATTACAGGTGTCTTTTCATAGGTTTGTTTCTCAATTTTGAGTGTATACATGTCTTACTTGTTCGCAAGATATCCAACTAGCTGGAGCCCCAGAAATGTCCAAGAAATCTACTTTACAAGCTCTATGCCAACAACATCAGGCCAAGAAGCTTCACTATTCTCTTTGTGTGAGTCTATGTTTTGTACTTCACCATTTGATGATGCATGTTAAAACCTGCCTAAACTTTTTTCATTTTTACTTCGACACCTCAGGAGTACTTATCCATCTTACACCTGAGGTTACCCGAGCATTTCAGAATAATATTGCTTGGATAAGTCGTTCGTGACACAATATTGCGATGATCCGAAATTTCTCGAGTACATATTGTACAAACCTAATATTGGTCCAAATTCAGAGGTCCATTTCATCTTTGGTTCATGTTTACTTTCTTTGCTGCTTATTATGAGGTCTAGCTACGCGGTAGTATCTTTTTTCATAGTACGTTCTTTGTTTTTGTTTATACACTCAGACTCAGGGTGCAGTAGTAACTACAATTGGGTTCCTAAAGGATGCTCCTAAGATAAATATCTATGGATTCTGTATTTACCACAAGAACAGGCTAATAATGATATATTTTTCTTACTTCAACCAGTCGTGTTTAATTGCTTCATAATATATTTCTAGGTACATGACACATGTCTGTTTACTTCTTTTAAACACAACCATTTTTGGATGTTGTTAGTCAAAATGAGGTGTAGCAGGTGAGAAAATTATGCTAATCTTTTACGCCGTCTTTCACATTATGATGCTCCCATTCCTCTTTTTAAACTTCGCCCAATGATCTGTTTCGGCAGGTACTTTGGAGGTTAATTTTATTTAACCAACTCATAACAAGCAAAATTTTGGGAGGACTACAATTTTTCAAAGGCTTGAAACCCGCTTGAAGGAAATGACATTGGAGTATTGGTAAGCCATTTGTAACATCTTTGATATTGCAGTAGTTTACTAGCATACTGAATCATTGTGAGTTGTGCATATAAGCATTATGGCATAAGTGTGTTCAATCTGGAATTTCCACAGGGCTAAGCATTCTGAATTAGTTGGGTACCAACAATCGTGTCAAATCTAAATAGATATAAAGTGTGCTTTTGACGCATTTTCTTTTTCAGTTTTGAAAATTCGTGTAATGGGATTGTTGATACGGGACATAAATTTGGAAAAGGATTCATTAGCATTAATGGGTCGTATAGATTTGCGAAAAGCTCATGCTTCTGGTCATTCCATGGGTAAACAAATCCTTTTCCATCCTATTTCAGTTCGCTAGCTTGGTTTGGGCGTCTAATATTAGGTATTGTTCTTAAAGTGGTTTCACGTTGTATGTTTTCATTAGGGTCCATGATAGCATGCAAATTCGCTGCAATGGTATTACCTGAAAGGTTAGTGTACATGATAAGAATAATCTTGTAATTTTCGCAATAGTCCTTTAGCTTGTAATAACACAAATGGCACTCATCCTTTATGGTTGTTTATTTGGATTATTAGTTGCCTGGCGTGGCGCCAGATCCGTAAAAATGGTGGAGGCTCTTAACTATATGAACAAGGTATGCTTGATCCGTTACCCTTCAATTTTTTGTTATGTAGGTTTTAGCTTTCATGAATTGCTTCTTTTTCATTTTTACTTTTCTTTCATAACTTTCAAGACTAATCACATCTACAAAACTGATACAAATATAAGTGACGATGCCAAGTCTTTAGTTCTAGCTTGGCTTTAAATCGCTGGTCATAAAGTTCATATAAATTTCACAAACACTGTCACTGGGACTCTATTTTGTCCCGATTTTTCTTTTCTTCCCTTATGACTACCTATGGTAGTTTTAATCTGTAATTTTGTACATTCTTCTTCTTTTAATATATCTCTTTTTAATCTAAAAAGATACATTATAGATAACTTAGCTCCCGCCGAGTTTGAGACTGCCTGCAATGGCTATGGTTGTTATTTAGTGGTGGCTTAAGATCTTTTCTTTCGTTTTTATTGTTTTCTTTCCTTTGTATGGTTGGGGTCTCCTTAGCCCCTCGCCTTTCCCAAAAAAGAAAAAAGAACAAGAAAATCCAAAAATGTGAATGGGTTATTTAAAAGATGAACTATTATTAAGTAAAAAAAAAAAAAAACTATTATGGCTTGTCAGATTTGAGTAAAGGCTTAAAAATGGTCCATCAATCCAACTCAACTCGAGAATCCGACTTGGATTTCAAATTTCAACTCAAGTGCAAGTTAGTAATAGAAGGAATAGTGATCTCCTTCTTAAATTGAGGGGTTAACTTGAGCAGTGCTACATATCAACAAGATAACAAGATGATTAGAAGCTGGTTTTTTTTCTTAGAACCACCAACAGTGGTGAAGTTGTTTGTACTTTTGGAGATTGGGTGTAAGAGGTTTATGAGGTTTATAGGTGTATTTAGTGAGGGTGTTTTGGTCCAAGTTATATAATTTTTTTAATCGGATCACATTTTGCTAACCCCGTAACAAAAATCTAACTTGAACATACTACATTAGTTAAACCCTCTTTTCACTCTACGGGTATATTTTCGTGCAACAATCAAGGCTTGCTTTTTTGAATAAAATAAAATTATATTTTTGTAACTACTTGTTTGATTAGGAAAAAATTTGAGTTCACCTACAGCTATGCAGATTTAATTAGGGAGCAGTCGAGGTTAACTTGGATCAAGATTGTGAAGTGTTCTTGACAACCCAGATATTTGGCACCCATCTCGTTCACAAATCTGAGTCATCTCGAGTCAGTGAGGTGATCTATTTGTTTCACCTGAATACTCATAAAGAAAGAATCAAAAATCGGCAAATACTAATTACCGATAATAAACTTTAATAGATACCACCTCTATGCTGTGTTAGCCGCTAGGCGAGGGTGCCCTAGGCACCCAGGAAACAGAAAATGTTCACGTTTTGGCGACTCGTGCGCCTAGCTCGCCTTTTCACAATATTGCTTGTGATGCCAAGATTCCTAAACCGCAGGATACTGGGACTGATCTCAACAGTACAAGCCATCAAGCTTCCACCCATGGAGCGGCAATCAAGTAATCTAATGAAGAGCCGACGACGCTCTTGTGCACAAGCAACATATGCTTTCAAGTCATGAATGATTTTTTCTAGGGTGACATATATTAAGGCCTAAAGTCAGACTTACCGACCAGACTGATGTTCTCTCAGGTGGTGAAAAACTACAAGACCGACTACTCTATAATCTTGTTTTCTTTTGGTTTTAGATCTGATAACAAGACAGATAAATTCCAAAATTGAAAAATTATTTCATCTACCAAATTGGCGACAAGACGCACAAAGAGAACTAAGTGGTGCAAGTGTAAGCAAACCTGATCAACCAACCATATGGCGTTAAAAGATTCCTTTGCTCACGGAATTAAAAGAACCATTTTTTGGGGACCATGGTTTTTTTGAGGGGACCATGGTCTTATTAGGCCACCTTCCCTCTAGTTATAAGGGGTGTCCTAATGCGTTGAAATTACTAACCTATCCTTAACCTAATTAAATTTAAAACCATCCTAATAACCACCTCTCTCTCACTCTCTATATAACCACCACCTCTTCCGCCCATCACCGCCGATTACTACCACCACCACCTCCGACCATCACCACCGCCCACCTCCGCCGATTACCACCACCACCTCCTCCCACCACCACCGCCGATTACCACCACCACCACCTCCGATTATCACCACCACCAACCACCGATTACCACCACTACCAACAACCACCACCACCTCTATATATATATTGGTTGAAAAAATGAGAAGTAATCATCAAAATGAGTTGAAAATGGAAGTTGTGGAGAGGTTTAATGGAGGTTACAGTGTTGAGTTCGGTTACTTGTTCATCTCACAAGGCAACCGAACTACACATTCAGATGAGTTTGGTTACTTGTTCATCCTCACAAAGCAACCGAACTACACCTTCAGATGAGTTCGGTTCTATATGCTTTATAACTATGTTACCGAACTGACGAGTTCGGTTGTTTCGCATAAATGTATAAAACTGCCATGTAACCGAACTCTAGGGTTAAAAACATAAGAAAAAAAGTTGCCATGTAACCGAACCTTTACTTGTTTTTGCCATTATTTTTATTTCTCTTATAACCGAACTCTATCAACTTTGTTCTATTATTTCACAAAATCTTAAAACTGCCATGTAACCTAACTCTACGGTTAAAAACATAAGAAATTTTTGTTTGTTAAGTTCGGTTGGTTGTGCAATTGATCTCAAGTTTGTGAAACAACCGAACTTATTAAACTTAGTTCAGTTGGATCGCAAAAGCATGCAGTTTGCGAACCAACCGAACCTTATACACTTGGTTAGAATTTATTTGTAATAAAGTTCTAAGTTGAATTGCGAACCAACCGAACATAACGCCGCATGTCGAGCCTTCATTAATATGGAGTTCGGTAACCTGCGTGTTTGGATCAAGCAACCGAACTACACCTTCAAACTAGTTCGGTTACTTGTTTATCTCCCAAGGAAACCGAACTACTCATTCGAGATGAGTTCCTAAGTTACTTGTTCATCCTCACAAAGCAACCGAACTACACCTTCAGATGAGTTCGGTTACTTGTTCTTCATATAAAATAACCGAACTGTTCAAAATCCAGTTCAAAATTTTATATTTTTGGGGAAGTTTTTACCAATTCAACATTCATTATCTAAGTTTGATGGATTTTTTTTTGATGGATAGTGACACCTTTGGGTTTCTAACTCGGGGACAGATTTTTTTAAGTATGAAAATATTATTAGAATTATATAAGCAGCAATTACACGAGGGTATTGTAAGGTTCTCCAATATTCTGTTGTCCGTCGATAGGTTGTCCAGTTAGTCCGCCGCCTGATTGTCTTCTTTTAGTTGTGGTTGACAGTGCACTAGTATGGGATCTGCCTTATGATTTGTTTGGTTTCAGAAATCATTTCTTGGATGTACCAAGGAGGATCGAACATTAGGCCAACATCGTTCCTGGTGTTTGTAACATGACTACCAAAATGTTGGCAAAAACATCCCTGCAAATGAAACCCGCTCCAGTTTTTTCCGAGTGTCCTTGAGCTGCTACATTTGTGCTGATATTGATCCAATCTATATTTGGTAAGATCCAACCTATTAAGATTGTTGCAAACATGAGTTATATAATTAAATATATACAGTTTTTAATTTATTGGTTTTAGTTTTACGAACTAATTGAAAGTATCTATCTTGTATTACAAACACTTATTTTTTCATTCTCCAGAGAGATTTTTTTGTTATGAGCCAACCATTGGAGATTGCAATACTTAAATAGTATTCATGTATATACTTGAATTTTGTTTTCTTTAGGAATTCTTCTCAAACTGACATTTGCATGACTTTCCTTTTTTAGAACTATGCAAATTTAGTTTTGGAAGTAGTCAAGGTTTAAGGATCCTGGCTCGCATCCAAGTGTCGAATCTGGAAGTCAAGTCACGGATCCGCTTGACTAGTAATCAGGACGAGCTGACGACGCTCTTTTGTATAATCAACACGTGATTACAAGTCATGACAGATTCGTTATAGGGTCGACATGATTACATGTCCTATTGCTCTGTGTTGTTAAGGTGTTCTTGGAGGTCCTAGTCCTTTTCGCTTTGAGGTATTCTGGCTCTCTCATCCGTTATTCTTTTCTCTAATGCAAACTTGGTGGGATTCCTTTTCTTTTACAAGAAGTGCAGGGTATATTCTTAGCAAGAAGCTATAATGTCTGAAGTGGAAATTGAAAGCTTGGAGTAAGGAGGAGTTTGGGAAAATTAATTGGCAGTTAGACGATTTGGAGGAAGTTTTTGTCAAGCTAGATGAAGAAGAAAATGCAAACAATAGTCTGAATGAAGACCAGTGGAATTTAAGACTCAAAGTAAGACAAGACTACTGCAAATTCATCAGTATGGAATCTGATAAATGGAGAAGCAAAGCTAATGTTCATAACCTTCAGTTTGGAGATAAAAATACCAAATATTTTCACCGAATTGCTTCAGATAGGAGAAGAAGGAATTTTATTTCTAAAATTAAGGTAAATGAGCAAATGACTAAAGATCAGACAAATATTGAGAATGGCATTGTGGATTTATTCAAAAATGTGTTTCAATAACAACACAGTTCCAGACCTTCTATGGATGGGTTGAATATCAAATCAATTCTAGCTGAACTTGGTGTTTGGATTCAGAGAGATATAAAAGAAAATGAAGTGATTAGTGCTATCAATGCACTGGGACATACCAAGGCACCAGGCCCTGATGGTTATCCTATTATTTTTTACCAAAAGACTTGGAGTATCATTAGATGTGATGTTTTAATGTTCTTGCACTAGTGGAAAATGTATTTTTAACTACTTCCTGGGCTTTACAAAAACCACAGCTCTTGGGCTGTAGTTTTGTATAGTGCAGTGTCTCACAGTTCTTTTCCATAGAGAAGAGTTCTCCCTTGAATACCTCCAAACACACTTTGGCTTTAACGTTTTATTAGTGCTTAAACTCTTAAGTTTTTAACCACCCCATCTTCTTAGGTTTATATATAGATATTAGGCCAACCAACTATTGGATTTGCAAAATTGATTAGGAAGAATACAGTGAAAAGCAAGAGATAAAAAAAAGGATTAAGAAAGGATTTTTATTAGAGGTGGATCAGTCGGTTCTCTAACAAAGCATGGATATCTGGTTTCTCAGGAGTGTGAATTTTATAGTGAACGAAAAACTTCACACATTTTCAACCACTCCTATTATTTCTGCCATTCCCTTGAGAATTGGTAAAAACCAAAAACGACCCCTGACCGATCCACCACTAAAGCAACGTTATAGTGAATGGGTTTTTCCCGTTGGAGGATTAGACCAAGTCTTTCCCACATTCACTCGCACCCAAATCAAGTCCCATGTCTACTGACTTGGTAGCATCTCATGACTAAATCATGACCATCCAAATTGTGTACATATTGTGACACTTATATAACTGTATGCATATGCCATATGAATTTAGAAACATAATGCAAGTATTATGTATATATAGTATACTAGTAAAACAATGCAAGTAGTGTGTGCAAAGAGTGTCAACAGTATTCGTGGTACTTTACCCGACGGTGTGAGGCTTGACATTATTAGCCGGCTTTGTCCATCAACACCATGGTTATCATCCGTAATCTTAGGCCGATTGGCCATACAGTCCAACACCAACCCAACTCATTTTCCTCCTATATTCACTAGAGTCCCATCAAACATCCTCATCAACTTATTCATCTTCATCTCCAGAATAGACATTTTAATAAGAGATAAGAAATAAATAGGCAAACTAAATAAACAACTCCTAATTAGCACCAGCCTACCTGACTTGTTTAAGGACTTCTTCTTAGAAGGTGCTAGCTTCACCTCCATTCTTTAAAGCACTTCATCCCTAACTGAAACACGTCTTGAAGTGGCACCCAATGGAAGACCCAAGTATTTAATTGGCATCTTCTCCACCTTATACCCAACTTTTTTGCTAAATCATGTACCATATCATCAGCTCTTACACTTATCATGGAACTTTTCTTTAGATTAAGTTTCATTCGAGTCAACAGTTCGAAAAAAAATGAGCGTAAAAAGTAGCCTTCTAACCCCCTCCACTGATGCATCCACAAAAATAATTATTGTATCATCTGCGAATTGCAAATGTGAAATCATAAGACCATTCTCCGCCACATGCAAACCATTAATTCAGCCGACCCTTCTGTAACATCCACAATCAACTTTGATAATACTTAACAAATCAACATAAACAAAAAGAGAGATAATGAATCTCCTTGGCTCAAACATTTAGAAGGTTTTATCTTCTATAGAAGAGCCACCATTCACTAAAACAAAAATATGTGAAGTATATATACACCAAACCATCCAAGAAATCCATTTTCTATCAAACCCATGATTTTCCAAGATTTTGAAAAGAGATTTCTACTTGACGTTATCAAATGCCCTATCCATATCGATCTTACACAATATCCCTGGCTTCTTAATCTTCAACCTATCAATACATTCACTGGAAATCAATACACCATCTAAAATTTGTTTTTCCTTCACGAAAGCCCCATGAAAATCTGAAACCAATTTATTCATCACCTTCTTAAGCCTATTTACCAAAACCTTAGACAAAATTTTATATGGACTACCTAGAAGACTAAGAGGCCCGTAATCTCTAGGAGTACAAGAATCCTCTTTCTTAGGAATTAGAAAAATAAAAGAGCAATTCATCCTCCAATCCCAAGAGTCGAACCTCTGAGTACAAGAATCCTCTTTCTTAGGCATTAAAAATAAAAGAACAATCCATCCTCCAATCCCGTTACTATGAACAAAGTGTAAACAAAGTGTAACACAATTTTAAATATTTCAACCAATAAAGTTCTGCCAAGTGTCTACACCCTAGCTTCTACATAAAATAGGCATATTTCGGTCAATAGGAAGCGAGGGTTTCATCACCGTTTAATGTGAGAGCTTATTTTGTCAAGGCCTTTAAGGGGGAAGATTTCAAAAAGTTGAAGGTAATTGGATTCTTAAAGTTTCCTTTTGTTTGGTTATCACCCATTATGTTTTAGTTTATATTGTCACTTAAGAAATGAAATTAGAATTTCCGTGAATTTTAGTTTCATGAAAAGTCATCTAAATACCATGCCGACTTGTCCAGGCAACCAAAAATAAGGCAAATGGACTTACATGGTGGCTTAAAAACAAGTCTAACAAATTTATTAATTGGGACAACGGCTAATGGTCCAAAATAAATGGCCTAATTAATTAGTAGAACGGTTAAAACGTAAATTCGTAAAATTTTGGTTTCAATTGGTAAAGCTACATGATCAGTAAATATTGTACTCGGGTTTAGGGAAATTCGTGTCCTGTACGCGAATTATTTAAGAACTATCCGGCGAATTGCTAACTATGACTCTAGGCTCTTGGGATGAAATGATTTGCATATTCCGCCGATAGTGCGTAAATTCATGTAGTTTACTAACCACAAATCAACACATCACAACAAATTATAAGCATTATAAGCTATGGTATTCCTTTGCGTTTGGTGCCTAATTTTGTCCAACTTTGAGTTAGGTGCCCAGTCAACCAATTGACTTTGTTTGACCGTGTTGACAATCCATTTTAAAGTTAAAATTTGACCTCCTTTTTTATGCACTATTCTTCCATTTGCAATCCCCTTGTACCTCTGTCCCTTAAAGGGCTTCCTGTGCTGTTTTTAGCACCCTAAGTGGTAGTTGTTGTACCGAAAAGAAAAATCAATTGGTTGACTGGGCACCTAACTCAAAGTTGGACAAAGTTAGGCACCAAACACAAAAGTATACCATTTTATGGGCACCAAAGTCAAAATATCCCTATAGAAAAAGTTAAACATAAACGTAAGATTTATTTATGGGGAAAAATATCTCTAGCCCAATTCTACTTTTTTGTTTATCACAAACCCACCATTAAGATTATGTATATAAACAACCCATAATTAGTTTTAAATATGAGCTAGTTACATAATTAACCTTATATATAATTCTAGTAATTTTGTTAACTAAAAATAATTGAATTTTTCTTTTTAAAAACGGTTATAAATCAATGAGATAATTAATGATTATCCTAACAAAATCTTCCTAAAAAATCTCTGATTCTTTTTTTTAAATTATGGTCTTCTAACTTATTTTAAGGAGAAAAATATTAAATTTAAGTAGCTTAATTTTATACGCCCATATAACCGTGAGAATTTTGGTTTTCACAATTTGCATCTTGTGAAAATGGAAAATTATCATTAGCTTGTGAAAATGGAAATTATCATTAGCTGCCATAAAAATTGATAGTTGCAATTATTTTGGTTTTCACGATTTGCATTAGTGAAAATAAAAATTATCATTAGCATCGGAAAAGTTGATAATTGCAATTATCAACCCTTTTTAGTGAAAATCGTAATTTTCACAATTTTGATAATTGCAATTTTCACTTGATGAAATCAATTATGTTTTGAAAAAATTGAAATTATCACATACGCTCTCAAAATTCTAGTTTTAAAATTTAGTGAAAATTGTAATTTTTCTACCTATCTTCAGAGGTCATAAACAAAAACACTTGCAACATAATTATCTTAGACTTAGAATTTAGAAAGCTGACAACTTAGTAGCATCTTGATAGTACCAGTCATACTAATATCCTTTGTTATGGTTTCACGTTATGTATCATAACTTCAAATACGAAGTATAGAATAGGATCATAACTTCCGAAACAAATTAAAAAAAAGAGGTTATTATCACCAACGATACAAGTAGCAGCAGGTCATTAATAAACCTTTAATGTCAAAAACCAATGAAACGGCTATGAGTACTGGGAAGACAGTGATCCCACCAGGTGGAACCACAAACTCTATGGATCCAGTAAGGGTAAAAGGTTAGTAAGGGACGGTGGTTTATGGTGGTAGCACACATTGACCAAAGAGAAAAAGTTTGGTAAAGATTGATACTGGTTAGAAAACACTCCCAGAAAAACTATTATATCATCCCAAACTCATCAAAAACTATTATCGGAGTTGGAGGAAAAAAGAAGACGAAGACAAAAAAATTCTCGAGAAGGAATAAGAGAAGTGAACACATTTTTTCTTAGATCTAGAACAATAATTTTATGGTATGAAATTAATTAGCAATAAATATGGTAAATATTTTATTTATGGATATTCGGAGAGATATTCACGGCCATCAATAGATTGACCGTAGAAATGGTCTATTTTTATAAATAAATTAGTTTAATCAAATTCAAAGAATGAAAAGCCTAATTTAGTCCAATATAAAATAGGAAAATTTAAATTCAATCTAAACTACTAATCTTAACCGTAGATCTTGTGTTTTGGGCTACACATATATACCATTTTAATGATGGGTTTCTGAAAGAGAGAAACTAAACTTGGACTCCTCAAAAATTTCCACATTTATTTATTTAGCATTACACATGATCATCATCAGTAATAGAAATAAGACAACGAATATTATCTTAGTAGTTTATGTCCTCAATAATGAACCTCTATAGCACGAACTTGGCGTCCTATTTGGATGTATATCTTGCTCATTTCTCAAATTTTCTTCAACAATTTCCTCTAACATCTCGATGTAATCACCCCATATGGGCGTATATGTGTGTTCAGAAGTGGAATGTAATATGAATCTTAAACTTAAAGTTTCGATTTGTTTAGATACCAACCATTTTATTTTGATTTATATCAGTCTTTTAAACAACGAGAATAATGTTTTCTGTGAATTTTAGTTTCATGATACTAGTCACCAAAATACCATGTCAACATTCTTAGAAACTATATTAGACTAGTGAATATTGCACTATACATTGAGCTAAAACACTATGTTGCGAAAAGTTTGCAACAATATTCCGGTTGCAAAGGTAGCAACAACTTATAACTTATCAAACGTTCAATAGTCTATAGCCCCGTTTGGGATTGCTTTTTTTCAACTAAAAGCACTTTGTAACAAACTTGTAACAAACTTTTACCAAAAATTGTGTTTGGTAAAAAAGATTCAAAGTGCTTTTGGAGAGAAGCACTTTCATTTTAGGCCTTCTTTTAAAAGCTACTCAAAGACTAGCTTTTAAAAAAGTTTCAAAAGCTTATTGGGACCCACATAATTCGATTTAATCGATTCTCTATTTTAACCTTGTTAATTTATTATAAAGATAAGTTTTACCCTCAAATATTGTACATTTGACCATTATAATTCTAATTTCATTTTATTTCTCTATTTTTTTTTAATTTTTTATTTAAAATAATAAATACAATAATAATTAAAATTATTATATAAAATAATAAAAAATTTAATAAATATTAAAATAATAAATGAAAAAATACTAAATTTAATAAATATTTTTTTTTGGAAAAAAATTTAAAATAATAATATTTTCATAGCAAACCATAATCCTAAAATTTTTAATTAAATAATAAAAACAATTAAAAAAATATTACTTATATTTTATTAAATATATTAAAATTAGAAATATAATTTATTATAATAAAATTGTATTAAGACTAATTTTTGAAATATGTCTATTTTCGTCATTAACTACATCACCAGCACTTTTAAATACCAGTTTACCAAACAAAATTTACAGTTTGTTAATTGCACAGTGCTTTTTAAATTATAGTTTACCAAACGTCATGCAGATTTATTTCCACAAAGACAAAGACAAAGAACGCACAACACAAAAGACAAATGGGTAAAAGCACTTTTCTAAAATTCACAGCAATACCAAACTAGCCTTATAAAGAGTCACACGTGAGTTATAATACCAAATAAAACAAGAATTCACAAAAGAATTCCGAAGGAATGTGGTTTTTTTAATAGAAAATGAGGAATTCCTCGTATTATTTATAAGAATGGAACATACTCCCTATAAGGAGAGTTTCAATATCCCATTACATTTTCATTCCAATTTTGAATGTCTACGTAGTTTAAGGAGGAACGTTAAACTCTTCAATAACGTCCATTCTCTTTTCCAGCAATACTTCATAGTAGTTTGTACAAGTTCTTAATAACATAAAATAGTTTTTTCTTGGCATGGCCTTAGTCACTATAAGTTGCGCCAAAGAATGTGGTGCTTCCTACAAGTAAGCCACTGGTTCTACATATGGTGCTTCCTCAAGAGAATTCTCACTTTTCTCGAAATCGCTGGCACCTTTTACTTTAAGAATTATGTCTTCTAAACAGCTAGACG
Organism: Papaver armeniacum; assembly: GCA_023531295.1. Lineage (NCBI taxonomy): Eukaryota > Viridiplantae > Streptophyta > Magnoliopsida > Ranunculales > Papaveraceae > Papaver > Papaver armeniacum. The sequence goes on along the minus strand of JAJJWW010007742.1, from coordinate 378,190 downwards.
GATCCACTAAACAGTGGGTAGAGATGTCTGCTAAACAGCTAGACAAATAATCAGAAAGACCCGCTCAACAGCTGGTCATGTCATACAATTTTTTTTTTATGCAGACCCGCTCTACAGCTGGTCATAAAATGAAAAATAAATCCGCGTCGGCGGCGCCAAAAATTGATAAGGTTTTTAATTTAATCTCAACAACGTCCGAGTGAACGACAACCCTTTTACTACTACAATGACAAATTAAAAACCTCATCAATTTTTGGCGCCACCGACGCGGATTTGTTTTTAGATTAATTTTTAGGTTTATTTTTATTTTTATTTTGTATAGTATTTTCTTTTCATTTTCTTTTTTATTTTTTTTCCTTTTTATGCGTTTATTTTTGTATTTCTTTTCAGAGACTTTTTGAGGATGATGAATTTTTCTGGGGAGACGTCACCTACGATGACGCTGGCAGAATATAAGCGTAGAAAGTCAAATTATCAGGAAACCTCATCTGAGATAACGCTTGCTGAATATAAGCGTAGGCAACGGTATGGAGTTTTTGATCCACATGCGGTAAGTGAAGAATCACATCAAACTATATATGATAAGTATTACAAACACACACCGCCTAGTCTGGAACAAAGATTGAGAGTTCTTGAATGTCAAAGATTATTTGTTGATGATAATGAATCTGGTAGTGACTCTCTGTTCCAAACAGAACATATTGATGACCCTGTGGATGATTGTGTGGATGATTCGCCTAATTCCATAGATGAATCTACCTCACAAGATCATTCACTCGACTTAGAGGTTGTTTTTATACCCCTAGACTTCCAAAAGTTGCCTAATTTAGGGTTAGAATTGTGTGCTTCTAAAGTGTTATTGGATTACTTTGCATCTAAGTACCCAGAGGACTTGATTATTCCTGATATCATGCATGAATCAATTGATATTTCCCCAGTCTCAATAGAATCCCCATATTTTGTTCTTTACGCACTTCCATGTGCAGTGAAAACTTGGTTTAGGGGTAAATTTTGTTTTCTGACGATTTCGGTGTCCCCATTTTTTCATAAAATAATTGTGAAGTCATCGTTTGTAAATATTGTATTTTGGGTCGATCCCCAAGTTTTCGGGTTATTAGTGTATGGGGATCCGTTTTTGTACATTCCAGTAGGTATAATTTTTTATTTTTTTATTTTTGATTATTTTTGAATTTCCCATCTTAATTTTTACGTTGGATGACTCAATTACATTGAGGACAATGTAATATTTAAGTGTGGGGGAGTGGATATTAACTTTTCTTTTATTCTTTTTCAGGAATTTCCTTGCGTATTGTGACCAGCTCTTGAGCGGGTCTAAAAAGATAATAAAAATATAAATATTATGACCAGCTGTGTAGCGGGTCTAAAAAAAATGAAAATTATTATTATAGTTGTTAAGCTTATGACCAGCTGTGTAGCGGGTCTATTTTTATGTATTTCCTTATTATGACCAGCTGTGTAACGGGTCTTTAAAAAAATTTATTATGATTGTTAGGGTTATGACCAGCTGTGTAGCGGGTCTTTTTTTTTTTTTTCTTGCATGTTATGACCAGCTGTGTAGCGGGTCTCTAAAAAAAAAAAGAAAAAAAAAGAGAGAGTTACTGGGTCTAAGATTCCACCGAATTCATATCAATAGGTTCAATTATTTATTCTTCAACAATTATAGCTCAATAAATAAAACAACAAGGACTCTTATTTTTGCCAAGGTAGATCCTCCAAACATTAGTTATAAATCGTAAGCATATGACATCAAACATCTAAGCAAGCATGACCCATCTAATAAAATGATAACTAATTTTTTTCAAATCATAATTCTATTTTAATTAGTGCAAAAGTCAAATAGAAAATAAAATAAATTCACCCATGTATGAAATTCGGCTTCCTCCGTCGACCCAGTGTAGGGGTCTAGTTTCTCATGATAAAAACACACTCAAAAATATAATTCATAGCTCAAATGATGTTTTATTAAAGAAAACTAATAATTCTCCCCAAACTCTCGATATCCCTTCTATACTCCTCAACACTCTATTTATACTCAACAGGTCTAGGAAATCCTTGCAATAACTCCATGTATTCTCTAATTATTTCGTCGCATGTCACGAAGATTTTATTTCCATTATTTGTTATTTCTTTTCTTCTCACACGTCTCTAATTGTAGAATCTTCAAAATATAGAGTATAACTTAAAGATAAAAGATATCCTCCCTGTTTTCTCCGTGTAGTCTTCCAAAATAAATGGAAAAAATCTCAAGATATTTTCTTCTCTGTTTCACGCTTCCAAGTATCTCTGAGTTGGCAAAAATATTAATCAATCAATAGAATATAATCCATACAATCATATCTTCTGCCATGCAAACGTATCTTCCAAAATAAATGAAAGAAAACCCAAAATCTTCCATTGCCTTGTTCGACGAGATAAAGAAGGAATTACTGACTATGGATGGATTATAAGACCCTGTTTGGATGAAACAGGCCTTAACCAATATTCTCCCGTGTAAAACACCGATTAAATCCCTCTCCAATACTTCTTTGAAAACTTCGCAGGTGGAGAAAATCTTTTCCCGCCAAAACCGCATCAAGCCGGTGAAGAAGAAGGTGCCCCTTAACCGGATTCGTGGGGTGCCCATAACTGAGGTTGCCCCTTATCAAATGAGGAGTCCGAATAACAAATTCACTCCGAGAGGGGCCTTTAACAACTTTTCGAGCTGATTTTTCCAAAAATGTTTATTAAACAAAAACACCTACAAACAAGTTTATTAGTGATAAAATGAGTCCCAGCTAATGTATTTATGGGTGAAAATGCGTTGCACTTTCGTGGTTATCAAATTACCAGACAAATAAACAACAAAAAAGCCAGATCTAATGAAACATTAACGGATTTCTCCATTGTAATTGTATATGTTGTGTTACTTCGGATTTGATTTGAGATGTGTATCAATTATCTGATGTAAAACTGAATGTCCTTAATTTTTTTTACTAACATGTTCGAATAAAAAGCTTCTTAAAATTCCCCTCATTTATTTAGCAATAACTAAACTTTATTGCACACAGTAAATCCACATCGTCCTTTTCTGCCATAAGTACCTCCATATTCCGCCAAGTAGGATTTGACAATAGTTTGAGTCAATCTTCCGTCACTGCCGCAAGTTGCGAATGGGCTATATAGTTTGGCTATTTACTGAAGCGTGTATTTCCAGCTTCACAAGTTATATTACCAAGGTGCCATATATATCTGCGTGCCAAACATCAAACAATAAGAATAAACATATATACATTTTATTCAAGAAAGAGTATGCAATCGGTGGTGCTATTCAGCTCCCTATTTTCCACCTCCCTATTATGCTCCCTCCAATCTAAACCCCACATCTGGGAAATGGTGAACCCCACTTGTACCTGAATGTGATTCAAATCCTAGATGTGTGGTGTAGATTGGAGGGAGCATAGTAGGGAGGTGAAGAATAGGGAGGTGAATAGCATTTCCGGTATGCAATCCTGAGAAATGACCAGAAGAGAGGCTAAGGTTTTATTCTTAGAGGTAAAACTTGGAATAACATACTCATATGTTATACATAATTAATAGAGAGTAGTTAGCTAGTGCCAGGCTATAGGAACACTATACCAAATTCTGGGATTAGAAACAGAACTGAGCCGTCACTAAACGGGTTGTAACGGCTCTTGCCTGTTACAAAAAGAGGTGTTACATTTTTTTTGTAACGACAATTGGGCTGTTACGAATTCTGGGTTTAATGCGTTTGTAACAGGCTTGAGCCGTTACTACGTGGCTAGTCATAACAAGCGAGAGCCGTTACGAAATTTTTGTAACCTAACAATCGAACACCTTTCAACCATTACAAATTTATTTGTAACAGCAAAAAAATTATCATGGAGTCAACATTGACATGGTCATAGTTGGTCATTATTGACCAATTTAGACCAGGTCAATGTTGACCTACAGTTCATTTTCAGCTGGAAATCAGCCGGATTTCCAAACATCCTAGATACACTTTCCAATCCATTCAACATTCACATTCAACTATAATATCTTCAATCAATTCATATCAAAAAGGAACTGAAATTTTCTAAGTACCAAATTTTTTTTGTTAAGTTTAAAATTTCTAAGGGGAATACATAGAAACTTACTAAGTTCCAAAATGCAGTTCACAAAAACTTAAAAAACTTCCTAAGTTCCTAACCTATTTCTAAGTTTTCTCATGTCGCAGACTAACAGGAACAAAAACATGACTCACATAGCAGCCTTCTCATGCCTCAGATTACTGCATTAGAAGCAGAATTGGTGAAGCGAGTGGAATTCAAAGCGACAGCAGCTACGCATCTTCAATCCATGGCCACTGCTCTTGCAGTAGCTCTCTCTTCCAAGAAAGAAGCATCTACGCAGTACTTCATCTGAAGACACAGAACACTGTTAACAACGGTTTTAACAGAGATGTTGAACAGGAAAATTCGGCAAACACACTAGCATAAACCAAATTTTTAAGTTAGCAAATGGCTCTGAACTAAGTGACTTTGGATGTAATTTTTAATGCCATACAGACTATAAAGTGGGAAGACAAAGCAAAATTCAAATAGTGATATAGGTGCTATGATATCCTTTTAGTTTCTTAAGGGATGTATATACGTATATCCATTACCAGTTGACCAGTTAAACATGCAGATAATAATTTTTTGAACGCAAAAGCGTACGAACACTTACCATCTTCCAATCATTAGCTCTATAAACTTGTGAGAATCCTTTGTATCTTTGAATCTCATAGAAACAAATCCCTGAGGATGGTCTCGCATACCTGGAAGCAAAAAAGTAACATGTAAATATTCTAGCCCAACAATCAACATTGGGAAACATTATCTTCGAGCAATAGAAATATGAGTAAGGGATTTTTTTATTTTTTTTTGAGAAACATTATTGATGTGGTTTTTATCTTGTTGTAGAAAGTGGTAGTAAAGATTCGTTCAACTCAGACTTGTAAAGATTTGATTTCAGACTTAAAACTAAAATATATACACAAGTTTTGTCACAAATATCGAGAAAGCTGGGACTTCGATTCCACCATAAAATTCATTCATGCGATTCATATATTTATTCTAGACAATTATAGCTCAAATAATAATAAAATATTGACTCTATGTTTTGCCAAGATAGATTTTTGAAAAGCAACGACTGTATATCTAAAGCATGGGATATCAAAAGACTTAACCTAAGTATAACCCATCAATTGAAATCACAGCCATTCAATAAAAACCATAAAACAATTAACAATCCATGCAAAAAGTCATGAAAGAATTAAATATAATTACCACACGCATGAAATATGGCTTCCTCCGTCATCCTAGTGTTGGGGTTTAGCTCCTCATATTATTCACGTGCTCAAAATAATTGTTTATAGCTCAAATAGGTGAAAAACAAGAGAAAACTAATAAAGCAGACAGTTTGCAACGCTGTATTGGCGTTACAAACAACTCTTATAACGGGTGGTGAACTGTTACAGAGAAAATATGACAAGCTTATGATGTATGTGATCTATATTGATGAACAACGATACTTTTTTGTGCTTTGTTTAAATAAGACTGCCTTCGTTAGTCCGTTCTTCGTGTTCTTGAGAACGACACTTCTGTAGTGTCGTCTGCAACTTTTTATTTCTTCTTCACCTGCTGATGAAACTCGTCTCTGCAACTTTTTCTTTCTTCCTCTGCAACCTCCCTTAGGTCCCCAAACTCTCCCCTCCCTTCTGTTATTCCATCCAACTATATTTATAAACCTCAGGTTCAATAAAATCCGAGAATATCTTTTTTTTTTCTCTTCTCCCAAAAGTCTCGGTCTTTTTCTTCTTCCCTGTTTCTGCTCACGCGGCTCTGGGTTTCCCAAACCTTACTAAACTCCCCAAAGATAGCGTCCAATATCTCGAGAATATATCCTCCTTTAACTTCACACGCTAGTGCCATATATAACTCGGAAAATATTCCGAGAATAAACTACACCTCTGTTTGATCGGGAATGTACCGAGATCATGTTTTTTTTCTTCAAAATCAAACTCCTCGCGTCCCTGTTTAACCCAAACAGGCCCACATAGAACTGAATCCATGAGAAAGTCCGAGTAATCTCGCTCCAATCCGCTCAACAAAATCTGAGTACTCACTGGCCCTGTTTTCACGAGAAAACTCGTTGTTGTTCGATTTTGTAACATATAACTTCCTTGTTATGTCGTGACAGGGTGTTTCCAACCAATCTCCACGTGAAAATCGTACAAAATCTATTCTAAATCCGATCTGCAATCGATACTTTCCTTTTCCCGCCAAATTTCCATTTTAAACCGTGAAGAAGGTGGTTTCCCCCTAACCACTGGTGGGGTGCGAATAGCACTTGGGGTGTAAATAACAAGTAGCAAGTGGGTGCCCCTTAGTAATTTAGGTGCCCCTTATCCAAACTGAGATTCCGAAGAGTAATTTTCTCCCACGAGCGCAAATACCACTTTTCGAGCCAATTTTCCCGCAAAAGCTTATTTCTCCAAGAACACCTACAAAAACATAAAATAATCAAAATCGAGCACTAACAATACATACAATTGAGATTATATCATACACAAAAATGTGTCTATCAATTATCCTTTCCTACCATTCAATCGGTAGGTTCGACAGGCGGTGTGTACAAAGGGCAGGGACGTAGTTAACGCGAGCTGATGACTCGCGCTTACTAATAAGAAGTCTTCACAAATATTACCCTTTCATCTAGCTCCATTATAGAGTTTTCGATTTAAAATAAAACATTAACTTTGGTGGAAGAAGACTGCCAGCTTTCTCACATCCCATAGTGTCTACTAGCGCATCTTCAGAAGATATCATCTTGCGGATCCCTTCAAGGACTTCCTCCCAATTTACAGGTGCGTCACCTATTTACAACAAAATCCCAGGTTAAAATTTCTGCCAATAAAGAGATAGAACCTTTCACTGTATTGAACAATACTAAAAGTTTTACATCAAGTAACATGAGTTAAGGAGTGACTTTGGTAAAAACCAACTACAGTGTCAATTTCAATGAATGTATCCCATCATTTACGATGTACATGTCATCTCAATTACTAGTATCTAGTGACCCTAAGAAGACAACTGATTACACCATTTTCCTCATACCTTTCTGCTTGATACATAGAGTTTCCCCTTTTCCAGTTAAAGCCTTGTCTAATGATGTTGTGGTATCTCTCAACTTTCCTGCAGATACAACACATTATATTTTAAGCAAAGGATAACGCGCTACAATATAAAGATAACAAGTTAATCGCAAAAGATATATCACAATGTCGAATTGAAAACAGCGCAACCAAGTAACAATAAGTCTTATATTATTGCAAATCCTAACTCAATTCAATCCTTCAAATCCTCCTCAAACCCAAATATGCTAATTGAATAATTGTAGATAGATATAATGCAAGAGTAAGTCCTACACTTACTCTTAGAGGCAGATCCCTTGACTTTCCCATATGCAAGCTCATCAATATCATGTAAACGCAAATCACAAATCTGCAACCAGCAAAGTTCATTCCATTTAGAGAAAAAATCCCCCAAAATCCCATTTCCAGAGAAGTATAAGAAAAATAAAAAAAATAAGAAAAATCCCTTACTTTGTTATCTTCATCGGGTTCAATTTTCAATTCCTTCACTGTTTTAATCTCTACTACCAGATAGGATAGGATAGGATAGTTACTTCACTGGGCCTCTGAAGTACAGTTTCACTTAGACTCAGTACAGAGCTCATCTCAGAGAATTGGAATGAAAGCATTAAATTAAGAATCAACAAACTCTAAAGCTCAAAAGAGAAACCGATTGAACATTTAAAATTACCCAGAAGTTTAATTTATGATAAAAATTCTCTTGAAAGTCTCATGTTCACACCTAAATTCATCACATAAAATAAACAACTAAAACCATCTAGAACAAGACATAAGCATAACCTCATGTAAACTCAGTTCAAATTCTTTATTCACTTGTCAACTGTATAACAACTTCCACCTAATATAAACTACTTCAACACAACCAAATAAAGTTAAATTTCCAGCAATATGATGAATTTATTGGACATTATGATAAACGCACATGCCATTAAGACATAAGCTCAAGAAAAAATGTTAACTACTAAAAATTTCCAAGATGCAGATTCACTAGGGCACTTGCTTCTTCACGTAGACACAACAAAGTAACAAAGTAATAAATGAAATATAAGAAGAAAAGAATATATTCCTTTCTTCCTGTGACATTTCTGAGTGGATGCAAATTGATGGGAAGTTGCACTTTACGAGTAACTTGTTAAGTTCAGTTGTTCTGCTCACACTTTTGACAAAAATTACAACTTGATTGAAGTCCAACGCATCCAGTAGATTATTTAACTTACGGTTTTTCTCCAGCTCGGTAAATTTTATGTAGTGTTGAGCGAAACAAAAAAGTAATTAAGGAAATGTTGAGAGACAAACGAAATAACCAGCAAAAAAATGCTAGATAATTAATACATGCACGAGCCCATGTAGGGTCAACTTCGCCTCATAGTCAACATAGATTTCCATTGGCTGTAAGTAAAATGTCAGATCAAAGCAGATTAGGCATTTCCTTCATGATAACTAAACCAAGATACATGCATGTAACTAAGCAGCTAAGCTTTTTGACACAATTTCAAACACATTCTCAGAGAGTCCATTGGTTGACATTATCATCTCTAGTTGGGCCTGTAAACAACCATTTGAAAAAATATTGCAAACAAGCAGTAATAGAAACCTATGGTGCTGCTTAGAGGTGTAAAACGTGCCGGCCCAGCACAGCCCGGCACACAAAGTCAAGTGCTTCATGTGCCATGTGTCGTGCTGTGTTGTTCCAACGATTTAAACGTGTTGTGCCGTGCTGTGCTTTACTAGTCAAAAGCTAAGCACAGCACAACCCACGGGCACAACACACGAATAAACGTGTTGTGCCGTGTTGGCACACGTGTTATAAATAATTTGAAATCACTTAATGTATACATTAAGTCGGACATTATCATGAGAATTTAAAGAGACAACATATCATTTGAAATTATTTCAAGTAAAATGAACAAGTTTATTCAATAAAAAGAAATAGCCATCAAATATAAAATTGGATCATTGTCATGTAAATTAATGTTCTAATCAAATATAGGTACTGACATTATAACAACGATATTGGAATATATTTTCCAAATATTTAGGTATTATATGTGTTGTTATAAAAATAAGCCAACATAAAATGTCAAAAACTAGCTAGAATAAGACTCTTTTGTGAAATATACACAAAATGTGATGTATTATGCCTTGATATATGGTATACTTGTGCATGTTATGCTGTGCTTTCTTAACGTGCTGTGCTGGGCTGGGCTGGGCCACGTGCTTATCCGTCTTGCGTGCTGTGTCGTGCTACTGTGCCGATTAGGCTAACCCAGCACAGCCCACGAAATGTTGGGCCGTGCCGGGATAAATCACGTGTTATGCTTGGCTGGGCTCATATTTTAGCGTCTTTGTGTTGTGTTTTGCTCGTGTTAGCACAGCCCAATTTACACTTCTAGTGTTGCTAGAAAGGGAAATCATCCCCTCCAGACCAATGAACCTTTCAGAAGTAGTAATGGTAACCCAAGGACCATGTGTTATTTAATAAGCTCATGTCAGTATAAGAATGTCCTCTGATAGATGAAAATTAAGGTAAATTAATCACCTTAGCAAGCGTCTGTCTGGTCTCATCATAATGCCTCCACCTCAAGAAGGCAGAAACCATAACGTGACTTTACTGTCTATCAGAATACTTCACCTTTTTTGGATAGCGTAAGTCAAATCCAAGATGCTACAGCATCTTGCAGACATTTTCAACTTTTCTAGGAATGTTTGACATGGATTGAAGAGCAAACCATCTATTCACAACCTGCAAAAAAAGAAAGGGCCTTAAAAATCTGCATTTTTAATAGCCTAACTTGATCAAGTACCTATATACCAAAAGAACAAACCTAAATAGATGAAGAAGTAATGGACAAATACTCACCAAATAGTAATGTTTCCACTTGCCATAGAAATCAGCAAGAACATCACCACGGGTTTTGCCAGGATTTTGGACCAAGGCTGCTAGAGCTGCAAACTGGTCGGTCATATTTGTAGCAGTCCTGTACTCATTCAGAGCAAGTTCGGTGATCTGGGTATCCTCAAGAGAGGCTAGATAGGCTGTATGAAAGACTAGAATATATGAAATAAAAAGGAGTAAATAAATCACATCCGTGGCTCATATAGTCATATATATAGATACTCTTCTTCCTAAATAGAAAAAATATAGTAATATTCTCACCAAGGGTGATGTTCTTCAAAGCGCGCCTTGACATATTGGAATGATCGAAGACATATGAAGCAGAGATTCTATTGTTTTCAACCTAGTAAATATAATTGTAGCTTAATCTCTGGACTGGTCAAGAAAAGAAATTAATGCAGTCATAATAAGTCCTACAATCCTGAGAAATTCTGCTTTGAGTTCAGAAGCAAGATGCTTCCTGATGAAAGATCGGACAGCGTGAACAGCATCAAGATCATCTATAACACTTTGAAAACAAAAACTCAAGAAATGCTAAGTTATATCAACATCACCAAGCTCAGTTAGATGTGTAGTGTAAATGTACAATACCCGAGACCCACAAAAATATGCATGGAAGATGAATAGAATTTCCAGTTTCAAGTTCAGGTATAAACGCGAACCGGAACAACCATACCCATCAATACAACAAATTACTTATAACAAAAAAAAAAAAAAAAACGTATCTAAATCAAATAATCACCTGACTCAAATAATATATTTTACCTTCAATCATCTTAATACATCCACTCCTAGTAACAGTAACTTTAAGAGTGAAGCTTTCCCCAATGTTTCACTCTAATTTTTCTAATAATTAGACAAGCCTCTACAAAACCAAAAATAATCACCCAATTAATCAATCAATAAACGAGTAAAAATCAAAGAATTCTGGAGAATTACAGAGTTCAAACCTGGATTCTTCATAATATGACCATCGATATAAATCCAAACATGAACCAATTCCTTTAAACCTCATAGTCTTTCAACATCCAAAATAACCCCTCTGAAATTCAAAAAAAACACAAACAAACCTAAAATTGATCAAACAAACACTCGAAACTGAGCTTGACAAGCTCATTCGTCAAATTTTGGTAACGAATCATTCGGATGTGAGTGAAGAAGGTAAGATATCTCGACATTGTAATCAATTATATCTTCAGAACTTATCGTTTAAAGAACTGGGTTTAATAGATGTGACTATGCAATGAAAAATGGAACTGGGTTTAAAGAACTTATCGTTTTGAATCACCATGATATTTATTTAAGCTCAATTGATAGAGAAAGAAATTCAACTTCTCTGAAATTTGTGTTCTTCCTTCAATAATATCTAATCATCTCCAAAAACGCTTAAAATCCACTTGATTTATCATTATTTCACTGGAAATTACTAACTTCAATACTTTCGAGAACCCATTAAAAAACCTAGATCTAGAACTCAAAGTTTATTGAACCTTGTTTCATGAAGGAAGGTACGAAATCTAATAAATGGTTTATTGATTGTTAAAGAGATTTGGTTGTTTTTGACGTTGCTGTTGATGGTGTGTTGCGACACCAACTCCAATTAGAAGAGTCTAGTTATTTTAGGAATTAACATACGTTAACATATTTAGTATTTGCTTAGTGTTCAAGTTATGTTTAACTATATATTCATAGTTTGTTTTAGGGTTTATAATCATTCAATCATTACAAAACTCAGTTACATTATTATTTACACAGCAGAGGTGGCTAATCCCCTTAAAAAAGTATTTTCTCTTAGGGTTCTTATATTCTGTTACAGTGTTTTGGTTTAGAACCCTAACATATGGATCAGAGCAGGTTTAGGTTTTCACAATTTTACCCAATTTTTTTTTTCTTTACCATCTTCCGCTATCCACTGTAAAAAAAAAAAAAGGTTTCGTCTAATCTGATATCTTTCGCAACACAAGATTATAATTTTGCGATGATGCTGAACACACGATTAGATGCAATTTTAGATACAGTGGTGGAAAAGTTCCTTGCAAATGCAGTTGCTATGGTAAAAAACACCGTGGATAAGTTCCGAGAAGATGCAGTTGCTATAGCACAAAACAAAAGAGTCTTATGGTGGGTTTGGATGTAGAATTTTAAAGGTGGAATTTATGGGTCCAGGGGATTTGGTAGAATTATATTTCCCTTTGTATGTTTTGTTACCCGAATCCTTGGAATCACGTTTCCTACGGGATTCAGTTTTCCAGCAAATCCTCCATATGGAGTCCGACCCCTCCCCCCAAGATTTGCTGGGAAACTTATCAAGGGATTTGTGGACCCACCTTTTTTTAACACTGAATCCCATATATATATATGCAATTTTAAGATTTGAGGGTAACGACAAATGGTACAAATACTTTAATACAAGAAAACTCTATAAATCCTAGGAATTTTAATTGAGTTACCAAACACACAAGGAATTTACATAAATCCTAGAATTTGTAATCCCATGGGATTATAAATTCCTGGAAACGGTGAATTCTGCAAACAAACCCATGATAGGATCCGGAGATACCTATATATAATAACCGCAATCGCACGGTGTCCAACTAGTAGACAGAGTCAAGTACGGGTCGTTCCCACGAAGAGCGGTGGAAATCACTGTAATCAATATCTCTAATAAGAATAACCAACAATAATGTTTTGAGTTTTTATAATTGAAAACGAAATAATAAAATTAAACTAAACTAATGAAATGAATATAAAGGAAAAGTCGGTAACCAGGGTTTCATGATATCCACTACTATCTCTATTTAATTCCTGAAATGAAACATAATCCATGAATTATTTATCGTTCGTTCTATCGACATCACCTATTATATGTATTAGAGTCGCAAATATCACTGGGACGCCCTAAGCATGGCACATCAAAAGATTAAACCGAAGCATGCACCATCAAATTGCATTAGCGAGAAAGTTATACGAAACTAAAATATTGATTCACAATTATTATATGGCTCTTCTAAGCATAACCCATCAAAGATATTAACCCAAGCATGGAATTATCAAATAATGAGACAAAAATATATTATGATCCTAACAATTAGACACAAAGGTTATTGTAACCGGTGAAGCAACAACTCATATCATTGTTAAATCAATAATTAAAATCATGGAAGTAATCTATTCAAATCATAGTGGTCTTTGCTCAATATTATTCAAATCAAAATAGCCTAATACCCATGTAGTTTCAAACCATAATAACCCTAGTTACAAAGATTTAACTAGACAAGGCTTTCTCAAAAGCCATAAACATATGAAGGAGAATCACTCGCATATCAAGATGGAAATGAAAATATAAAAATCGCAAACCCTCGTCTTCCACCTCCTTTCTCTTCTCTGATTTCGGCTCTGTAGCCGCAACTCCAAAACCAGCCCCCTCGTTTCATCTTCTCGCATCCAATATATACGTGGGTACTGTTGGGGAAAGTTCACCAAAGCCCTAGAGACATTTGCCAAGGCCAAGTCCATTCGGGTCCTTTAGCTCCTGCTCCAAAATCCAACTCAACTGACCACAATTCACAAGACGCCAACTAACCATCACTTCCTTGTCAAATATGACCCCAACACCATTCTTTTCTCTCCAATGCCTCAGTTCACTCTAGTATTGCCGTGAACCCAACACAAAAAATGACAAGACTTCATAGCCATTAGCTTTATTATTACCAGCAACTTGAATTCAAAAGCATCCTCAAGTCTTGATGTTGCTGTATTAATCTCGAAGTCTCCATCTCACTCGATCTCTGGTCTCCGTCATTAGCACCGTAAATCAAAAGCAAAGCTGTGATAAACCCATCAGTTCTTCTTATTTCCCTGTGTTCGCAGACATCTGCACCTGACTCCGACAAACCCCATGCAAAACCATCGTAGCAATCACTTCCAGCAGCTACGCAACCATCAGTTTTGTCTTCCCAAATCGGTTGATGTTGCTGTCATAAGGCACTATTGAGACCACCACTACCTGCACCATCGTTGTTGAATCTCAGCTTAACAACTCCATACTTCCATTTTTTTTTCTAAACGTCCCTGGAACCAAGCCAGCACTGCTTTCACCGACTGCTGGATTCATATCTTGCCATCTCGGTTCACAGCCATGCAACAATGGAAGCAACATGTTTCGTCTTCCTTGTACATCTCGGATTTCAGCCTCACCGCAGCCATGAACCAAAGCCAACATCACTAGTTCCTTCATCCCCTCCGTGTTTCTCAACCGTACTCTGACATTTTCCATTAACACCAACTGTCACTACCACAGCATAAGATTCCATCCACCCTTAACCTATATCGTTCGTCTACAGTCCCCCACTGGCTATAACATCAATTTCTTCACTAATTTGAACAGTTCAACTCCTTTCACTTCTCACCACCAGTTCGACCAATTTCCATACATGCCAAGAACCCTCGATTTCAGTTCATATACACTGCCACTATTTCTATTGCTCGACGTCTCCACTGTCCCACTAAGTCTTCGCATACACTGTCTGACTCACATCCATAAGTTTGGCTGCAATACTCATATCAGCACCTTCTGCCATCGATTGCAGTATCTTAAGAACTTCAATAAACCCATTTTCGCAGCTTAGTTCAACTGATCGCCGGTTGTAACATTGCAACAGCTGAACACACCCAAATTCCGGACCTTGTAATCCTCTTCCTGTTTACCGACGACTGCAACAACTCGTCCCAAGTCAGAGCACAACAAACCCCATCTCAATTCTCAGCCAACAATGTATCGACTTCTCCGTAGCATTCACTCAAGTTGCAGACCACATTAGTCCCCAAACTCCATTATCCATTACTACAGCCAAATCCGTAACTTCCAAGTCTTACAACTAAACCACTACTGCTTGCAGCTTCAGTTCGATGCTAGGAAACCATTAATAGAGCCCCCAGTTTCGATCCAAGCTTTTGCTGCCATCTCCACCAGTTACAGTTCCATCCATACCTGCAGCTCAATGACTTTCCATTATGTTCTTTCATGCACCAGTAGCACCAATGTACGGTCCAACTCCAGCAACAGAAGTCTAACTTGGTTGCTGCCATTTATCTCCCAACATACAATTCCGGCCAGCCATCAAGTTCTCGTCGACGAACAGTTCAATGGAACTGATTGCATCTCTATGCAAAACTCAATCTCGTCACCATTGTTGAGCTTTGCTGCAGTGGTCGTCTTCATTCTCTCCCTTGTTCGAACGACATCAATTCAGGTCTTGGGTCTGTAATACAACCACCTCCTAACCAAGATCATTTCCTACATAACCCGTTCTGCACTTCCTTCCTGGATATCCATTCCATACAAGAACGATCAATGCCTTAACCCAACAGTACCTTCAGCTTAAATCAAAATTTGGTTCTCGGTAAAATGTGAAGAAAAGAGGGAAACTTCGTTCTCTGTTTGGTAAAGAGAAATGAGAGATTAGGAATTAGTCACGTATCCCACTATCTCGTAATGGCTCATGTGCTGCAGCTCTCTCTTTTGCCATGAGTCACTTCAGTGATTTAGCTACTAACGCCACTTAGCTTGGTGTTAGCCGTTTATCTTCAGAGAGAGTGAACGTTTTTGTACTTTCTACAAAAGCACAAAAATAGTGTTATTAGCCAAAATATCGAGTCCTATCTAATATAAATATGGGTATAAAATGTAGCACATTAGTGCTTATCAACCCACCATTAGAGAAAAGCCTGGAGGTTTTGAGAGAAAATGAAATTGCAAGATGGAAGGATTTGAGAGAAAATTGGGGTATAAAGGATAAAAAAACCATGTCTTGCCTGGATGCTCCGTTAAAAGATTGTCTAGGTTCAACTATAGCAATCAGGACTACACTTCTCTCACTACCAGATCCACTTAAAGAATTATTAGCGGAGAACAATAAGGTTTTGGAAGTAACAAATATTGAAGAAGAAATTACTTTCAGTAACTTGATAATTGATCCAATTTTATCGGACCATGACCAAAGTATTGCTGAGGAGAACGCTGAAAAAGACGCGGAATATTAATATATTACCGAGAAAGAAGAAAATTCATTCGACAAGGTTTCGTATGATTTCTCAAAGCTTAATGGTAAGTCATCGGATCTTAGTTTAATATCTTCTGATGTTGATATACCTGTTTTATCTAGGTTCAAAAATAATCAAGTTGATGATTATGGTGAAACACATATCGTTTCTCATAGTTTTCCTAACAAGGAAAGCGTATTTGAATCAATATATGTAGATTCATCCTATGAAAATACCTTTGTGTCGTCTTATATTTCTTTCGATATGTGTGTATGTCGATTTCATGATGATATTATTACCGAGAACTACACCGAAAGAATTCGTGGTCGAGTCCTCTCAAATATAGATAAAATAAAGATTATAGAAGATTTAGCAGAGAAATTAAGACACGCCATGAGTCATATAACAGTCAATATCCATATTGATAGTTACATTAAAAACATTGTTGTTCAATACCGGACAACAAGAAGTTTAAGTGGGACAATGATGTAGTTTTTACAAGTGGTAAGAAAGATTCGTTGCTCGGATTCTTTTTAAAGATTTGGTTTTGATTATTAAAAGAAAATAATAATACAAACTAATTAAAATTGATTTTTGTTACCAAGGAGAGATGAGTCTAGGGCTTCGGATTCCACTACTTCTAATGAAGGTAAACTCAATAATTAAAACTTTGATATAATACTCCTACTTTGCTCAAAACAATTAGAACTCAATCTCATGCTTTGGAAGATATAACGTTATAAGCCTTTATTTTTATAACTTTCGTCACTATTCTAAATTCTAATTTTCCTTCGCTTATAAAAGATCGGCAGCTCAAACTACCCAAAACAGTTTTTACGAAGCATACAAAGAAGAGAAAATTTTTAGACAATTGAAAGCACAAATATGGAGTAAAATATGTCTAAGAATTCAAATACTAAATATTACCCATTAAAATAGTTTCCTCCAAAACCCTAGAAAAGAAATTTAGCTACTCATAAATTGAAGATTACGGAAAATTTCATTAATCATTGTATTAAAAATAATAAAAAAATGCTTACAATGATTTTCAGTCGCTAAAGGCGTTTAGCACTGAATTGAGCACCTTAGGTACTAAACGACAGTGTCTGAATGTTTTTCCCTACTGATTGAAGAACGATAGAGAATCCTCTGTTGTTGTATCTAAGACTTCTTCTGCGACCGTTCCTGGCGTACCTTTGTTCTTCGTGTTCTTGCAGCAGCAGGTAACTTTCTGAAACTTATGATATTTCGATTCTACAGTTTTTTTTTCTCCTAGGTTCTCCGTATCCACCCCTACATCTCCCAACACCTCTTTATATACGCAACAGCATCATAAATACCGAGAATCTCTTGTTTTTTTTTCTCCTCCGAAAGTCACCGGATTTTCTTTCCAAGTTACGGGATTCTTCCTCTACCTTCCCTGTTTTAGATAACTGCCACAAATAAGACGATTTGATCCCATTTCTATCTCCCAAAACACGTCAACTACCTATGTATAAGGTAATCAACCATATTCCCGTGTTTAAATCTTCCAAAAATACCACCAAAAATATGTGATATTCTATATTCTTGTTTGCATGATATAAATATGAAAACTTGATATTTCTTTGATTAAAACCCATATACCCGTCCTGTTTTGATAAAACAATCCCAATCCAAGTCATATCCAGCACAAAATCCACGAAGACTTCTCTCAAACTTTCCAAACTCGAACCAACAGAGACCCGTGGATATTTCTTCCCCTATTTTGCTTCAATCCGACGTTGTGGCTCAATTCAATCGATTCAACACACGTTACCAATTCCAAACCAAGCCGCATACTGCGCACCATGGCAACAATTCCAAACCAAGCCATCTTTAGCACCATGGCAGAATGCCAAACCAAGCCGCACCACTGCGCTATGTGGCAACAATGCCAAATCTCCAAGCGCTATGCCTTTGGCCCACGCCAAACATAGCGCCCTAGGCTTTCTGTAAGACTGGCAGCTAGGTCAACATGGCCGCCGCGTGCCATTGGCACATGCCAACACGTCTTGAAGCCATATTTCTAAGCCGCTATGCCTTTGGCCCGCCAAACATAGCGCCCTAGGCTTGCAAGACTTGCAACTAGGTCAACCTGGCCGCACGTGCCATTGGCACATGCCAACACGCGCCGCAAGCCATATTTCCAAGCCGCTATGCCTTTGGCCCCACGCCAAACATAGCGCCTAGGCTTGCAAGACTTGCACTTCAGGTCAACATGGCGCACGTACCATTGGCACATGCCAACACGTGCCGCAAGCCATATTTCTAAGCCGCTATGCCTTTGGCCCACGCCAAACCTTAGCGCCCTAGGCTTGCAAGACTTGCAACTAGGTCAACATGGCCGCACGTGCCATTGGCACATGCCAACACGCGCATAAGCCATATTTCCAAAAGCCGCTATGCCTTTGGCCCACGCCAAACATAGCGCCCTAGGCTTGCAATACTTGCAACTAGGTCAATATGGCCGCCGCGTACCATTGGCACATGCCAACACGTGCAAGAAGCCATATTTCTAAGCCGCTATGCCTTTGTCCCACGCTAAACATAGCGCCCTAGGCTTGCAAGACTTGCAACTAGGTCAACATGGCCGCACGTGCCATTGGCACATGCCAATACGCGCCGCAAGCCATATTTCCAAGCCGCTATGCCTTTGGCCCACACCAAACATAGCGCCCTAGGCTTGCAAGACTTGCAACTAGGACAACATGGCCGCACGTACCATTGGCACATGCCAACATGTGCCGCAAGCCATATTTCTAAGCCGCTATGCCTTTGGCCCACGCCAAACATAGCGCCCTAGGCTTGCAAGACTTGCAACTAGGTCAACATGGCCGCACGTGCCATTGGCACATGCCAACACGCGCAAGCCATATTTCCAAGCCGCTATGCCTTTGGCCCACGCCAAACATAGCGCCCTAGGCTTGCAAGACTTGCAACTAGGTCAACATGGCCGCACGTGCCATTGGCACATGCCAACACGTATCGCATAAGCCATACTTCCAAGCCGCTATGCCTTTGGCCCACGCCAAACATAGCGCCCTAGGCTTGCAAGACTTGCAACTAGGTTAACATGGCCGTACATGCCATCGGCACATGCCAAACACACACGCTGGTAGCCTAATTTGCAAACTAGTGCAACCTACCACCAAGGCATTCCGCACATGCCATTGGCACATGCCAAACACACACGGTAACCTAACTTGCAAACCGTGCAACCTACCACCAAGGCATTCCGCATCCCATTAGCACATGCCAAACACACGCGCTGGTAGCCTAACTTGCAAACCGTGCAACCTACCACCAAGGCATTCCGCACATGCCATTGGCACATCACGAAACACACACGCTGGTAACCTAACACCAAAACGTGCAACCTACCACCATGCCATTGGCACATGCCACACGCGCCACTAGCGAGCGCACTTGCACTCAAGATGCAACCAACACTCCGAGACATCGACACAAAGCGGGGGATGCTTCTTTAGGGTTTTGGTTTGGCGGTCACAAAGATGCGGCGTACACTATGCTCACATTAAGAAATCGTGAAAAGGAATAAAGCGGTCAAATAAAAGAGGAAATAATGGTGAAAAACGTTTTAGCCCATTAAACCATGCGGTTACCACCTCCTCCCATTATTTCACCCTTTACTCTCTTCCTTCATGAGGCCGGTACGTTCAATCTCGACTTGTATAAATTGGTCTTACATATTTCCACCCCGGACAACAAGTCTCAAATTCGGGAGAAATATACTACACTTACACTCTCGAGAAAGGCAACTTTGCAAGCTCTCCCAAAAGCTTCCATCTCTTGCAAGCTTCCTAAGCTTTCACTTTCGATACAAGTCGAGATACTACTCTCCTCAACACCTTTCTTTGCTTCCTCCCAAAATCAACCCTTCTCCTCCACTTTGTGACCAAAGCAAGTCTGGGAATGGCCATTTCTTGGTTTAGGCCGGACTTGTACAGATCGATCTCTCGAATCTATAAAGTGCTCACGTGCAGCACATTTGTTTAGGGTTTGAACCAGTTTCTCACTCACTCATCGAAATTACCAAAATCAGCAGAAACGATTTTCACCCATAAACAATTGGCGACCACAGCGGGAGGATCGATCTATCGGCTACAACTTGTGCCTATTGCTAGCACACACTTTCATAAAAGCAATATTCTTTTCCCAAAACATAATCAGAGTCATATTACCAAAACCATTCATCCCAAAATAATCCAATACCCTAAAAAGCTACCACTTTGTCTATCAAAGGTCAAGTTTTGAACCCAGGACATCAATATGTCTTTCAAAAAAAAAAAGAACCTAAAATGAAAGTTTAACGAGAAAAACGTTCAAGGAAAATCGTCAGCTGATGTCTGCTCTTCTTGGAAAAAGTCAACTGCGTCCTCAAGAGCCGCTCTCTTCATAGTCAACATCTTGGAAAGCTTTGAGTTCCATCTCCTGTCCGTGCAATCTCCTCGGCGGAAAGGCTTTTCGATTCTTTGAATCTTTCAACTTTTGGATCTCGCAAGGCCTTGACAAACCACGAAGTATTAAACTCCTTTCTACGCACGTCGCGATGGTGCTCCCGGTCGGCAATAACGTCTTGAAGCGGTGTGACCCGTTACCTCACGCATATCCTCAATGGAAGATAAAGCCTCTTCCACACGCTTTAACCAGTAGCAAATCGACTAGTAAATTTCTTGTTTGTAGACATATGTCCGCAACTTCTCCCCGTTACCGGGTGTCCTACACGCCTCATGCTTAGCCAGACACTTGTGAAGCCGCCAACCGGCACATGACCTGGATAAGGAACCAAATGCAGGGGGATCAAAAATGGCGCCTGCAAGTGGCCTCACGACTCGTAAAGGGTCTTCTTCCATGTCTACGGCAACAACCATCGAGAGAATCATCCACCCAGTTTGAACCACGTACTGCACGGCAATTGGCTAACTCCATCTCAAGTCACCGGCGGTGGTCACCAAAGGCAAGTTTCGTGTGACTCCACCCCAGAATCGTCCTCCCCGAACTTGATTCCTCCTGCAAACTTGAGTTAGACATTTTCCAAAGAAGAAGCGAGAAGAAGAAGAAAGAAAAAAAGCGCGAAACTCATAGAACCACTTCCCAGAAGAAGAAACGGTCTTTGCCGAGGGAATCACTCTCGCTTGTTGAACTTTCTTCTTTCTCCGACTCATCACCCTATGAGTAGGCTCGGTCTGCGGAATTCCTTGAAAAACTGAGTCACTGGAAACGTGCAAGAGCGTGAAAGCATTAACACTCAAAGCCTGGAGGAAACAAGACACATATTCTCGGCCCGAAATTCACGTGTTTTGAGACAAACCAATGAAGAGGCGACACATACACGGTTATTGGAAGAAGCAAAGACACAAGAGCCGTGGGAGGATCTTGTGAAATCGTCCCGAGGAACCCGCCAAAGACGGTTCTTCGTTCTTCGTTCCTTGGCCTGGGGGCCTTAGGTGCTAGGCAACTTTCGCTTGGGATCTCTCAACATTGGATACTCCTTGAGCTGGGGGAAGGTTTGCAACGAATGTTTTCCACCACGTTATTCACAAAATCTCGGATCATAGTAAACTCGTTGCACCAAAACTCATTATAGCCGAAGGTCGTCGAAGTTACTCTTCCCATTTGAAAGAAGGAAAGACGGATACAGGCTTAAGGACACCGGCGTCAAGGGCGACGCGCAATGAATCTTTAGGGATCAACGCCGGTAAACAAGAGGCACCCCTTGATCGAAACCCATGTGACGAGCAGCACGGTCAATATTATAAGCGGCTATCTCGGAAAGATCCCACGAAGAAAGACGGTATATAACCGGGCGAGCAGCTCTGAATGAACAGGTTTTCACCCGCACTCAAATCGTCATCAGAAGACAAAGACGTGAGCGGAGTGATGTCGTTTTGAAAAGTTGTAGTAGTGGTAAGAAAGATGTCGTTCCTCTCAGACTTGTGAAGGATTTTTAGATTCAAATAAAACTAAAAAACTCAAAGAAGGTTGTTATCAAGATTTTAAGAAGCAGAGACTCGGGATTCCACCAAACTCAATTTTTATGTGATTTAATCTAATCAATATTCGTGCAACTCTTTACGTTTAAAGTGATTCTAATATTTTGCAAAGGTAGATTTTTAGAATAACAATTGTATTCCGAAAGCATAGAATATTAAAAACCTAGGTCTAAGCATAGTCTATCAAGAGAAATCACAACTGCTTAGGAAAAATCATTAAATCAATTTTCAATCAAGGCAAATAATCTTAAAAGAGATTGCAAAAATTAATTAAAATAGAAATTACCACACACATCATGGAAAATTGGCTTCCTCAGTCGCCTCGGCTTAGGGTTTAGCTCCTCATATTAATCACTTGCTCAAAATATCGGTTCATAGCTCAAAAGTTGATTAAAAGGATGAAAAACAATAAAATGCATTTACTTTTGCAGTTGGCTGTAATGGCGTTACAAAGAAGTATTACAATGGACCGTTACTGACAGACTTATGCACTTTGTTGATTTGTCGTTGAATCTAAGACCCCGAAAAAACAGTGTCTGCTCGGCCTATGTTCTTCGTGTTCTTGGTTATGCACCGCGAAACAATTCTCTGAAACTCCTCTGTTGATCTCTTTGTGTTCTAAACCTCCCCCAAAGTCTCCGTAACCCTTCCTTGACCTCTCCGTAACCTTTATATACACTACAGGGTCATTATATCCCGAGTATATCTCTCTTTTCTTCCTGCCAAAGCTTCGGAGATATTTATTTCCTTTTCTTTTGCACGCGTCTATTGTAGAGTCTGGATTGATTAAAACACCTTTCCAAAGATAGAGTAAACTCGAACAGGGATAGCAATATTCTTTTAGTGCACGCAACTTCCAAAAACAACTCGACAAATCTCGAGTAAAACTCTCCTCCACGATTTTTTATTAAAAGCTTATCTAGCCCAACTCGGTTGATTATAATGACTATACCAAGCTTTGTTTAGTGTTGACGGGTCCAACCAAGCTATAACCGCAATTGAATCTCCTTAAATTATTTGAAAAATCCAACTCTAACTCTGTTCTCGCCGCTCATATTTTCCTCACCTTTTTGACATTTGAATTGTTGAAGATGAGCGCCCCTATCCAGTAGGGGTGCCTTTAGCAGCTGCCTTTGGTGATGCCACGAGGGTGCCCCTTAGTAATTTGGGTACCCCTTATCCATGGCGAGTCAAGAATAGCGGTGTCCTCCGGCGCAACTTTTCGAGCCGATTTTTCCAAAAATGTTTATTGGCCCAAAATACCTACACACACATAAAACAACGTAATAAGTACAAAAATGAGCACTATCAATATAAAGAATCGAGACAAATTAGACACAAAAATGTGTCTATCAAATACCCCAAACCTATTGTTTGATAGTCCTCGAGCAAAAACAAAATAAAAATAAAATCCTAACTCCTTTATCGCAGGCATCGTCGATTGCATTTAGCGTATGCAATAAGCCTTTAAACCCCTAGGTGGCCCTAGTGGCCGAGTTATAGTCTCGGGAGAGGGTTTACAGAGGTGTACCCACAAAACCTTTATACTCCAGGACCCTAACTATCTCACAGAGAACCTTGGAAAGCACTAAAGAATCTCCTTGGTTGGCATACTTATTGAGTCTTGGAGGAAGTACCACGATGCGAAATTCCAATTCTTTGTACACGAGTTTGCACTCAAGCATACTAAAATTCATATATAAGTCACGAGCTCTACTCGGATAGTCGCACTATGGACATCAATACCGGAGTCAAAACTAATCACATGGATAGATCAAGAAGATGAATATGGAAAAACATAGATGGTTTTGATGTTTACTAAGTGATTGATGTTTCCCATATCTGTCTGAAGGCCTCACTTCCAAAATGAACCTATCTAATGGTGAGATACTAGTCGACTAATATCAACACCTTTGGCATATACAAGGGAACCGGTGGTCGATAAACCCTAACTACAGGTCAACCTGGCCCCTGGCATATACAAGGGTTCCGGTGGTGGAAGCTTTATTGAATTTATTCCGGTTGGTCAGATAGTGCTGGTCTCACTTTTTTTTCAACTTTTTTTTTTTTTTTTTGTGGTATCTCAATCACTCTAATTCACCCTAGCATTGGTAACAACTTGATTCGTGGGCCCCACCTAATCACTTAGAGAAACATAGTTTAAAAACAAACAAAATAAAAACAGAAGTGAAAAGAACTCAACGAGATTGGTGAAACTATCATGTTATTTATAACACCTGAGCTCTGTGCTTTTATGAATAGACTCTTTAGATGTTGCCATCTAATCAGTTGGTTCCTCAACTCCTACAACCAAAATGCTTCCATCCACTTAGATTGGTTAGTGCCATCCTTAATACGCATAAATTTCTAGGCTCGCAGTTTATCAATGCAACTAAAAGTTTCTCCCATACCCCCAAACTTAAATCTAACATTGTCCTCAATGTTCTAAAGATAAAATTAAAAGCATGAACAAGGAGAAAGCTGTTACCATTTGAAGTAAAAGAGTTAAGGAAAGATATTACCGTGTCGCATGAATATTGGGTTACCTCCCAAGAAGTGCTAAGTTTAAAGTCTTGACCGGACATTACGTACCCATAAAATGGCTAATTACTCTTTCAAATCGTATATCAATAGTCGAAACAACTGGGGATCATCAAAATCAATTAAAGCGCCACAATTATGAGACAAGCGCACCAAATCGAAAAATGAGCAGACGGAGCACATCCTCATCCAAGGTTTCTGCAAGACAACTGGATTTTACGTGGTGCCCACTTGGGCTTCATATGAGTGTCTTGATAAACGGATTTACCCAAATAACGAGTCTCAAATAGTGGATTTCCTCCTGGATAGTATCAGGAGGATCGGGTTGTGGAGTCGGAAGAGACTCGGGTAATACCTCAGACACACTAGGATCGAGTCCCAAGTTAGGGACTTCAAATAGGGATACTTGACGATTACTACCCCCCAACTTAGAATTTTTCGGTGTCTCTAGATAGACTAGTCACAATATTCCTAATTTCTAGACCATTAGGTTCTGAAAAGGTCAATTGCTTTCTCTAATTTATAATCGGGTGGTTCATCCTCTAAATGCATCGAGGCACACAAACTGTAGGACTTATATGTTTCATATCCTCATGGGCAACCTAAAGTTTCCTTATTGTCTTGAAGTACGGTCACCGGCCTATTCTCATGATCACTATCCAAATCGGAAGCTATAGGCAAAATCTCGAGATGGGCCTAAAAATGCATAATTAGGGTCCAA
Organism: Papaver armeniacum; assembly: GCA_023531295.1. NCBI lineage: Eukaryota > Viridiplantae > Streptophyta > Magnoliopsida > Ranunculales > Papaveraceae > Papaver > Papaver armeniacum. Next base: position 352,757 of record JAJJWW010007742.1, on the reverse strand, counting down.
CTTAGGAGGATCTCTAGGCTCTCGAAACAAGGGCTTAAAGGTAGATTCAGTAGCTAGTAATGGTTCGAACCTAGCTTCCCATTTATCGGTATCTAACATAGGAATAGAATCCAACAGAGCATTTATTTGCTCAATGTTGCTATCATCGTCAAAATCCATGCTAAAATGGGCTAGACAACTCTCTAATGGATCTTCCAATATGATGTTTGGTAATGACTCCTGAACTAAGGTTCCTATCATGTTCACCTCTTCAATGCATGTGTCATCTAGCTCGAGAATGCGGCTTATTGACATTGAAAATATTCAACTCAATAGTCATATTACCAAAAAGATAGATTCATAATACCAGTTCGGCAGTTTATGATCGCATTAGACGTAGCTAAAAATGGGCGACCTAAAATCACACGGGTATCTCGGTTCTGGGTCGAGGGACGAGGTTGGGTATCTAAGACCACGAAATCCACAGGATAAATAAACTTGTCGACCTCAATAAGAACATCTTCTATCACACCACGAGGAATTTTAACAGACCTATCATAACTGCAGTGTTATCTTGGTAGGTTTCAATTCACCAAGTCCCTAGCTGTAAGTACACATGGTACGGCAGTAAGTTCACACTAGCTCCTAAGTCAAGTAAAGCTTTATCTACCCGATGTTTTCCTATCGTGCAAGCAATGGTAGGGGCACCTGGGTCTTTATATTTAGGAGTTGTGTTGTTCTGAATGATCGAACTTACATGACTAGCTAAAAAGGCTTTTTAGGGACACTAAGCTTAACGCTTTCGCGTACACATATCTTTAAGGAATTTGGCATAAGCCGGAAGTTGCCTAATTGCTTCTAGTAATGGAAGGTTTATGGTAACTTTCTTAAAAACCTCCATTATGTCATTAAAGTTGGATTGATTCTTTGTTGGTACTAATAGCTTGGGGAAATGGGGCTCTAGGCATAAAATAGGGCCTCTCGGGAACCGAATCGGCATCATCGGAGATTTTATCGGTCCCCTCGGCTATGGATGGTCTGAGGGTGAACTACGGTGTATGCTCACTATCGGGCATGGTTACACGATTGTCTACTACTCTGCCCTCCTAAGGGTTCTAACCAATTCAACTGGTGTGATGGTTTTCGCCTACTTCATGAACTCCTCTAGGGTTTGTTTGTGTTTGACTAGGAAACCTACCTTTTTCTCTCAAAAATTCATTTATCGACCAACCTAGGTTTTTAACTCGGAAATAGCTGGACTATTTTCTTGTCCTATCTGTTACTAGCTTGTAGACTTTGTTCTACGGATAGAGTGAAATTTTGTAGTTTCTTTGAGTCAACGGGTTGAGAGACTCCTCTAAGCTTAGGATTTTCTTATCTGCGATTCTGGCCGAGGTTGGTCTGAAAGGATTCTTAGTATAGCCAAGACACAGGGGAGCATTCGAATTACTAAAGCGACTTTGATTCGGTCCTTAGACCATGAGAGGTTCGGATGGTTTCTCAACCGGGATTATAGGTTTTACGAATATGGGTCAAATTTACGACGGTTATCAAATCTAGTGTTATTATTATAAAGAGCATTGGCTTGCTCTTCAATAGTCTGCCTTCCCAAAAAGGCTCTGCTCTACCACTAGTGTGACCCAATTCTAAAGCTTCTAACCTTTTAGCTATTCTTTTAATTCGTACATCGATTCAAAGCCTCCTTCTACCCTATTAACGTTTCCTCTGCCTAGAAGAATTGTTTTCTTGGGTTCCCTCTTGTTTTCCCATTCTTTGGGGTCTTTTCGGCGATTTCATGCAAATATGTCATCGCCTCATCAATCAAGCTGTTTGGTTTTCAAACCCACTGTACACATAGATTCTCGTGGTCGTAGTGGAATAATCTAAACCCTCATAAAGGATCGAACTAACCTAACCTTTTCGAGACCATGATGAGGACATTGGTCTAATAGATCATTGAACCTTTCCAAATACCTATACAAAGATTCTCCCTCTGTTGAGAAAACGTGCGATTTGCGTCCTAATAGACGATGTTTTATGCCTAGGAAAAACTTGTTCAATAGGTAGATGTAAGTTGTTCATATGTTTCGATTGAACCAGAAGCCAAACTATATAGCCACGATTTGGCCTTATCTTTCAAGGAAAAAGGGAATAACCTGAGTTTCAAAGCATCATCATCAAGGTTTCTAATCTTTAGGGTACTACAAATTTCCTCAAAGTCCCTAACATGAAAATAAGGGTTTTCATTTTTCTTTCCCTAAAAGATTGGGAGCAAGCTGTAAAGTTCAGTTTTAAGTTCAAAATTTGCTTACGTTTGACTAACTTTGATACACGAGGACGAGTAGTCCTAGTCGGGTTCAACAAAGCTTTCAAAGTTGCCATTTACAGCACTATCGGAATATTAGGGATTGTCTCTTTAAAGCGAGGTTCAAAAAACGGACTCTTCAAAAATCGGACTTTCTAAATTGAGGTAATCGAGACGCTTAGAACTACTAGGTTTATTTTTAACAAATCTACCTAGGGCGTCTCTTTTACGTTCAGGCATGCAAAAGAATAAGAAAGGGGATTCTATGCAAACACAAATCAAGGCCGACTCAACCAAAGCAACCTAGAGATTTCTAGCAAACAAAAAGCATGATGACTCACTTAGATTGTTTCTAGACCGGCTTCTAATCCTTGAAAGGGAATTCGTTACAATTTAAGCAAACCCCTCTCGAATCAATCCGAGTCAAAGTAAGTTGAATAGAGGCGAGGAAGCTCGGTGGAGCTTTGATACCCAAGGCCTCACCAGGAATTACAATGCGGCACGATCACGCATTCAACTCACAAAAAACCTTTATGAACTTCGAAGTGTGCTTAAAAGAGTAACCAATATTTTTCGAATGACTTTCCTATTAAGCTCGTTACCCTATAGGTCTTGTTCTAGTCAAAATTTTAAGGTTTAGGTTCGCGTAGGTTACGTGTTCCTAAGGCGGGCAAGAAGAAAACGGTGATGAAATCCGAACCCTTATCTTGTATGGCCGGCCTTGCCCTTTACTAGAAAATTAAAGCAACCGTATTCAATTCCTCGGCATATATGCAAACGAAGGAGTCCGGTAACTCGGCCCCGACGGGGGATTCGCGAGTGTTTGAATCTTACCTCCGTTCCGGGACGGGGGATGAATCGGTTGTAGTCGACTCGGGCCGACTCCTATGTCGGTGTGCGAACCCAAGGTGCGAGACAATATCGTAATTGTCCTCCTTCTCACCAAAGCAGTTTATATTTAAGACTACCCTTCTGTAGGTTTTAAAAAAATAATGTCCAAAGTCCCAAAAAATGTCCAAAAAGTCCAAAAATAAAAAGAAAAATTACAAAAATAATTATAAACCCTAATACAGTTTTCGAAAAACCCTAAAAAATAAATAAAAATAAAATTCTTTTTCTTTTCCTCGTTTCTTTTCGTTTTGTCTTTGACTCCAAGTCTTTAGTTCATCACCAATATCTTTGGCTCAGCTTTCCTTTCGGTCCAATATCCAAACCTGTAATCAAAACACAAATACCCAAGAAAACGTAAAATAGAACAAAAGAATAAAAAAAACTAAAAAACTAAATCTAAAACCCTAAAAACAAGTCCGCGTCGGCGGCGCCAAAAATTGATGTCGTTTTGAAAAGTTGTAGTAAAGTGGTAAGAAAGATGTCGTTCCTCTCAGACTTGTGAAGGATTTTTAGATTCAAATAAAACTAGAAAACTCAAAGAAGGTTGTTATCAAGATTTTAAGAAGCACTGAGACTCAGGATTCCACCAAACTCCAATTTTTATGTGATTTAATCTAATCAATATTCGTGCAACTCTTTATGTTAAAGTGATTCTAATATGTTGCAAAGGTAGATTTTTAGAATAACAATTGTATTAGAAAGCATAGAATATCAAAAACCTAGGTCTAAGCATAGTCTATCAGAGAAATCACAACTTGCTTAGGAAAAATCATTAAATCAATTTTCAATCAAGGCAAATAATCTTAAAAGAGATTGCAAAAATTAATTAAAATAGAAATTACCACACATCATGGAAAATTGGCTTCCTCCCAAAAATCGCCTCGGCTTAGGGGTTTAGCTCCTCATATTAATCACTTGCTCAAAATATCGGTTCATAGCTCAAAAGTTGATTAAAAGGATGAAAAACAATAAAGCATGCCCATTTGCAACGGCCGTGTAATGGCGTTACAAAGAAGGCATTACAATGGACCCGTTACAAAAGGCAGACTTATGCCTTTGTTGATTTGTCGTTGAATCTAAGACCCCGAAAAACGACTGTCCTGCTCGGCCTATGTTCTTCGTGTTCTTGGTTATGCACCAGCAGAAACAATTCTCTGAAACTCCTCCTGTTGATCTCTGTTGTGTTCTAAACCTCCCCAAAGTCTCAGTAACCCTTCCTTGACCTCTCATGTAACCTTTATATACACCACGGGTCATTATATCCCAAGTATATCTCTCTTTTCTTCTGCCAAAGCTTCGGAGATATTTCTTTCCTTTTCTTACACGCGTCTATTGTAGAGTCTCGATTGATTAAAACACCTTTCCAAAGATAGAGTAAACTCGAACAGGGATAGCAATATTCTTTTAGTGCACGCAACTGATGTGATTTTAATTTTGTTGTAGAAAGTGGTAATAAAGGTTGTCGTTCACTCAGACTTGTAAAGATTTGGTTTCAGAAAATACTAAAAAGAAAGAAAATATATACAAAAGTTTGTCACAAATATCGAGAGGTACTAGGACTTCGGGATTCCACCATAAAATTCATTCATGCGATTCATATATTTATTCTAGACAATTATAGCTCAAATAATAATAAAATATTGACTCTGTTTCTTTGCCAAGGTAGATTTTTAAAAGATTAATTGTAAATCACAAGCATGACGCATCAAAAGTACTAAAACTAAGCATACGTCATCAAACGAAATCACAACTAATTAGTGAAAATCATAAAACAATTAAATCAAGTGCAAGAAGTCATATAAGAATTAAATATAATTACCACACGCATGAAATATGGCTTCCTCCGTCATCCCAGTGTTGGGGTTTAGCTCCTCATGCTCAAAACGCACCCAAAAGATAGAAACATAGCTCAAAAAGGTGTTTTATTGAAGAAATTATATAAAACAATTTTGTAACTATTTGTAATGGTGTTACTGAGACGTCACTGTTACAGATTTTTAAGACGGTTGAACAACGATATTTGTTTGTCTGTCGTTGTTTACGAGGCTAACTACTGCGACCGCTCTGTTGGTTCAATGTTACGGATGTTCTTGAGTTTTGCGGCGTGAGAGAACTTTCTCACGAAACTCCTTACGTAGATGTCTCAGTAGCTCCTCCAAACCCTCTGCTCGGCCCCCAAAACTATCCCCAAGTCTCGACCCTCCTTTTAGGACTCGAACAGACCCTTATATACCCAACAGGGCCACTAAATCCCGAGAAAATCTTTCTTTTCCTTTCTTTGCCAAATTCTGGAACTTTCTCCATAATCTTCTCTACACACGTCTTCTGCTTGGTTATCAAATATTCACCCAACTCTCTCCAAGATATCTGAATTGCGGGGAAAGATATACTTTCCTATTCTTCTACGTAATCTTCCGAGAAATAGCCAAACCATACCCGAGATAATGCACCTCCTGTTTAGCTTCAACTCGCGTAAATCAAATATTCTTTGAATCTCAAATCCTTACCAACCACTGTTTCGATGGACCGGGATAAGTCCAACCAATTTCCGTGAAAAACTCGAGCAAAAACTTCTCACAATTGTGTTTAGAAAATCTCGCAGGTGATAACTTAATCTTCCCTGTTTTCTTCAAACTCGGTGATGCAGCCCAGTTCGATCAATTCTAATTACCATACCATGCCTGTTTAGGTCTAACAGGTCTATCCCTAAGATATCAGAGATTGAGTCTCTCTCCATCACGCTTAAAAATCCAACCCTAATCTGCTTCTCAACTGTAACAATTTTCCCGCCTTTTTGCATTTGAATTGTTGAAGATGGGTTGCCCCTTAACCAAAGTAAGGGTGCCTTTAGCAGACGCCTTTTGGGATGCCCTGGGGTGCAAATAACAAGTGTGTACCCCTTAGTAATTGAGGTGCCCCTTATCCATTTGAGGTGTGCGAATAGTAATTTTCTCCCACGAGCGCAAAAACAACTTTTCGAGCCATTTCTCATACAAGTGTATTTCTCCAAAAACACCTACAAAGACACAAAAAGCCATAATAAATACAAAATCGAGCACTAACAAAATATACACTTGAGATTAAATCAGACACAAAAATGTGTCTATCAAATACCCCAAACTTATTATTTGCTAGTCCTCGAGCAAATCAAATCTACAAAATAAAATCCTAACTCCTTTATGCGAGCATCGTCGATTGCATTTAGCGTATGCAATAAGCCTTTAAACCCCTAGGTGGCCCTAGTGGTGGAGTTATATTCTCGGGAGGGTTTACAAGAGGTGTACCCACAAAACCTTTTTCTCCATACCCTAACTATCTACATGAGAACCTTGGAAGGCACTAAAGAATCTCCTTGGTTGGCATACTTATCGACTACGGGAGGAAGTACCACTGATGCGAAATTCCAATTCTTTGTACACGAGTTTGCACTCAAGCATACTAAAATTCATATGTAAGTCATGAGCTCTACTCGGATAGTTGCACTATGGACATCAATACCGGAGTCAAAACTAATCACATGGATAGATCAAGAAGATGGATATAGAGAAAAACATAGATGGTTTTGATGTTTACTAAGTGATCGATGTTTCCCATATATACTGAAGGCCTCCCGCCAAAATGAACCTATCTTAATGGAGTGAGATACTAGTCGACTAATATCAACACTGGGCATATACAAGGGAACCGGTGGTCGATAATCCTAACTCTAGGTCAACACAACTGGCATATACAAGGGTTCCAGTGGTTGACTTTATTGAATTTATTCCGGTTGATCTAATGGTCTGGTCTCACTTTTCTTTTTCTTTTCTTTTTTCAATTTTTTTTTTTTTTTTTTCTTTTTTTTTTTTTTTTTTTTTTTTTTTGTATCTCAGTCACTCTATTTCACCCTAGCATCGATAACAACTTGAATCGTGGGCCCCCACCCAATCACTTAGAGAAACATAGTTTAAAAAACAAAACAAAAAATAAAAACAGAAGTGAAAAGGACTCAACGAGATATGGTGAAACTATCATGTTATTTCTAACACCTGAACTCTGTGCTTTTATGAATAGACTCTTTAGATGTTGCCATCTAATCAGATTGGTTCCTCAACTCCTACAACCAAAATGCTTCCATCCACTTAGATTGGTTAGTGCCATCCTTAATAAACATAAATTTCTAGGCTCTGGAGTTTAATAATGCAACTAAAAGATTCTCCCATACCCCCAAACTTAAATCTAACATTGTCCTCAATGTTCTAAAGATAAAATTAAAAGCATGAACAAGGAGAAACTGTTACCATTTGAAGCAAAAGAGTTAAGGAAAGATATTACCGTGTCGCATGAATATTGGGTTACCTCCCAAGAAGTGCTAAGTTTAACGTCTTCAGCCAGACCAAGAAAGGATTAGTCACCTCATAGAATCATAAAGTAATAGCCGAAATTTCTGTGGGTCATCAAAACCAAATAGAGCTATCACAAATAAAAGGAATCTGCAACATGCCAAGAATATCAACAAATAAAGCACTCCCTTGTCTAGTTTCCTGTTTAAGACAACTACATCTAGCTGTGGTTCAGGTTCAGGCTCTATAGTTGGGTCCAAATAAAATATTTGCACGTCTTTGGAATTCCTCAAAGCTAAGATCCAGTTCAGGTTGTAAAGTCTGTAAAAACTCAAATAAGAACTTAGAAGCACATAATAATAACCTGAATAATTGAGGATCCTTAAAGTCAATCAGTTTTGACTTACCCAATTGACCACGATGAAACTGGCGGTCAATCATAAGAAAATGTGTCATTTCTATTCTCCTAAAATAATTAGGTTTGGTCTCAAAACTCAATAATTGACACATCTGAAACATATACGTTCCCACAATTGGTTGAAAAATATTTGGTGGGAAAACAAAATCAATCTGGGTATCATAGCCTGGGCTAACCACATCAACCGAGAGGATGGGTTTCTAACAACTGAACTTCCTTATGGACATCACTAGGTTCAGGAAAACGTGTATGAAGATAATATCTTAAAATGGTTGAGGCACATATGTCAAGTCTCAAGTGAGGGACCTTTCTAAGAGTTAAGGCACATGGAGAATGATAATCACCCCCAAACTTAGAGTTTTCAGTGTCTCTAGAAAGACTAGTCACAACTTCCCTAATTTCAAGGTCATCTAATTCCAGAAAATGGTCAATTGATTCTTCTAAGTCAGGTTCATCCTCACTCATCTCTACGAGTTCATTTTCTTTGTCTAAGACTAATGTTTCTAAATCGCTAGACTCTAAAACAATATTCTCAGAAGAAACTCGCTCCTCTAAACCATCATCGGCTTCGTAATCATAAGGAAAAACTACATCGTCTAAAACGGTGGTATCTCTAGTCAAATCCTCGTCCTTTTGAATAGGTGAATAATTATTAAAATTATTTGGATTCAAACTAGAAATAATATTATCGTTGTTAAGCTCAATTGGAGTAACGAATTCCTGATCACTATGCCTACTCATTTCAAATTCTTCATCAACACTATCCTCATTTAAAGTAGTGTTACCAATTCTAACCTCGTCATCTTGATTATGCAAATAACTATCTTCATTTTCAAAGGTACTATTGGAAACACTATATTGGAAATTAAAACTATCTTGAGCATTTCTTTCACGGGCCTCTAACAACATTTTACGAGTCGACTCACATGACTTCTGATTTTATCTAGGAAAGAAGGTTCACATGTTTCATTGCTTTCGTCCAAAACTAAGTTATTCATTTCTGCTAACTTACGTGTCGCCTCAGCTAACTTACGTGTTGACTCTAGTAGAGAGGAATTTTGCTCGTATGACTGGTGGGAATATGGATAGTAATTGGGCTCACCATGGTATGGACCATAACCTTGAAAAGGCTGATGTTCCCAACCACTATTCACATTATGGTCAAAGTAGTAACGTCCATTTTGAAACTCAGTCGGATAATCGTTGTATTGGCTATTATTATACCGGTTCGACATTCTATTCGCGAGGGTGTGAGTTGTCACACAAAATTAAAACCCAGCGACGGGGGATTCGTGGGTGGATAGAGTCTTACCTCCGTACCAGACGGGCGATGAACCGTTGAAGTCGACTCAGGCCACCGACTCCTATGTCAGTGTACGAACCCGAGGGGCCGAGACAGTATCGTAACTGTCGTCCTTCCCTGCAAATAGTTTATATTTAATCTCAACCCTTCCTTAGGGTTTTAAAAATAATGTCCAATGTCCCAAAAATAAAGTTCAAAAAGTGTCCAAAAATAAAAATAAAAAAAAATTACAAAAATACAACCCTATTTACAGTTTCTAAAAATAAAACAACTATATACAAAATCTTCTTCACTCCTTGGACTCCTCTTTTCTTTCCTTCTTTGGCGATGCTTTCCTTTTATAGCACTTTTTCTTTCCTCGTAGCTTCGCTCCAAATCTGAAAAGAATCGAAAAATACCAAAGGCATAAAAGAGAACAAAAAATATAAAAAATAAAAAGAGAAATAACTCTAAAACCGAAAACCTAAATGCAAGTCCGCGTCGGCGGCGCCAAAAATTGATGTGATTTTAATTTTGTTGTAGAAAGTGGTAATAAAGGTTGTCGTTCACTCAGACTTGTAAAGATTTGGTTTCAGAAAATACTAAAAAGAAAGAAAATATATACAAAAGTTTGTCACAAATATCGAGAGGTACTAGGACTCAGGATTCCACCATAAAATTCATTCATGCGATTCATATATTTATTCTAGACAATTATAGCTCAAATAATAATAAAATATTGACTTCTGTTTCTTTGCCAAGGTAGATTTTTAAAAGATTAATTGTAAATCACAAGCATGACGCATCAAAAGTACTTAGACCAAGCATACGTCATCAAACGAAATCACAACTAATTAGTGAAAATCATAAAACAATTAAATCAAGTGCAAGAAGTCATATAAGAATTAAATATAATTACCACACGCATGAAATATGGCTTCCTCCGTCATCCCGGTGTTGGGGTTTAGCTCCTCATGCTCAAAACGCACCCAAAAAGATAGAAACATAGCTCAAAAAGGTGTTTTATTGAAGAAATTATATAAAAGCAGATTTGTAACGCTGTAATGGTGTTACAGACGTCAACTGTTACCTATTTTTAAGACGGTTGAACAACGATATTTGTTTGTCTCTGTCGTTGTTTAGAGGCTATACTGCGACCGCTCTGTTGGTTCAATGTTCTTCGGATGTTCTTGAGTTTTGCAGCGTGAAGAACTTTCTCAAAACTCCTTGTTGATCTCTGTAGCTCCTCCAAACCCTACTGCTCGGCCCCCAAAACTATCCCCAAGTCTCGACCCTCCTTTTAGGACTCAAACAGAGACCCTATATACCCAACGGGATAACTTCGATAAATCCGAGAAAATCTTTCTTTTCCTTTCTTTGCCAAGTTACGGAACTTTCTCCATAATCTTCTCTACACACGTCTTCTTTTGGTTATCAAATATTCACCCAACTCTCTCAAGATATATCGGAATTGCGGGGAAAGATATACTTTCCTATTCTTCTACGTAATCTTCCAGAAATAGCCAAACCATACCCGAGATAATGCACCTCCCCTGTTTAGCTTCAACTCCGCGTAAATCAAATATTCTTTGAATCTCAAATCCTTACCAACCCTGTTTCGATGGACCAGGATAAGTCCAACCAATTTCCGTGAAAAACTCGAGCAAAAACTTCTCACAATTGTGTTTAGAAAATCTCGCAGGTGATAACTTAATATTCCCTGTTTTCTTCAAACTCGGTGATGCAGCCCGGTTCGATCAATTCTAATTACCATACCATGCCTGTTTAGGTCTAACAGGTCTATCCCTAAGATATCGGAGATTGAGTCTCTCTCCATCACGCTTAAAAATCCAACCTAATCTGCCTTCTCAACTGTAACAATTTTCCCGCTTTTTGCATTTGAATTGTTGAAGATGGGTTGCCCCCTTAACCAAAGTAAGGGTGCCTTTAGCAGACGCCTTTTGGGATGCCCTGGGGTGCAAATAACAAGTGTGTACCCCTTAGTAATTGAGGTGCCCCTTATCCATTTGAGGTGTGCGAATAGTAATTTTCTCCCACGAGCGCAAAAACCACTTTTCGAGCCATTTCTCCGCACAAGTGTATTTCTCCAAAAACACCTACAAAGACACAAAAAGCCATAATAAATACAAAATCGAGCACTAACAAAATATACAATTGAGATTAAATCAGACACAAAAATGTGTCTATCAAATACCCCCAAACTTATTATTTGCTAGTCCTCGAGCAAATCAAATCTACAAAATAAAATCCTAACTCACTTTCGCGAGCATCGTCGATTGCATTTAGCGTATGCAATAAGCCTTTAAACCCCTAGGTGGCCCTAGTGGCCGAGTTATAGTCTCGGGAGGGTTTACAAGAGGTGTACCCACAAAACCTTTTTCTCCATACCCTAACTATCTACGCAGAACCTTGGAAGGCACTAAAGAATCTCCTTGGTTGGCATACTTATCGACTACGGGAGGAAGTACCCGATGCGAAATTCCAATTCTTTGTACACGAGTTTGCACTCAAGCATACTAAAATTCATATGTAAGTCACAGAGCTCTACTCAGATAGTTGCACTATGGACATCAATACCCGGAGTCAAAACTAATCACATGGATAGATCAAGAAGATGGATATAGAAAAACATAGATGGTTTTGATGTTTACTAAGTGATCGATGTTTCCCATATCTGTCTGAAGGCCTCCGCCAAAATGAACCTATCTTAATGGGTGAGATACTAGTCGGCTAATATCAACACCTTGGCATATACAAAGGGAACCGGTGGTCGATAATCCTAACTCTAGGTCAACACAACTGGCATATACAAGGGTTCCAGTGGTTGACTTTATTGAATTTATTCCGGTTGGTCTAATGGTCTGGTCTCACTTTTCTTTTTCTTTTCTTTTTTTTTTTTTTTTTTTTTTTTTTTTTTTTTTATCTCAATCACTCTATTTCACCCTAGCATCGGTAACAACTTGAATCGTGGGCCCCACCCAATCACTTAGAGAAACATAGTTTAAAAAACAAAACAAAAAATAAAAACAGAAGTGAAAAGGACTCAACGAGATATGGTGAAACTATCATGTTATTTCTAACACACAAACTCACAGTGCTTTTATGAATAGACTCTTTAGATGTTGCAATCTAATCATATTGGTTCCTCAACTCCTACAACCAAAATGCTTCCATCCACTTAGATTGGTTAGTGCCATCCTTAATAAACATAAATTTCTAGGCTCTGGAGTTTAATAATGCACTAAAAGATTCTCCCATACCCCAAACTTAAATCTAACATTGTCCTCAATGTTCTAAAGATAAAATTAAAAGCATGAACAAGGAGAAAGCTGTTACCATTTGAAGCAAAAGAGTTAAGGAAAGATATTACCGTGTCGCATGAATATTGGGTTACCTCCCAAGAAGTGCTAAGTTTAACGTCTTCGACAGGACCAAAAAGGATTAGTCACCTCATAGAATCATAAAGTAATAGCCGAAATTTACGTGGGTCATCAAAACCAAATAGAGCTATCACAAATAAAAGGAATCTGCAACATGCCAAGAATATCAACAAATAAAGCACTCCCTTGTCTAGTTTCTGTTTAAGACAACTACATCTAGGTGTGGTTCGAGGTTCGGGCTCTATGGTAGGGTCCAAATAAAATATTTGCACGTCTTTGGAATTCCTCAAAGCTAAGATCCGGTTCGGGTTGTAAAGTCTGTAAAAACTCAAATAAGAACTTAGAAGCACATAATAATAACCTGAATAATTGAGGATCCTTAAAGTCAATCAGTTTTGACTTAACCAATTGACCACGATGAAACTGGCGGTCAATCATAAGCAAATGTGTCATTTCTATTCTCCTAAAATAATTAGGTTTGGTCTCAAAACTCAATAATTGACACATCTGAAACATATACGTTCCCACAATTGGTTGAAAAATATTTGGTGGGAAAACAAAATCAATCTGGGTATCATAGCACGGGCTAACCACATCAACCCGGAGGATGGGTTTCTAATAAGCTGAACTTCCTTATGGACATCACTAGGTTCGGGAAAACGTGTATGAAGATAATATCTTAAAATGGTTGAGGCACATATGTCAAGTCTCAAGTGAGGGACCTTTCTAAGAGTTAAGGCACATGGAGAATGATAATCACCCCCAAACTTAGAGTTTTCGGTGTCTCTAGAAAGACTAGTCACAACTTCCCTAATTTCAAGGTCATCTAATTCTGAAAATGGTCAATTGATTTTTCTAAGTCGGGTTCATCCTCACTCATCTCTACGAGTTCATTTTCTTTGTCTAAGACTAATGTTTCTAAATCGCTAGACTCTAAAACAATATTCTCAGAAGAAACTCGCTCCTCTAAACCATCATCGGCTTCGTAATCATAAGGAAAAACTACATCGTCTAAAACGGTGGTATCTCTAGTCAAATCCTCGTCCTTTTGAATAGGTGAATAATTATTAAAATTATTTGGATTCAAACTAGAAATAATATTATCGTTGTTAAGCTCAATTGGAGTAGCAATTCTGATCACTATGCCTACTCATTTCAAATTCTTCATCAACACTATCCTCATTTAAAGTAGTGTTACCAATTCTAACCTCGTCATCTTGATTATGCAAATAACTATCTTCATTTTCAAAGGTACTATTGGAAACACTATATTGGAAATTAAAACTATCTTGAGCATTTCTTTCACGGGCCTCTAGCAACATTTTAAAGTCGACTCACATGACTTCTGATTTTATCTAGGAAAGAAGGTTCACATGTTTCATTGCTTTCGTCCAAAACTAAGTTATTCATTTCTGCTAACTTACGTGTCGCCTCAGCTAACTTACGTGTTGAATCTAGTAGAGAGGAATTTTGCTCGTATGACTGGTGGGAATATGGATAGTAATTGGGCTCACCATGGTATGGACCATAACCTTGAAAAGGCTGATGTTCCCAACCACTATTCACATTGTGGTCAAAGTAGTAACGTCCATTTTGAAACTCAGTCGGATAATCGTTGTATTGGCTATTATTATACCGTTCGACATTCTATTCGCGAGGGTGTGAGTTGTCACACAAAATTAAAACCCACGACGGGGGATTCGTGGGTGGATAGAGTCTTACCTCCGTACCGGACGGGCGATGAGCCGTTGAAGTCGACTCAGGCCACCTACTCCTATGTCAGTGTACGAATTCAGGGCCGAGACAGTATCGTAACTGTCGTCCTTCCCTGCAAATAGTTTATATTTAATCTCAACCCTTCCTTAGGGTTTTAAAAATAATGTCCAATGTCCCAAAAATAAAGTTCAAAAAGTGTCCAAAAATAAAAATAAAAAAAAATTACAAAAATACAACCCTATTCTACGATTTCTAAAAATAAAACAACTATATACAAAATCTTCTTCACTCCTTGGACTCCTCTTTTCTTTCCTTCTTTGGCGATGCTTTCCTTTTATAGCACTTTTTCTTTCCTCGTAACGCTCCAAATCGAAAAAGAATCGAAAAATACCAAAGGCATAAAAAAGAACAAAAAATATAAAAAATAAAAAGAAAATAACTCTAAAACCGAAAACCTAAATGCAAGTCCGCGTCGGCGCGCCAAAAAATTGATGTGATTTTAATTTTGTTGTAGAAAGTGGTAATAAAGGTTGTCGTTCACTCAGACTTGTAAAGATTTGGTTTCAGAAAATACTAAAAAGAAAGAAAATATATACAAAAGTTTGTCACAAATATCGAGAGGTACTAGGACTCGGGTTCCACCATAAAATTCATTCATGCGATTCATATATTTATTCTAGACAATTATAGCTCAAATAATAATAAAATATTGACTCTTTGTTTCTTTGCCAAGGTAGATTTTTAAAAGATTAATTGTAAATCACAAGCATGACGCATCAAAAGTACTAAAACTAAGCATACGTCATCAAACGAAATCACAACTAATTAGTGAAAATCATAAAACAATTAAATCAAGTGCAAGAAGTCATATAAGAATTAAATATAATTACCACACGCATGAAATATGGCTTCCTCCGTCATCCCAGTGTTGGGGTTTAGCTCCTCATGCTCAAAACACGCACCCAAAGATAGAAACATAGCTCAAAAAGGTGTTTTATTGAAGAAATTATATAAAACGAGAGATTTGTAACGCTTTGTAATGGTGTTACAGACGTCCTTGTTCTGATTTTTTAAGACTATTGAACAACGATATTTGTTTGTCCTGTCGTTGTTTCGAGGCCCCCTTCAGCGACCGCTCTGTTGGTTCAATGTTCTGGATGTTCTTGAGTTTTGCAGCAGCAGAGAACTTTCTCTGAAACTCCTTTTGTTGATCTCTGTAGCTCCTCCAAACCCTCTGCTCTGCCCCCAAAACTATCCCCAAGTCTCGACCCTCCTTTTAGGACTCGAACAGACCCTTATATACCCAACAGGGCCACTAAATCCCGAGAAAATCTTTCTTTTCCTTTGCTGCCAAGTTACGGAACTTTCTCCATAATCTTCTCTACACACGTCTTCTGCTGGTTATCAAATATTCACCCAACTCTCTCCAAGATATATCTGAATTGCAGGAAAGATATACTTTCCTATTCTTCTACGTAATCTTCCAGAAATAGCCAAACCATACCCGAGATAATGCACCTCCCACTGTTTAGCTTCAACTCAGCGTAAATCAAATATTCTTTGAATCTCAAAGCCTTACCAACCCTTTGTTTCGATGGACCAGGATAAGTCCAACCATTTCCGTGAAAAACTCGAGCAAAAACTTCTCACAATTGTGTTTAGAAAATCTCGCGAGTGATAACTTAATCTTCCCTGTTTTCTTCAAACTCGGTGATGCAGCCCAGTTCGATCAATTCTAATTACCATACCATGCCTGTTTAGGTCTAACAGGTCTATCCCTAAGATATCAGAGATTGAGTCTATTAGATATTATACGATTAAGCGGAAGCGGGTATCGGTTCATACCTAGAACTTGAGCTCCGATTTGGATCGACAAGGAGCAGCCAAAACGGCGGCAACAACAACGATCCAACACGACGATTAGCGGGTACTACAATCACCAATGATGAGCACAAGCTTGTTTCACGGGCTAAGAACTTGAAACCTTTTTTTCCTAATGATAACTCCTTTAGGGTTAGAGCTACCACTTTTCTTATGGTAAACTTATGTGTGATATTGGTGGAATCACGTAACCCTTTACACTTATGCTAGAGATGTTTATATAGGTTCCAAACCCTAAGGAATATGGAACCCTACCGGGACTTGCCACATACAATATGGGCGACCATATTCGGATCCAACCAGAATATCTAACATCTCCCACTCGCACATAGTGTGTGTGGATTGTACCAGAGAAGAAGAAAAGTTCATATTAGTAAATAGCCCGTGCGGCCGTCGAAGTACACGCATTTTGGGAGCTCCATACTAGCGACTCAATATGGTCGGCATAGAGACATCAACCCTTTAAAAAAATGTTAGGTATCTCGTAGTATCCTAGGTCCATCAAAATCTCATTGGTCTAGACTACTCTGATCCCTCGTAGAGCTAGTCTAACCCTCATGCTAGCTTATTGTAAATACATTCACACTTGTGTTGCAACTCCAGCAAGGCAACTCAAGTCGTCGACTATGAATATAAAACATTCATGAGTTTGATGACCTTCCTTTCGCCCTATTGTCATGAAGTTTCAGAATCAACTGCTTTCCCAGATATGTACCCTTTAAGCCGGATCATTCATGGCCACAGGACACATACTAAAGTAGCAATCATCGAATCTTTACTTAATAACAAAGTCAAAAGTCGTAAGGTTACTGTGTATAATCTAATTATCATACGGACTCACATGGTGAGAAAAGCAGGGAACAATTTTCGCACCTGCGTAGTGGTCGCAAGCACGCATAATATGAAAATGCGCTAGAGTGGAGTTTTACTTGACTAAACAAGTATATGTCACAAACTCTTACACTCTACAAATCTTGACTTAGTCGCAACTCTTGCGCCTAATCCGAAATTTCTAACTGCTCGCTTTCAACAAGCGCCGTGGAAGAGATTTCTTATTTGGCTATTCTTTAAGGTATGATGAACAGTAGGTACATTCATCATCGATCTTCACTATATAGATCTCATCTTGGTATTGCCAAGGCGATGCATCATCTCATCTTTGCTCGCTCTCCTTAGCGCCAAGGTGACTTTGCTTATGTGAGTAAGCCAGTCCATACCAGGTGACATATTAATCAAGTTTTGACATAATGCATTCTCTATGCACCAATGTCGGCGTGTATATCCATGCCCATAAGTAAATAATCAATCATAACAATGAACCATTATCAAATTGTATTGATTATTAATAAATATCCATAAAACATATGCATCTACGATCATCATGTCTTAGAACAATAAATAAATAAAAAAGACATCCATTACCACCTACGTAAACCTAACGCCCTAACATGAGACAGGAAAACATCCCTTGGTATAGGTTTAGTAAGGGGATCAACTATCATCAATTACGTAGGCATGTACTCCAAAACTATTTCTTTCTTCGCAAGAAGCAACTCTAATAAAACAACACCTCTATCAATGTGCTTAGTCTTTCCATGGTACTTTGGGTCTTTTGCATAAGCAATCATTGATGTGCTATCAGTGTGAATTTTCACCGCATCAGTAGCGTGAGTGACAAATTCAAAACTCTCAAAGAACCTCCTTAACCAATTAGATTCTTGTCTATGAGCTTGACAAGCTACAAACTCGGATTCCATTGAAGACATAGCGACAATTGATTTGTTTCTTACTACTCCATGTGATGGCCCCGCCATTTAGCAAGAAAGCATACCACGATGTGCATTTTTGCTCTCCCATTTCGCCATTCAGTTAGCATCACAATAACCAGCAGAGGCGTAGATCGAACCCTTGTAGCATAGCATGAGGTCGCTCGTCCCTTTGAGATACCTTAGTATCCTCTTGACCGCTTGCCGGTGCTCAAAACCGGGATTCGGCTGGTGCAGACTAACTAATCCAATAGCATAGCATATGTCGGGCCGAGTACACATCATAGCATACATCAAGCTCCCAATTGCGTTGGAATAGGGTACCCGCGACATCTGTCTTTCTCTTCGGGGTATTAGGGCACATCTCAAGGCTTAAGTTCGACCTTTAACAAGCGGTGTGTCTATGGGCTTGCAATCTTTCATGTGAAATCGCTCACCCTTTTAATGTCGTCTCTTGTGACATACCCAAAGTCTCTTTGAGCGATCTCTAAGGATCTTAATCCCGAGCACATAACTTGCTTCTCCCATGTCCTTCATCTCAAAAGTTGAGGACAACCACTCTTTGTGGCGACAACAATTTCCATGTTACTTCCGGCTATAAGGATATCATCAACATATAAGGACGAGGATAAGGAAACCTTTATCGGACCGTTTAACGTACACACAATGGTCTTCCTCTATCATCGTAAACCCATTGGAAACAATGGCTCGATCAAATTTTAAATACCATTGTCTAGATGATTGTTTTAGGCCATAAATAGATTTTGGAGCTTGCAAACTTTGCGCTCTTGACCTTTAATCACGAAGCCCTCTGGTTGCTCCATGTAAATTTCCTCATCTAGTTCTCCATTGAGAAATGCAGTCTTAACATCCATTTGATGAAGTTCCAAATCCATATGTGCGACAATAGCTAACATAAGGCGTATCGAGGCAATTCTCACCACTGGGAGAAAGTTTCCTCGTAGTCAACACCCTCCTGTTGGGTGTAGCCTTTCGCCACAAGGCGAGCCCTATATCTTTCATCTAAACCTTCCGCATTGCGTTTGACTTTGAAAACCCATTTGTTTCCAATAGCCTTGCGCCCTTCTGGGAGGTCAACGTATTGCCACACACCATTAATCCTCATTGATTCTATCTCTTCTTTCGATGCAATAATCCATTTTTCCCTTTTAGGAGATGACATAGCCTCTTTGAAATTCTTAGGCTCTGCGTCATCATGTGAGCAAACCATGAAACTTTCCCCCTCAATCTGAAAACGACGACGAGGGACTTTTCCACGTTCACTTCTCGAGATTGGGGTTCCGATTTGATGGAGCCAATACATTATCAGGTGGAACACTCCCACTTTCCCTAGGAGAACGAGGAATTTCTTCGCTATTCTCAACTACGGCAATTGGTGTGTCTTCCATTGACTCTTCCACCTCAAAGAGGCTAAGATCTCCCCCTACCTCGTTCCTTCTAGGAAAGTCTGTTCAAGGAAATCTGCATCACGTGACTCAATCTCGGTTACACTTCCATCAAGGATGCTCACCAATGAACACATGGCCTTTTGAGTGATCGGAATATCGATAAAGATACACTTTTTAAGCTCGAGGGCCCGGCTTCCCATACCGATGAGAACTATTGTGTACATAAGCGGCTGAACCCCATGGTCGCAAATTACCCAATTCGGGTTTTACTGCTTAGGTCCATAATTCATATGGGGTGGAAGGTGCGACTTTGAAGGCACACGATTAAGGACATAGAGCGTGATCGATGTAGCATCTCCCCAAAAAGAAATAGGAAGATGAGCCTGCTCCATCATTGACCTAACCATGTCTAACAAAGTACGATTCCTTCTCTCTGCTACACCATTTTGTTGCGGAGTACCGGGAATAGTCAATTGTCTCGGGATCCCTTTTTCCTCACAATACCCTTTGAATAGGTCGGATAGATACTCGCGGCCACGGTCGGTTAAAGAGCCTTAATGCTCTTATTTAGTTGATTTTCCACTTCGCATACATAGCGTCTAAAGCGATCCAATGCTTCGACTTGTGGGATATCAAGTAAATATGACCATATCGCGTAAAGTCATCTATGAAAGTGATGAAATAAGAGGCTCCATGTCTTGCCTTAACGTTCATTGGGCCACATATATCGGAATGAATTAATTGCAAAGGCTCGGGAGAGGCCCTTTTGGCTGTCACAAACGGTTTTCTAATGGCTTTTCTGCAAGACAATGTTCGCAGGTAGGCAAGGAGACTTTAGCGATGGGTCCTAAAAGACCTTCTCTAGCTAGCCTAGTCATCCTTTCTTGCCCTATATGACCTAATCTAGCATGCCAAATCACAGAATCATTATTAACATCCGAAGAAGATGCAACTAATGAAATAGATTTATTAGCATCATAAGAACTAGAATTGTCAATATCCAAAACCATAAAACCATCCGACATAAAACCAAAACCATAAAAATCAGTTGCCAAGCAAATCTTAACAGAATTACCCTCAAAAAGAAAACTAAAGCCTAGACGCAACATACTATTAACTGAAACTAAATTTCGTCGAATATCTGGAGCATAAAGTACATCATGGAGGATTATCGTGCGCCCTTGTCGCAGATTTAGCATATAGGTACCGATGCCAAGTACTTCTATGCTAGTTGTGTTCCCCATATAAACTCTCATGCTCCCAGCAGGAACTCGACGATAATCTAGGAACCCTTCTCGGTCCCTCGCTACATGGTCGGTTGCTCCCGAATCTACAACCCACAAATGAGGAGAATGAGCAACTAATGCTTGACTAGAAACAAAACATTCATAGCGAGGAATAGGCTCAGAAATTACCTTCTTTGGCTCAGTGCATTCACGAGCGAAGTGTCCTTTCTTATCACGGTTAAAGCATTTCATCTACTGCTTTGTCTTTCTTACCCGACACGCTTGCCTCTTTTTGCGCTTAGGAGCGTTGGTAGTGGACGACCCAGATCCATCACGAGGATTCTTGCCCGAAGAACCCTTACCCCTCTTGCGCTTAGACCCATTGGTCTTATGCGAAAGCAGTTCGCGGCCCAGCAGGCGTCGGTCTTAGGCTGCTTCCAAGCGCTCGACTTCTAGTTCCACACGACGAGAAATATCCTCAAAGTGCGGACATTATCATTATGTGTCATGTTTTGCTTCATCTGCTCCCAAGAGTTAGGTAACGAATGAATAACGACTTGTACACATTGTTCATCTTTGTCAAGTGATGACTGCACCTCAAGTTCGCGTATCATTGATGACATTATCCTCAAATGTTGCTTCATTGTAACATTCGGCTTCTTTTGACAAGTGTCAAACTTCATAGTTAAAGCGCGCAACTTAGCCACGAGAGGTAACTCCAAATTTACTTTGTTGCCTCTAGCATGTCATGAGCAAGCTGGTGGTTCTCAAACTCTCCAATGAGATCATTGTGCATTGAGCTCGGGATCATATGACGAAAACGCTGCGATCCTTCTTAATCCATTCTGGTAAGCCTCGAGGTTGCGGCGGTGTTGAACCGTCGTACCCTCCTCGAGGCTGAGGCATCACATGCTCGATTATTTCTGCACCCATCATCATTCAAGAGAAAAACGATCTTTCGGCGCCAGATGTTATAGTTGTCGCCATCAAGTTTTTCACCCTTGTTCAAATCAGCAATGATGTTCTTAGAAGCCATTTAGTCTAACATAGCATGCGAAAAAATAAAAGGATATTAAACTTATGGCACTATACACATTCAAAAATAACTTTGCAACATTAATCTAAATAAATAGCAAAACAACATTACAAGTCGCAAGATCGAAAAATCGTTAAACTCCTAATCATCTCTCGCGCCACAAGTAATATTTTCTACATCTATTTAATATATGCGCAAGTTAATGGTTTTTGGGAATTAAACAAACTCAACCAAACAACCTCCCACTCAATTGTTTTAACATGTTATCAATCAATGATAATAATTCAATCAAACATGTTATCAAACCAAGATGATTACCTAATCAATCAACATGTTATCTAGACATACAATTGATACGATATGAATTCAATCCAGCGCCATACATATTTGTATATTAAAGAAATTATACAAACACAACATAAACCATTCACATGTTATCACGGATAAAGCGATTTACCATATAATTTCAAAGAAACTCTATCATGTGAATCTAATTAGGTCCACGAAAATAGTTTTATTGAATTGGACGTCGAAAAACCTTAGGGTACCAAAATTGGAGTTGATCAGGCAACCACAAGATAGAGAAAAAAGTGAAAAACAAATTATTAGGGTCGATCCAGCGAACCGAACCAGAAACTGAACCGAACCACCCGATCTGAACCGCGAGCCGACTCGTGCGGTCCACGGACCGGACCATGGCGACCCACCGAGCTGGACCGCGAGGTGACTCACGTGCCGGCTGGACCGCGATCTGACCACTGATGCTGAACCGCGGAGCTGACACGCCGATCTGGGCCGAGTTAACTCGCCGATTCTTAAACGTGTGTAACTCGCCGATTGTGAGCAGTGTTGACTCGGTTCTTGTTCATCGTCTTCTCTAAAATTCCAGCAGCGTCTGAGACGCGCATGACCAACTTTGGGAGACCATATCTCACTCATACGACTCAGATTCAAGCAAATAATATGTCAAAGAAAGCTCTCGAGAGAGCACTATCTATATATATTAATTTTAATTAACATGGATCGACATATATACATCAAAACAATCATCAAACCACTGCTCACAAACATGATATAAAACTAGAGTTTTTGCAATATCTTTCAAACCACATGTTCAAACGATACAAAACTTTCCAGGAGATCATTTGAATCAATAATGAACATACCCAATTAAATATTTCAAACCAAAACACCTTTATCAAGATCTGAAATATTTATACATCCATTAATGGTTTTTAACCCAAAAAAAAACAACTAGAACCCTAATCATGATACTATCATGTTATCAATAACTTTCAAGCACACAAAGCATGTTATATCAAGCACGAAAAACGCAGCAAACCAATAGCTCATGATACCAAAACCGGATATTATACGATTAAGCGGAAGCGGGTATCGGTTCATACCTAGAACTTGAGCTCCGATTTGGATCGACAAGGAACAGCAGCAGCAACAACAACGATCCAACACGACGATTAGCAGGTACTACAATCACCAATGATGAGCACAAGCTTGTTTCACAGGCTAAGAACTTGAAACCTTTTTTTTCTAATGATAACTCCCTTTAGGGTTAGAGCTACCACTTTTCTTATGGTAAACTTATGTGTGATATTGGTGGAATCACGTAACCCTTTACACTTATGCTAGAGATGTTTATAGGTTCCAAACCCTAAGGAATATGGAACCCTACCGGGCTTGCCACATACAATATGGGCGACCATATTCGGGTCCAACCCGAATATCTAACAGAGTCTCTCTCCATCACGCTTAAAAATCCAACCCTAATCTGCTTCTCAACTGTAACAATTTTCCCGCCTTTTTGCATTTGAATTGTTGAAGATGGGTTGCCCCTTAACCGAGTAAGGGTGCCTTTAGTGACGCCTTTTGGGATGCCCTGGGGTGCAAATAACAAGTGTGTACCCCTTAGTAATTGAGGTGCCCCTTATCCATTTGAGGTGTGCGAATAGTAATTTTCTCCCACGAGCGCAAAAACCACTTTTCGAGCCATTTCTCCGCACAAGTGTATTTCTCCAAAAACACCTACAAAGACACAAAAAGCCATAATAAATACAAAATCGAGCACTAACAATATATACAATTGAGATTAAATCAGACACAAAAATGTGTCTATCACAACTTCCAAAAACAACTCGACAAATCCCGAGTAAAACTCTCCTCCCTGATTTTTTATTCCGGCTTATCCATTGACTCGGTTGATTATAATGACTATTCCAAGCTGTTTAGTGTTGATAGGTCCAACCAAGCTATAGCAGGCAATTGAATCTCCTTAAATTCGCTGAAAAATCCAACTCTAACTCTGTTCTCGCTGCTCATATTTTTCCCGCCCTTTTTGACATTTGAATTGTTGAAGATGAGCGCCCCTATCCAGAGTAGGGGTGCCTTTAGCATCTGCCTTTGGTGATGCCCTGAGGGTGCCCCTTAGTAATTTGGGTACCCCTTATCCATAGCGAGAGTCCGAATAGCGGGTGTCCTCAGGGCGCAACTTTTAAGAGCCGATTTTTCCAAAAATGTTTATTGGCCAAAAATACCTAACACACATAAAACACTGTAATAAGTACAAAAATGAGCACTATCAATATAAAGAATCGAGACAAATTAGACACAAAAATGTGTCTATCACGGAGCAGAAGAAAAGGTGTCCATTTGAATCACTGACTTATGGATCGGCCCCCATGGACGAAAATTGATTTCATGCAACTTATCAAGAAAACTAACCAAGCTCACGCCAACTCTTGGGCCTTTGTTCACCCATCGAAGAATTCGAGCCCCCCCAACTCACGGAGCGAAGCGGCGGTTTGGAGCATACTTCTCGAAGTGCTCCCATAGCAGAACTTGCGGAAAGTAACGTGCACATATGAATCCACTTTCATGAAACCATTCGAAACTTGCATGTTCGCAACTAGATGATCGAGATGCACATACGGGGAACCAAGGAACGACTTGCCAATGGGAAGAACTTCACCCTTTGCCAACTTCACGGCAATCTCCTAACGGCTCCGGTCTTATTCCTTTCTTGCCGGAACCGTCATCAAAAATGTCTCTGGATAACCCGAGAGAGCCAAAAATGCTTGCGACATGAAGATCACTGCTTTTCTGTTCGGGCTCCAACTCGTCCAGGAAACCATTGAGATATCCACCAACCGTAAGGGCACCTTTCATCCTCTTTCGGCGAGAATCCTTCGACTTCGCAATGGAGTCTTTCCGAGCAAAATCCCCCAACTTAGCGGCCAGGTCATCCCGCATCTTCACCTCACTTTCAGATAATTGGATTCTAAGATTCCCAGTTACCGGAAGATTCAGCAAGAGAGCCACACTCTCCAAGGAGAAAGTTATCTCACCCCATCTACATATGATTGTATGGGTGTCCGAACACCATCTGGAGATGAAAGCAACCAAGCTGGGATGTCCTTCCTAATCGGAGATTTCTTGAAGTCTTGACGAGCATCAATGACCTGCGCTCGAGTCAAGTTGGTATTTATACGCTCCTCGCTCACCATGAATTCAACCCATCTGTCAAAGAACGCAATGGACTTTGACACATCCACGAAGTCAATGTTGGAAGAGAATATACCCCTTTGTGAAGACAACCGAATGGTGCTCTCACGGCGAACCGAACGTGTCTTCTG
Source organism: Papaver armeniacum (assembly GCA_023531295.1). Taxonomy (NCBI): domain Eukaryota; kingdom Viridiplantae; phylum Streptophyta; class Magnoliopsida; order Ranunculales; family Papaveraceae; genus Papaver; species Papaver armeniacum. The sequence continues at coordinate 327,478 of JAJJWW010007742.1, read as the reverse complement.
TCATCCTCACCACCGGTTAGCACAATCGGCACGAAACCTGGGTGATTCTCCGAGTAGGGCGAGGGCTCTAGTGAAAAATTCATCATCTATGTTCGGCTTGGAATTATGAGCATCCTCCGACGAAGTGAAATTTGGTTCGAGTAACATCTTATCGAATTCCTTCATAACAATTTGGTAATAAGATGTCTGCACAAAACAAACGAAGAAAAGCGAAGTCATCTCCACGACACATAATCGTACCCCAAAAAAAAAAAAAAAAAAAAAGGGTAGGAAGACGTATTTTATTCGAGTTCAAGACTATATACGCAGTATTTTCTTGGTTCGAGACTATATACGCGGCATTCTATACGGGTACAAGTGTGTCTACAGTATCCTTCTTCGGGTTCAAAAATATATGGAGCATTTTTCTATTGGTTCAAAATGCGCGTAGTACTTCTCTCAAGAAGCAAAAATCATATGTACAATATTTCCTGCGGGTTCGAAGTCATATGAAGCATATACATAGTATTCTTCTTCAGGATTCATACAGGGTTCTCTACGGGTTCGAAATACACACGCAAGTATTTTCTTCGAGTTCAAATATTTCTTTCAGGACCGAAAATTCATATATGCAATATTTCCCACGGGTTCAAACAATATATGCAGTATTCCCTTGGTCGCATACGTACAATATTTTCTACAAGAGGCACGCCAAGGAATCATATGCAAGGATTGTGGAAGCGCCTACTCTTAAGGTTTATACCTATGTGAAAAAAAAAAAAGAGAGAGAGAGAAGAGTACTCGAAGACATACCTGGAAGCTGGTTTCTCTTTGCCGCTAGTATGAAAAGAGGAAAGAATAAAGCGCAGGATGGGGAGAAAGGGGATTTATATATATATATATATATATATATATATACATATATAGGCGTGAAAGACTTTGAAATAAGGAAGGATTTCCTTTTCACCAAAATCACGCGTGTAATAAACGGGCCCACAAAGGGTGCGACTTCCCAATGCCGCCCAAAGTCACGCTGCCAAGCACGGTTTCCAATTTGCCCATGGCCCCACCAATTGCGCCGACCTCCCAATGGCCGCACAAATCATGCCTACAAGCACGCATGGTTTCTACACTTTGTGCCCGTCCACCGGCTAGCACACTCGGTTTTCCCAATTCACGCCAACTTCCCAACATCGCCCAAGCTGCCACCAGCCCCACCAATTGCGACTTCTCAATCCCGCCCAAGTCACGCCTGCAAGCACGCACGGCTTCTACACTTCGCGCCGGTCCCACCAGCTATCACACTCAGTTTCCCAACTCACGCCAACATCCCAACGTCGCCCAAGCAGCACCGGGCCCACCAATTGTGCCAGCCTCCCGAATTGTGCAAAATTACGGAGGCAAGGATTCCAAATCCCATTTATAAAGGTCGACAAGCCTCCTTCAATTTTCCTTACGTTTTCTTTGTTAACGGTTTGTCACCATCTTATGCTTACCTCATGACAAAGCCCCTGTTAGAGCTAAGCGAGGGACTTAATGTTGATGGTGGTTTTTAGACAAGGGGTAAAATCGTAAAACCCCATGACCTAGTGTTACCCGTAACACATTAACTAGGAGCATTTAACTCGAGGTGTAAATAATTAATAGGGGTATTTTTTCAAAATACCGGATTAGGGTTTTCATCCGCGAACCCTAATTCCAAAATCAAGCCGCACCTGCGCCCATGGCAACAATGCCAAACCAAGCCGCATCTTCACACCATGGCAGCAATGCCAAACCAAGCCGCACCCTGCGCGCCATGGCAACAATGCCAAACCAAGCCGCATATCTGCGCACCATGGCAGCAATGCCAAACCAAGCCGCACCACTGCGAACCATGGCAACAATGCCAAATCAAGCGCCCTGCGCACCATGGCAACAATGCCAAACCAAGCCGCATACTGCGCACCATGGCAGCAATGCCAAACCAAGTGGCACCCTGCGCACCATGGCAGCAATGCCAAATCTCCAAGCCGCTATGCCTTTGGCCCACGCCAAACATAGCGCCCTAAAGCTTGCAAGACCGGCACCAGTCAACATGGCCGCACGTGCCATTGGCACATGCCAACACGTGCCGCAAGCCATATTTCTAAGCCGCTATGCCTTTGGCCCACGCCAAACATAGCGCCCTAGGCTTGCAAGACTTGCAACTAGGTCAACATGGCCGCACGTGCCATTGGCACATGCCAACACGCGCCGCAAGCCATATTTCCAAGCCGCTATGCCTTTGGCCCACGCCAAACATAGCGCCCTAGGCTTGCAAGACTTGCAACTAGGTAAACATGGCCGCACGTACCATTGGCACATGCCAACACGTGCCGCAAGCCATATTTCTAAGCCGCTATGCCTTTGGCCCACGCCAAACATTAGCGCCCTAGGCTTGCAAGACTTGCAACTAGGTCAACATGGCCGCACGTGCCATTGGCACATGCCAACACGCGCCGCAAGCCATATTTCCAAGCCGCTATGCCTTTGGCCCACGCCAAACATAGCGCCCTAGGCTTGCAAGACTTGCAACTAGGTCAACATGGCTGCACGTACCATTGGCACATGCCAACACGTTCCGCAAGCCATATTTCTAAGCTGCCATGCCTTTGGCCCACGCCAAACATAGCGCCCTAGGCTTGCAAGACTTGCAACTAGGTCAACATGGCCGCACGTGCCATTGGCACATGCCAACACGCGCCGCAAGCCATATTTCCAAGCCGCTATGCCTTTGGCCCACGCCAAACATAGCGCCCTAGGCTGCAAGACTTGCAACTAGGTCAACATGGCCGCACGTGCCATTGGCACATGCCAACACGCGCCGCAAGCCATATTTCCAAGACGCTATGCCTTTGGCCCACGCCAAACATAGCGCCCTAGGCTTGCAAGACTTGCAACTAGGTCAACATGGCCGCACGTACCATCGGCACATGCCAACACGTGCCGCAAGCCATATTTCAAAGCCGCTATGCCTTTGGCCCACGCCAAACATAGCGCCCTAGGCTGCAAGACTTGCAACTAGGTCAACATGGCCGCACGTGCCATTGGCACATGCCAACACGCGCCGCAAGCCATATTTCCAAGCCGCTATGCCTTTGGCCCACGCCAAACATAGCGCCCTAGGCTTGCAAGACTTGCAACTAGGTTAACATGGCCGCACGTGCCATTGGCACATGCCAACACGTGTCGCAAGCCATACTTCCAAGCCGCTATGCCTTTGGCCCACGCAAAAACATAGCGCCCTAGGCTTGCAAGACTTGCAACTAGGTTAACATGGCCGCATGCCATCGACACATGCCAAACACACACATTTTGGTAGCCTAACTTGCAAACCGTGCAACCTACCACCAAGGCATTCCGCACATGCCATTGGCACATGCCAAACACACACGCTGGTAGCCTAACTTGCAAACCGTGCAACCTACCACCAAGGCATTCCGCACATGCCATTGGCACATTCCAAACACACACGCTGGTAACCTAACTTGCAAACCGTACAACCTACCACCAAGGCATTCCGCACATGCCATTGGCACATGCCAAACACACACGCCCCGGTAGCCTAACTTGCAAACCGTGCAACCTACCACCAAGGCATTCAGCACATGCCATTGGCACATGCCAAACACACACGCCGGTAACCTAACTTGCAAACCGTACAACCTACCACCAAGGCATTCCGCACATGCCATTGGCACATGCCAAACACACACGCTGGTAGCCTAACTTGCAAACCGTGCAACCTACCACCAAGGCATTCCGCACATGCCATTGGCACATGCTAAACACACACGCTAGTAACCTAACTTGCAAACCGTGCAACCTACCACCAAGGCATTCCGCACATGCCATTGGCACATGCCACACGCGCCACTAGCAGCGCCACTTGCACTCAAGATGCAACCAACACTCGAGACATCGACACAAGCGGGGATGCTTCTTTAGGGTTTTGGTTTGGCGGTCACAGCATGCAGCGTACACTACGCTCACATTAAGAAAGCGTGAAAAGGAATAAAGCGGTCAAATAAAACGTTTTCGCCCATTAAACCATGCGGTTACCACCTCCTCCCATTATTTCACCCTTTACTCTCTTCCTTCATGAGGCCAGGGTACGTTTCAATCTCGACTTGTATAAATAGGTCTTACCTATTTCCACCAGACAACAAGTCTCGGTCAGGAGAAATATACTACACTTACACTCTCAGAAAGGCAACTTTACAAGCTCTCCCAAAAGCTTCCATCTCTTGCAAGCTTCCTAAGCTTTCACTTTCGATACAAGTCGAGATACTACACTCCTCAACACCTTTCTTTGCTTCCCTCCCCAAATCAACCCTTCTCCTCCACTTTGTGACCGAAGCAAGTCTGGAACGGCCATTTCTTGGTTTAGGCCGGACTTGTACAGATCGATCTCTCGAATCTATAAAGTGCTCACGTGCAGTACATTTGTTTAGGGTTTGAACCAGTTTCTCACTCACTCATCGAAATTACCAAAATCAGCAGAAACGATTTTTACCCATAAACAGCAGTATTTTAGTCAAATATGACAGGAAATTACAAACTCGCATGGCAGCAGTAACCATTTCAAAAGAGAACGAACAGTGGTGTCAAGTCCACAAATTATTAAGGCGTCCCATATGTGTCTTACTGACTAGTCAGCTAGGGAAAAAAGCTTGCATTTCCAGAAAACAAAATTTTGCAAGTAAATTTAGGTTTTGCTAACCATTAAACTACGGTAGAATTTATATATCAACCTATGAACCTAATCATCCACAGAAAATCGAGAAACTCCTCGTTAAAGCATTAGGTGGTACATTGTGTTTATCAGACATGGTAACCAGTGAAGGTAAATCCTCTTCCTGCAATCTCACCAACCTGAGAACCAAGCAAAGCACTCCGGACCAAAGAGCGACAATAGCGGCGTCCTTAACCTTCAGTTCTTGCCTATTCTTCCATAGGCTTGCTTGACAGCACCAACTTCCTTCCAGAATGACTCAGTACGACCAGGAATACTGCAGAAAAAGATATTGGTGTTGCGTAAGCTTTAAGATTTATTGTCACTGACAAAACAAATATGAGTAACCAGCAGTAGAAATTCAAATTTGAAAATATAACTCAAATTTTATATTCAAATTTTATAGTTGAAAATATAAAAATATATCAAATATCAAAGATAACCGAATCAAACAATAAAACAATAAATCTTAGTTTAAACCACAAAATAAACTGAAAATCTCACCAGAATCAGCGAGCTTTGAGCATATCTTTGAGCTTTGAGCGTATCAAAATCCCCAATTCTTCCCGATTCAACACCTTAACAACACCATCAAGAACTCAAATTAGAAGATCATGTTCCCAAATCAAGTAAAAACCCTAAATAAATCTAAAATCAAACCCTAAATCAATCTATAATCAAACCCTAAATCGAACAAGAAGGAGAAGAATACTTACCTTACTCAGTCAGAGATGGTGAATAAGATGAACAAATCGATACTGTGAATAGAGAGAAGAACAGAAACGAGGGCTGCCCTGCCGCTGAGAGAAAAAAAGAAGAAGAAAAATGAGAGGGTGAATTATTGTCTCGACAGTCGACAGTACACTCTATACCTATTTTGGACGATCGAGATTAAAAACCGATCTACATCTTAACGACTAATAATCACCGGTACAAATGGTCCGGTTCAAGTCCGGTCCTTCCCAAGAACCGGTGTCTGTACCGGTCTAGAGCGGGTCTCAACTTCATAAACCGGTGTCTGTACCGGCTAGACCGGTTCCGGTCCGGTTCCGGTTCGGTATTTCCGGTTCCGGCGGTCCGGGTACTCTCAACCGGTTCTTGTGCAGCCCTAAATATTATAGTATAGTCCAGATGGTCAGTATAGAGCAACTGCAGTGGTGCAAGCATAACCAAAATTGGTTTAGTCTGTGACGCTACACTACACTAAGGTGGAGGAGTAAGTTTGGTCGAGAATATGTACAGTATAAGGTTAAATGTGTTTGTAGGGCGGAGGTGTAACATAGTTTTTTTTTGGGTGTACACCATCATGCGCACTTTATAAGTTCGTCCCACTATACATCAAGCACACTTTATAAGTTCACCCCACTCAAATGTAACTTATATTTACACCTCACCGAATGCACTGAATGCACGGGAGGTATACATCCGCCTCACCTCAAACATAAATTATTTGTGCATCTGGTATCGAAAGTACTTTAAACTTCCGCTCGACCATATATGGTTTTGATCCAGATTTTAGACCAAATATAGTCTGATATTTGGTTTTACTCTAGTTTTTAATCTTTACTCCGTTCATCATTGATAGGTTTGTGGACCAAACTTTGGTTATGGTTGTCCACTTGTGGATGCTCTTAGCATGTATCGCAGCGCCGGAAGGACAATATTTAACCACATAATTAATAACAGGAACTATAAATGATCAGCATTAACTACATATATTATATTAGTTTTCTAGGCATGTTCCTAAACAACTTGTTTAAATCATAAAGTTAGCACATATTTAAACTCCACAACTTGTTCTTAAAGAAATTCTAATATCACAAAAAACATACTCTTTAGTTCGTTAAGAAACAAACCTACAGGCCGACATAGGACTCCTGGCGTGAAAATTACAACTTCTTCCAATTGAGAACATTTCTACTTGGTATTAGGACGAACCTCATACTGAAAAAGAAAAAAAGTAAAAATTGATATAATACTTAACACCCCACTATGGTGCCCTAAGCATCGGAAGCAAAAATGATGAATCTCTCTACATCAAAACCTGTACCATTAATTTGAAATGGAAAACAAAATTTAAATTACACCATTAGCTCAATACAAATTTGAATTACATCAATTGACCTTCAAATGACTATATGGAACCAATCTAGCCAAACACTTTGATGGCCTTTTTATTGATTTTGACGATTGGATCTCTCTATGAATGGAAAAGGGTGATAGCTGGTCAGCACAAATGTTGATAGCGTTAGCTAAGACATGTATAAATTTTACTTCATGGAGATTATACAAACCAAATTTTGTGCTAAAAAGTTACGTGCATTAACCAAGTTAATTTGTAATTTAAGTTCATTTAGGCAAACAATTCGAGCCAAAGCAACTGCATTTGGTGACTACTAACATCCAAATTGTAATCAAAGAGCATCCAAGCACTCTACATCTACATACTTGACTGGAGCAGATATCAATTCAATCAATTCAATCATGATTGGACCACATAGTGCTAAAAAGTATGCTAAAAAACAGAGTCCTAAGTTTCATGAACGATACTATACCCAAGGCAAACAAAGATGGTTTTTTCTATGGCTTATATAAACCAACATACAGTCGAAACTCGATAAACGAATATTCGATAAATGAATAACCTCGCCAAATGAATAATTTTCTCCGGTCCCGACTTGGGCCAAGGTGATAAATGAATAACCTCGCTTAATGCATTAATGAATAAAAAAAATTGGATCCTTAAAGGCCCTATAGAAATATAAACGAATAATCACTGAATTATATATAAAAATAAACCAAAATACATAATCAGAAAATTTTACATATAAATATATGTAGGAATGAACTCAAAAAAATAAAGTAGCATGGATTTTTTAATTGAACTATGAGTAGTCTGTATATATAGTTTGCAATGGTACATGTATTTTCTTAAACTCTACGTATTCAATTCATATAATCGGATTAGTGGTCTCGATACACAGCTCCGTTCTTATTCTACACGTATATTAACGATTGAACTTTGAATGTACCCTAATATAAAATCAAAAAAAAAATGAATGTTAATTGAATTATTGATAGGACTTTGGACCAATATTTCCTAAGTATACTTATACATTTTCATACATAATTTAACTTCTTAATTAAGAAAATATTGTCTAAATGAATAAATATTCGTATAAATAAATAAAATATTTATTTATCGATTAATAAATAACCTCGCTAAACGAATATTTTTTCTTAGTTCCAAGGGTATTCATTTATCGAGGTTCGACTATAAACAGATAAGAGAAGGGTTATTGATGGAATCACAGTACTATCAATAAGACTTCTGGACATCATGTTTGGTTTTTATACGCATACCCGTCTCTGACCCACTTAAGAATTCCGGAACTTTGAACACCCCTTGAGATTCCTAACCGCAAATTACACACCGGGAGACGTAACGGACATGCAGGACTCTTTAATCCGTTTAAGGCTTAGTTTGGTATTGCTGCAGCTTTTGTAAAAGCACTTTTCTGCTGTGCGTTGTTGTGCTGTGCTGTGAGAAAAAAAGCAGTTAGATGTTTGGTAAAATATTAATTAAAGTTGAAGCTGATTAAAAAAGCCATCAAATTGTGTTTGGTAAAATTTCAGATTCAACCATAGTTGTTGTAGCAAATGACAAAAACAGACATATCTCTAATGGTAGTTTTATTCAATTTTAATGGATTTAAAAATAATTAATTATTTTACTATATAATATTAATGTTCATACTAATTACCACTATTATTATGATTGTTAAAAAATATTTTACTTAACCACTTGTATATATGTATATATTTCAAACAAAAAGTGAAACTAAAATTAAGTATTATTTAATATTTTATTTTATTTTTACTGTTGACAAATGAAATGAAATGATTATAAAATAGTTTGAAAATTAAAAAAAAAAAATTAAAGAATGCAATATAAGAAATAGTAAAAAATTGATTGTATATAAATTTAAGGGTAACTTTTGTCATTTATAAAATAAAGTAGGGATAAAAAAGATAAATCAATCATTAAATTTAGGTGGGGCCACAGCTTATGCTTTTGTAGCTTTTAAAAGCTCCTCCCAGCTTTTAAAAATTGAGGAATTTGGGAAGTGCTTTCGATAAAAAGCACTTTGATTTTTTTTTTCCAAACACTAATTTCAAAATTATTGACATTATAGCTTTTGAAAGTGCTTTTGAGAAAATAAAAGCATTACCAAACCCAGCCTAACTCCAAGTCATTTTTAGTCTCACTACTAATTGGCTCTGTAGGTGTGTGGACAATGATTTATTTTTCGTGGTTTGTGTGAATTGTGTGAACTAAATAGCTATATACTTACTTCGACATTAATTTTTTTCGCCTTAAGGAACGCCACTGACAATTTTTGAAACCAAGAAAAAATCCATAGTGATTATATATATATATATGCAAGACTTAATATACTGGTTGTTCAAACATAGTTAAGTGGAACAACACAGAAAATGATCTCCGGCAACTCTGACCAGCCGACATTGACCATGATGGATACCAATGTTATAATGAATCATACAAATCAAATACATACACATACATCACCAGAACCCCAACAAATAGCGAGAGTGGATAGCTATTATCCAACTAAGATTCGATAAATTAATACAGATGAGATTAGCAAGTGGAAAGAATCACCTTTGAGAATACTGAAGCTTGAGAATGCTGCTTCTTCTTATGCCCCAACCTGCAAACAATCAAGTAACTCCTCAGTTCATAGTCTACACCAGTCAACAAATTAAAATCGCAAGAGAGCTTGAAACCCTATAAATACTCATAAGGTGCACTTGAATATTACCGTACCTTATGCAAATGTATATCCACATTCTAATAATCAAATCGATGGTAGTATTTCTGATAATCAGATCAATGGTAGTCTAAAAGTGTTCAAATTGCTACTCTGAAACCTCATCCTCCTATTTGATGTTATATCAGTGGTCAAATTAGCCGTGGTCACCTAATTAGTTTGGAAATTAATTTCCCAAGGTTGTTGTAAATATTAGCTGCCCAATGTCCTGCAACAAATAGTACCTTCAGCTTTACAATACAAAAAAAAAAAATTATAATCAAAATAGAACCAATGACCAAAGTGCCATCGATTCACAAAATTAAACTACATAATAAAGACACTACAATTTGTACTAACCAAATACCTGTAAACATCAAATAAGAAACCCATAATCAAAATCAAACCAACAACCCATCTAAAATTAAGATTGTAACCCATAACTCACAGAAGCAGCAGAGAACAACCAAAAATTATTCACCTGAAATCACAGAAGCAAACCAAATAGTTAGGCCGAACAACAAAAGAACCACCACGTAAGAAGGTGATTTTTTTTAATGAAGAATACTCTTTGCAGTATGGTGCTGATGGCTGCAAAATTGAAATAAATTGGGTTATGAGATTAGAGTAAACTTGGACTCCACGAAACTTCCATCCTTTTCCATTTCTGGAAAACTACCTGTAACAGACAGAGTTCATGCCCTACTAAATAGTGACAGAGAGATCAAAAAAGCAATGTGGAATTGAAATTTTATCTCGGAAGCAAGAATTTGAATACTATCATATTTAACATCTCAAATTAGTAATTTCCCATCCAAAGGCCGCAATTGCGACTTTATCTCAGTAAAACAAATAAAAGGAGATTCAAAAGTAGTACTAATAAACAAAGATGATATTATCTCTGTAACCATTGCTTTATTTATTTCAACCTTGCAGGTTTGATACAGATATCAGCGAAACTCTTTCCCCCTCGACCAAAATTCTAAAAGATGGAAAACTTGTCGTCCTACTGCATCGATTCCTCTTAATGCATTGAGATCTTTTTGTGAGTCCAGAACCCAAAATAATTTGAAGCTTTAATTTTAGAGTACAAAAAACTCTTTTGTTGCTCTCCTTTTTAGATCTTTTTGTGAGTCCGTAACCAAAAAGAATTTGAATCTTTATTTTTAGAGTACAATAACGTCCCTTGTTGATCTCCTTTTGGAGATGGTGAATTCCACTATCGGGATACACATAGTTCATTCTAGTAAGTACCAACAAAGTCAGGCTTGTAGTTTTAATGCAATCATGTTCCTAGAGCAATAGATAGAGCAATATAAAAATGATATGTTAGAACCCATCTAACATGATAGTTGATGCCATATGGAAGATGTAGAAAATTACATCTTAAAAGGTTTACATAGCTTTGGAGTTGTACTAGTGTACACCAAAGATAAACACACTCTGCTAGGCTAAGCATAATCACGTTTCCTAGTTTGACATGGAGGACAGTCAAAGTGCAAAACTACACTGTGTGAACCTAAGGTTTGATAATTAATATCTCAAAATCACATTGATAAAATAAACATTGTATACATGGCTTGAAACAATATAATTGAGATAAGAACAATTGAAATTCATATTTTAGTAACATAATATGAAAAATATATAATGTCAAAGCAAAGGTATAACGAAACATACCACCAAAGATGCCAATATGGGCGCATGGAGAAACCAATGGCAATCCTCTCTTCTATTCGTTATTTAGTATGCTCCTTGAAATCTCAAAACTGAACATTATCATTTTATTTCCACAAAAATAAAGGTGTTTCAGCAGACCACCACAATCAACCACCAGCTTCACCGATCACCCAACATCCAACACCAGCATCATTTTTACCCACCAAAACCAGCCTCCACATCCAAACTTTAGTGGAGCCAATCATGGCATCATGATACAGAACATTTGGTTTCTTATTTGAACTTGGTTTTGCGACTCCACTGCAGCTTTCGTAACTAAAAGCAGAACAAATAATTTAAGAGGACTCGACCTTTAGCTAGCAGAATCAAAACTTTACGTCAAAGTGTGTTCCTTTTTAGGATAACTACAATCAGTGTTTTTACCACTATCCGATGAGCAGAATTGGTGTTACATAAAATCCATTCCAGTCCATCAAACCATTAAAATAAACAACAATACAGTGAAGAAAACATAGGAAATGCATGCAAATCGTGAATTATTTTACTATACTTTAAAGAACTAACCACTACGAAATGCATGCAAATCGTGAATTATTTTACTATACTAATTGAAGAGTTGTTCTCAATCCTTGTTTTCAGGTTCTGTTCACTTAAAGTCCTTGCTGCTCTGAAGTGCATTAGATTCCAGAACAAGCCTCAGTGACATGACAAAACAAAAAAACAAAAGACGCAAATTCGCTTTAAACTAACAGTGGTTTTAGCACCAAAAGCAACACCAGTAAAGGGAAACACCAATGAACTATTGTTTGTTTTGCAGGTCAAGCAAAAATAACCATGCAATAACTCGCCCATTAAAATGTAAACTTGGAAAACAATAGAGAAAACTTCAACAGCCTCTTCCCAGGAAGAAAATGCATCTTTTTCAATTGCATATCAATGAGCGATTACCTTGAACGCTGACTTTAAACATGTCCAATGATAAATCATGAGAAAGATAATAAGTGCTGAAGCACTAAATTGCAAAAACAAAATTAACAATAAAAGAAGTCAGTAAACCCAAAAACTCAGAACAATTAGAATAAACAAACAAACGTAACTACACAAATAAGAAGAAAATGAAGAAAAGATTGTTACCTTGCTGCGGCTGCGGATTAAAGTAGCCATGTATCCTAACTGAATGTTAAAATCAAGTAGCCTTATATCGTTATATTATACCTTTGAAACTGTCACTACGAAATTTCTCGAGTCCAATTTTGTGCACACTCCCTTAAAGAGTGTGCACGTAACAAAGGATAACTATTGGCTACATTTAACCGACAGTTAAGTATATAATAAAATCAATTATTCTTTCAATTTTAATTCATGTATAATTCGTAAATGGAAATAAATATATGCATGATATCTAATTCTAGCCAAATATCTAGGAGTTGAAATAACTAACCATAATTTCTCTAATTTCACCTTCGTAAAACGGGAAAAAACCCAACTCATCGATCATCAAGTTTGTTTTCGTTTCTCCAAAGAAGACGAACGTGATGATCAAAACAAATTAAGATTAATATAGCTAATAGCTAATGGAGTTCAAAAGAAAAACAAAAAAAAAGATGATCAAAACAAATTAAGGTTAAATATAGCTAATTGAGTTAATAAAGAAGTGCAGCTTAATAAAGTTACGTGATGATCAAAATAGGTTAGCTAATGCACGTGATGATCAAAATTAAAATGCAACTTTATATATTCCGCATTCATTTTGTTTGCAATGCCTATTATGATGCTTATCAACGGGGTGGCTCGGGTTAATTTTGAGTCATCATTCTTATTTTTTTTAATCTTTTAACCTTAAATATTATATTCTGTTTTAGCTTGGAAAATACTGAGATCACGATAAATTTGTTACAACCAATTATGAGTTTCAATTTTTAAAACTCCTAAATTTTAGCTAGATTAGATATTACGTGTTGAAAAACTGGGTTGCAATATAAGATGAAATAACACAGGAAGAGATTGTTGTACTCCAAACTTTCAAGGCTCATACGATTTCTTTTAGACAATTATTTCTACCCTCCCAATAAATTGGCGATTACAACAGGTATGTGAAATAATGCCTTCAGGATACAATGAAATCCCTACAACAGAAATTGAATTCAAGGTTTGTACCCTTGATTCAATCAAGAACACATGTAAACAAAATTTCTGATGATGCTTTAGAAAGAGAGAAAACAGAAAAGGTTTTTTCGATTATGTGTTAAACGAGTTTTGGGAGATGCTATTATAGAGGTTTTAGCATCTGTTGGGAGTTTCTCTTCACGAAACGATGAGTCTCTTCATCATCAGACATCAATGGCGTCTGTTGGATTTAAAAATTCTGGATATGTTTGAAACTGTCGAAACAATTACGTACCACCAAAATTTCGACCACGGCACAGGGGCTATGCCCCCAGACCCCCCCTTAGATAGCGCAGTTGAAAATATTCCAACATTCTCCCCCTATTTTCAAAAAACCACAAAACAAAGTTAAAAACTTTTAAATCAGAGTGACTGCATCACCGAAGTGACTGCATACGTACCCGAGTGGGATCAATCCAACGTAGTTCAAGCACAATTGAGACTAAGCATCATCGTTGAAATCAACACATAAATGATAGGTATCTTTTGGATTTGAACCTTCACTTAGTGTAAGAAACTCAAAGCCTTATCGAGATTCTATGGTGAAACCAGTCTTGAACCAAGTATCCCTTATGATAAAACCGGAGTCTCCACACATATTGATTTCATAAATCATATGTTCTGTAGCCAAGCACGTTAATGGCCATGTGCTTATATCCTTGATTCATGAGTCTTCTTCTCTTAGGAAACGGCCTGATTTCCATACTCATATAGGTAAGTCTCGAAGGTGTTTCTGCGATACACCTTTTACTAATCACGAGACTCATTAAGGATTTACATCCATCCTATTTTCTTGCGAACCCAGCACTAATTAGAAATGGGAAGTTTTATATTAGTGCTCCATAATCTACATCCATAACTTGTTGGTACCACATTGAACCTTGTTTATCTTTTTCAAAACATAGGTTGGGTTTCTGCTATGGGAGATCAAACTTCTTTCACAGACCTTAGTCCCATTTCTTTACTTTTTATTGAAACCACCGAACTTGGTAGACTCTTCGTAAATGGGTCTGCCAAATTCCTCTTTGATTCAATAAAGTTAATCGTAACCACTCCCCTCTTGAGTAGTTGCCTAACCATTTGATGTCTAAGACTTGCATGTCTTGACTTTCCATTATAAGTCTTATTTGAGACATTATAGATGGTAGCTTGATTATCACAATTAATCAAGACTGCCGGGTTAGCTTCTTCAAAATGGAATTTCCATAAGTAGGTTCTAAGCCATTACTGCCTCCTTACATGCATCCGTTAAGGCTATTAATTCTGACAACATTGTTGAATCAGAAATACAACTCTGCTTCTTGGAACTCCAAGACACGGCAGCACCCCCTAATGTAAAGATCCATCCAGGACGTTGATTTGGACTTGGCCTCTACATCGTTCCGGTTAGCATCATTGTACCTTCCAATGCAGCGGGATAGCCTTGGTAATGCAAGCCAAAATTCATTGTACCTTTTAAGTAAGCCATAACTCTTGGAAACTTTCTTTCCAGTGTTCATATCTGGATTACTTGAGAAACGACATAACACTCCCACGGCTTGGGCTATGTCCGGTCTTGTGCAATGCATAGCACACATAAGACTTCCAATGACACTGGAATACTCAAGTTGTGCATGAGTACGTCCGGTGTTCTTCTTTAACTTGATATTATGGTCTAAAGGAGTAGGTACTGGATTGTCATCAAAGTGACCATACTTCTTGAGAAATTTCTCAATATAATGAGATTGGGTTAAAGCCAATTCATTTCCCTTTCTTAGGATCTTAATTCCAAAGATTACATCAGCCTCTCCTAAATCCTTCATATCAAAGTTAGAGCTAAGAAACTTCTTTGTTTTTTCCACAACAGATATGTCAGATCCAAAAATAAGCATATCATCAACATACAAACAGAGAATTACACATCCAGAACTATCATGCTTACTATAGTTACATTTATCCGCATCATTCACCACAAAACCATATGACAAAACCACTTTGTCAAACTTCTCATGCCATTGCATGGGAGCTTGCTTCAAGCCATAAAGAGATTTTACTAACTTGCAAACCTTCTTTTCTTGGCTTGCAATATGAAACCTTCGAGTTGTTCCATATATATTTCTTCTTCCAAATCTCCATTTAGGAAGGCGGTTTTGACATCCATTTGATGAATAATTAACTTGTGAATAGAAGCAAGTGCTATTAAACAACGAATAGATGAGATGCGAGCAACATGAGCATATGTATCAAATTAATCAATTCCATGTCTTTGCTTATAAACCTTAGCAACTAATCTAGCTTCGAACTTATCAATGGAACCATCGGCATTCATATTTCTCTTGAAAATCCATTTACATCCAATAGGCTTTACGCCCGGAGGTAAATCACAATATATCCAAGTACCGCTGGTTAAAAGAGAGTTCTTTTCATCATTGAAAGCCTCTTTCCAAAAACTAGCATATTTGGAACTCATAGCCTCATCATAAGTTTTAGGGTCATCATCAACATGCATAACATATTTGGTAACACTAAGAATTCTATTCTTATTACCTTCTACAAGATATGTTATAAAGTCTGGACCAAAAATTTTCTATATTCTTGCTCTCTTACTCCTTCTAGGTTTTATATCTTCTATGGGTTCAGAAGTATCCTCCATGTCTCGAGCAGGAACAGAATGATCATCATTCTCATTAGTCTCTTCAGATTCTAGACTAGGTAACAATGAGTTCTCCATGGGTTGCATTTGAGAACTGTTCCTATTTAAGTTCTCAAAGAATTCCACATCTACAGATTCTATAATCTCAAAAGTGTCAAGGATTAAAAATACGTAGGTGATACTATTAAGAGAGTATCCCACAAAAGCACATTTATAAGCCCTGTTTCCCAGTTTTGGTCTTTTAGGATCGGAGCTTTGAACATATGCTAAACAACCCCAGGACTTTAAGTCTCTTCAAGTTTGGTTTCCTCTTAAACCACAATTCATAAGGAGAAACATTATTCTTTTTCAAAGGAACTCTATTCAAAATATAACATGCAGACAATATAGCTTCACCCCACAAAGAATTAGGCAAACTAGAACTTATAAGCATGCAATTAACCATATAAATCAAAGTTCTATTTTTCCTTTCAGCCACACCATTTTGTTGAGGTGTATAAGGTGCGATAAATTGATGAATTAAACCATGCTCTTGACAAAAGAATTTAAATTCATTAGGAAAATATTCACCACCACGATCGAAACGTAAAATCTTAATTTTCAGTCTAATTGTGTCTCTATACACTTTGTATATTTTGAATATGTCAAAAACATCATCCTTAGATTTCATCAAATATGTATAAGCATATCTAGTACTATCCTCTATAAAAGTGACATAATACTTATTTCCACCACGAGTGGCAGAACCATGCAAATCACCCACATCACTGTGTACTAATTCAAGTAAGGAAGAATTTCGTACTACATACTTATGGGAAATTCTAGTTATATTTGCTTGCACACATATTTCACATTTAGAAGCATGATCAAAATTGCAATCATAAATCAAACCTAATCGTTTCATGTTTCTAAGAGAACCATAATTCACATGACCAAACCTAGCATGCCATAAATTAACAGAGTCAACAATATAAGCAGAACCATTATTTATTAAATTAAGCTTAATCATCCCATTACAAGCATATCCTTGTCCAACAAACACACCATTTTTGAACAATACAAACTTATTAGACTCATAGGTCGTCTTGAATCCAGCCTTCATAACAAGGTCGCCGGAAACAAGGTTCTTTACAATGTCAGGTACATGTAACACATTAGTAAGAGTAACAGATCTTTCGAAGTAAACGAGAGTTCAACAAAGCCTTTCCCAATGACTTTGTTGTGTTGGTCGTTTGCGGAGACAACTTCGTTTCCTTCTCCACTATCCGGTTCGTATGTCTTGTAAAGATTTCTATCTTTACAGATATGGACAGTTGCACCATTGTCGTACCACCATCCACCCCCAGTTTCAGCAACAGCATTGGCGGCTTGCACCACGATCACAAGTTTGTCATCGACCATATTTGCCTCCTTTTTCTCGTTCTCTTTGTTGTTTCTTTTTGAGACGACAGTCACGAGCAAAATGGTCGAGTTTGTCACAGAAGTAGCAATTTCCCTTCTTCTTACTCTTCTTGTTGGGATGATGCTTCTTAAACTTGGTATCATTCTTAGTTTTCAAGGAATTTGGTGTCTTAGATTCTTCTACGCTATTCACCTTAGAATGGTTTTCAGACTGTGGACTATTCTTAAGTTCTCGTTTACGAGAGTCCTCTTCTATTCGAAGATGACGCTGTAATGCCTCTAAATCATAGTCGGGTCTCAAAGATGCTTAAGTTTCTTCTTATAACCATTCCAAGAAGGGGGAAGACGAGAAATAATAACCCCGACAACAAACGCAGAATGAAGATCAATTCCAGCATCCTTAAGATGATGAACAATGAGTAAAAGTTCACTGACATGGGCAATGATTGACTTAATGTCAACCATCTTAAAATCCATGAAGTTGCAAGTCGAAATTTCTTGTTGCTTGCTTGTAAATCTTGTATTTGTTGTCAAGCAGTCCATAATTCCTTTGCGATCGCAATACTCCGATGTGCATTGTAAACAGGAGTTTCCATGGCATTCAAAATATGACCACGGCACATGAAATCATCTTCCTGACGCTTCTTTCATTTGGTAATCAAATCAGGAGTATCTTTGTCTGATGGTGCAGGAATCGCCTCCAATCCATCTTCAAGTATGTACCACAACTTGATGGTGATCAGAAAAAACTTCACAGTCTCTTGCCAACGAGTAAAATTTTCACCATCAAAACGTTCCAGTCGAGTAAGGGTTTGGTTCATCACTTGCAGGGATTGTGCAGTAGCATTCGAAGTTGAAGATTCACCCTCCATTGACAGAAACTAATTGTCTAAAACTATTGAAAAACTGAGTTGCAATAGAAGATGAAATAACACAGGAAGAGATTGTTGTACTCCAAACTTTCAAGGCTCATACGATTTCTTTTAGACAATTATTTCTACCCTCCCAATAAATTGGCGATTACAACAAGTATGTGAAATAATGTCTTCAGGATACAATGAAAGCCCTACAACAGAAATTGAATTCAAGGTTTGTACCCCTTGATTCAATCAAGAACACATGTAAACAAAATTTCTGATGATGCTTTAGAAAGAGAGAAAACAGAAAAGGTTTTTTCGATTATGTGTTAAACGAGTTTTGGGAGATGCTATTTATAGAGGTTTTAGCATCTGTTGGGAGTTTCTCTTCACGAAACGATGAGGTTTTAGCATCTTATTTGAGACATTATAGATGGTAGCTTGATTATCACAATTAATCAAGACCGCCGGAGTTGGCTTCTTCCAAAATGGAATTTCCATAAGTAGGTTCCTAAGCCATTCTGCCTCCTTACATGCATCCGTTAAGGCTATTAATTCGACAACATTGTTGAATCGAAATACAAGTCTGCTTCTTGGAACTCCAAGACACAGCAGCACCCCCTATTAATTCTCGACCACAGCCTGGGGGGATACGCCCCCCCCCCCATAACCCCCCCTTAGATAGCGCAGTTGAAAATATACCAACATTACGTATATATTTGTGTCCATTTATGAATTATAATTAATATTAAAAATATAAAAAAATGATTTTATTATATAAGTAACTGTTGGTTTTAGAAAATGAATCTAATTGGTTTGTTACGTGCACACTCTTTAAAGGAGTGTGCACAAAATTGGACTCAAATTTCTCTGATTCTTTCGCTAAATCTAGAATAAGTTGCAAATGAAATAACCGCTAAATTTGGAAAGAAATATTGTATAACAGTCCCAGACTTATTTTTGAAAATATTCCGAAGTATATCTACATAGATGGAAAATAAGAGTTAAAGATTATGAATATTTTCTTCTACCAATTCCACTATTTGCGATTATGAAAATCGAAATTATTTACGGAAAAAAAAATATTCTATATATATTTTATTTTATTTTATTTCTTTTACAAACCCGGTTTTTAATTTCTAACTAAATATTGATAACCTTTAATAGAAAATTTATTCTTACCAAAATTAAAAAAAATTCCGTTTTTAATAATTTTTTCTTACAAATTCCACTGCCTTGATTTTATTAAAAAGATGTAAAGGCGGTGTAATAATAATATTAATTTAAATCGGTTGATTTGGAGCATTAGATTGTATCAATCCTATTAAAAATTAACGGTCACGAAATGTAGGAGTATAAGTTGCTTTTCAGCGAATCAGGAGCGAAGATTTTATTCACCGGTTAACGAGAGGGGAGGTAACAACAACTCTCGACATGGAGTGAGAGATGGCGTGGGGTTTTTAGGTTGTTGATTTTTTTTAGATCAGTAAACATGAGCTCAATTGAAGAAATAAGAAATCCAGTGAAACATTGTTTCAAAAAAAAAAAGAAAAAAAAAACACTGAAACAAAAATAAGAATAACAATCACGTTTAGTGAAAAATGTTGATGAAGAAGCTGTAGTATCTGTCTAGGAATAACAGATTGACAGTGTATCCTCATTACAATGGCATTGGCATCATAGACAATACCTGCTTGCACATTCAACAAAACACCACATTTTTTTGTCTAAAATCAACCTTTCTCCTGCTTTACTACCATTTCTTTGCTATCTGACCCATTGCTTCCTTCTTCCACCACTGGTTCACTTAACATTCTTCATATGCAGCACGCTCTGGGTCGAATTCTGTTTCCTTGTAGTAGGCGTAAGTAAGACTATCCTCAAATTTAGAGTAATCCCATCCACCATTCTCCATGAACTTCTTTGGGTTATCTGCTCTGTCTTTCACCATAGCCTTCCAGTCTGGTTTTTCAGCATTCACATAGTACTTCACATTACCAAAGTTAAGGCGATGTTTCATGCCAGCAAGCGACTCTAAGGGAATTGAATTGATTTCAAGCACATTTTCCTCCTTGAAGTCCTGAAATATGACAGTCATATCAATTTCCCCGGGTCTCAGCAGCGCTAGATTAACAATCTCAATGTCACGTAGTGGAACCACAACGAAAGGCGTTTCTACAAGCACAATTAGGCAAAATGAAGTCAGGGAAAAGGCAGCTGGTTCCTTCGAGGGAAGAACCCCATAAAATTCGTACTCCTTCTCTAGCTCATCAGACAGATTAGGTGATTTACGCTGGGAGCTCCATCGATCATCAACTTCACAGACAAAGTTCTTTAAATCTTTGTTAAGTTTTTCCATGATGGGGTCGTCGCCCAAGTGGTAGCGCCTCTTCCTCTTCTTGACCCAAAGTATCTCATGATCAGCCATCTTCTGTCCCAGATGGAATTGGATACCTTTTGGTTTTTCTTTCTCCGTCTCACGCAAGTGGAAGTGTAAGAGAGGCTGCATCCTCTTGTCCCCAAGTCGGAACAAAGAGGTTTCAATATTGTTAAAAAAAATATGCATATGGAAAAAATTCCCATTCCTCAGCCGGAAACTAGATGCCACGAATGAAAACCCGTTTACATGGGCTTCAAGGGTACCAACAATGATTTCTCTATCTTGGCCAAGGATCGTAACATTAGATAGCCTTATTATCCTGTCATTCTTTTCCATCCGTAGCTTCAACGGAGCAATATCAGTACCACATTGAAAACCAGATTCTCTCCTTTTGTCTGATACGAATGTCATCTTAGACTTTGTTTCAGAACTATCTGCTTTGCTAGACTGAACAGCCATGAACCTTCGTTTATGTACAATCTCAAACTGGCGAGAGAGTCTTGCCTGATCATGCTTCCGCTGCTCCTCCCTATAATTCTCTGGCCAGTCAGAGAGGTCGATTCCTTCGAATCCTTTCACTAGGAGGTGAGGGAGGCGATCAGGATAACGATTTATCAGATACTTGCGGAATTCTTCAAATTTTCTGGCATCAATATACATGTTTTCTTCTGAGGTTCCAAAAACCCTCTTTTTAATGAGATGTAAAACTAAATCTGCATCAGCAAGACATGATAGAAAGAATAGCATAACATCAAACGCCTGAGGACAGCGATCAGGATAAGATGATATCAGACCATTCAGATGCTTGTGGAATTCTCCAAGTTTGCTGGCATTAATAAGCATGTTTGCTTCCGAGGTTCCAAGAGTTTCCATCGCAAGAAGATGTAAAACTAACTCTGCGCCTAAACCGCTAAGAACAAGAAGAATCGATTTTTCTGTGTCGCGTCTCGTCTCGTTCTCAACAGAGGGTTACACTCTTCTTCTTACCGAAAAGCAAAATATCACCCGACAGAACTTAGAAGTCAAGTTACCTATCGGTTTCACTAGTTTTATACCGGGCTTAAGGCTAAACAAGAGCCCGGTTAGAATAGGTAAGAAGAGAAAAAAAAAACTTCGAGCCTATGGAGGGTTGGAACTGGGAAGGCCCTGATGCCATTCCTGGTTGGACCTGCCCATGAGCTAATCCAACTTATGTTTTCTGCACATCCGGCTTACCCAAGTGATTCGGTGAGATGTCGATCAATTAACTTATGTTTATTTTTCTAACTAAAATCCTATGACTGAAAAATTAGCTTTAACCAACAAAATTTTCGAAATATTTAACTTTCGGTTGATCCGGTTTTATTGAAAAATTTGTGTCTGAAGTCTAGCTGAAACAACGAAAACAAAGATTGTTATGACTTCAAGCCTATTATGCTATATTATTTTAGGTAAGTATTCGAGACTTCAAAATTCAATTTGTGTTCATAAACATGTTGTGAAATTATCGATTCGGTGATATATAAAATCCATCACTAATAAACATTTTCGATTTCAAACTTCGTATGATTTTGATCCAACCAAGCAACCCATCATGATAGTAGAGAAAGAAGGAAAGACATGGGCCGAGTTACCCGAGTAGATGTGACTTAAATGGAAAGATTGTTATTGGATGATAATACCAGTGACCTGAGTTCGAGACTCGCCAGCATCAAATTCTTTACCGATGAAAAAAAAAGAGCTGTGGAGATGGATTTATATAAAGACCTCAGATATGGAATCTTGTTGATTTCTTGATCTTTAAACCGACTTACGAGGGTGTACTCAAAAAATACTTTTAGTGATTAATAAAGAATTTAATCGATTTCCAAAATATTGTGTCATTGGTTGTCCACTTGTAAAATCTCTTTCAAAGCTTATATATGTTACTGGTTATATATTGTAAAAAGGTCTTCAAAAGTTTGTGTTTTTCCGTTATAAACTTGAAGATTTAAATACTTTACATACTTACATATTTTCAAGACTTTAAGTGACTTTTGCGTATGTACTTGTCTTTATTAAAGTCTTGCAAAATATCTAAAATTTTGGCCGACCCCCAAAAATCTAAAAATATTAATCCCTCTGTCCATTTTTATCTGTCCTAATTTCTACTTTGGTCTGTCCATTTTTATATGTGCGCTCTGTTTATAGACATACTTTTCCCTTAAACTATCAAATATACCATTCTTTTTTATAATCATATAATCATTTTTAACATAAACTTAATTCAACATCATCATATATAAGGAAAAAATCCTTTCAATATTTGGTTTATATTAATTGCCATTCCTTTTTTAAATAAAAACATTTATGGGTAATTACAAAATTCCTAATACTTCTATTTATTCTTAAATGACAAAGAATCAAAAATATTTATGAGAAAATCTCAAATTGTAAAGTATATCTAAAGAGGAAATAATCTACAATTTCAAAAATTTTTTTCCCTCTCAAATAAAAATTTCAAAGGCTCCAAAGTTTTAGTGAGTGAAACCAAAATCAAATGGAGGAAATAAAAAATTCTTAAATTTTGGAGTATAAGTTTGCTTTTATTTCTTTACAATATTTCCTAAACAATAATACTATCCAAATTAGAATTTTTAATGCTAATAATTTTAATTTTGGTAATAACGTAATATTAAATTGGTTAGTCAAGGGATAACATTTTATAGGATTTCCATAATATCTTGACAAAGTCAAAGCAGACTCTTAAAAATGGACGGAGGGAGTATATCATATTTCATAAATGTACAACCTAAACAATCCATATCATAGAAGCAGATAAGTTATATTGATTGAACTAGGGCTTAACCTGTGTGTCTGTGTGGTTTCAAATGTATCCCTCGATTCATATTATATGTATATATATATATATATATATATATATATATATATATATATATATTCTTTTTATTGTTTTTTGGGAAATCGATCTAATATATTTGTGGTAAAAATAGGAAGATATATTTAGAAGTTGATTAACAAACATGTTTGTAAGTCATACAACCCTTTAGGCTAAGTCCTTTTGAAAAATAGGAAGATATATTTAGAGTTCCAAACTCGACAACCTTTAGGCTAAGTCCTTCGATAGGGAAACCTCAGGAAACGCTTGCTTCAAAAATCATAATCGCACCCAGATGTTAGTTTTGGGCGCATTTTTTTAAGAAACATTTTTTGGGGAACATGTTTGTCTTTTTGGGGGACCATGGTTTTTTTTTGGGGACTGGTCAGTTCGGTTAGAAAATATTTTTTGCGACGTAACCGAACTATTGTTCGGTTAGGAAATGTTTTTTGCAACTAACCGAACTATTGTTCGGTTAGGAAATGTTTTTTGCAACTAACCGAACTGACCAGTTCGGTTGGGAAATGTTTTTTATAACTAACCGAACTAACTAGTTCGGTTGGGAAATATTTTTTGCAACCAACCGAACTTATTGTTTGGTTGGGAAATGTTTTTGTCACGTAACCGAACTGGGAACTAAAAAACCATGGTCCCCAAAAATAACCATGGTGCCCAAAAAAAAACGATTCTTTTTTAATTGCTATGAGGGGGCCATAGCAATTCAAAAGACCATCGTATGGACTTTTTAGTTCTGAATGGCCGACCTAGACCTTGCGAGTTGTAAACAATTGAATGGTTTTTTTAGTTCATTTGGGGATTAAAATTTCTTTTTACCGAGCAAAAAGAAAAAAGAAAAAAGTTTAGTGGGCCGACGAAAAAAAAAGGGGGCTCTTTGTAGACACTTCTCTCCGTCGAGGCCCTAAATCTAGATGTGCATGTTCATTTTCCTGGTCGTCCATATAGCTGTCATTAGTAGAGGTGTAAGATTGATATAGGTTCAAACTATCCAAATGCAACCACCAACCTTGACAATGACACTATGCTCTACAACACCGTCTCAACCAACTCGTTCTTAGCCAATTTCTTTAGTTATTATCTAAAAGTCTATTCAGCCCATACTAAACAGGGTTCTGCTCACAACCAATTCAAGTCTCTGAATCAACACACACTCCGCTTGATGCATAAAACATTGAGCCAAACAAAGGGATAAAAGCACCAACAAAACTTAGCTTTACTTTTGGTCGAAGCCTTATTATTACTGCACACTTAGGGTTACACTTTTTCCGGACAAGTAACTGACTAGCAATTATAGATTTACTTTACACAAAGCAGTTGGCTAACCAAGCCAACTTTACCAACTACTCACCTAAAACCAAACAAGCAGTTCCTTTCCTTTTAGAAGGCATAAAGTAAACACCAAATCGTGTAACCAACTCGTAACCATCAAGGCCATGTGCCTGGCACATGTCATCCAGCGTTGCTGCACCATGATAGATTTCACCAGTCAAAGTACGGTCATCATCGTTGTGCATCACTCTCCCAATGATATAAGTGTCCTAATGCAAGTCTTGCTTGCATCCTTGCATGCCTCCTGCACACATGATATGTGCCAAACTCTTTTGGCACCTCTTGATGCTAATCTCGTATCATTGGCCATATGCAAATCCTGTTTGGCCCATGCTTGGCCTAATTACAACTCTGAATGCGCCACCGCAGTTCTATCTTTGGCCAAGTTGCTCATAATGCTCCTCTGTTGCGCATTATTACTAGGCCGCTTGACCGACCGGTTATAGACGTCCAATATGCTAGGTAATTAAACCTTGACTATCGGTCGTTGGTGTTGTTTTGAAAGTTGTAGTAAAGTGGTAGTAAGAATGTCGTTCACTCAGACTTGTAAAGATTTAATTTCAGATTTAAAACTAAAAACAAAGAAAATATATTCACAAATTTGTCACGATATCGAGAGATACTAGGACTTCGGATTCCACCAAACTTCACAATCAATTGGTTCATACAATGATTCATAAAAATTTTAGCTCTTTTTTAGACTCTATTTCTTTGCCAAAAGTAGATTTTTATAAAGAATTAGTTGTAAATCATAAGCATAGCGCATCAAGAGTTCTTAGACTAAGCATACGCTATCATACAAAATCACAAATAATCAATGAAAATCATAAATCGATTAAAAATCAATGCAGAAAGTCATTAGAATCAGTTATAATTACCAAACAATTGTGAACTTGGCTTCCTCCGTCATCCTAGTGTTGGGGTTTAGCTCTTCATGCTCAAAACACGCTCAAAATAATAACGCATGGCTGAATAGGTGTTTTATTGAAGAAAAATCGACTTTATAACGAGATATAGTTGTTACGAAGTCACCGTTCTGAGGAACCCTAACTGAATCTTTGCAAACTTAATATAATTGTTGGAAAAATTGTTACAAAGGCTTAGAGTTTGAAAGTTTAGGTCACGGATTCTGCGACTTTCCTTAAGTGTTGTTCTTTGTTCTTCTTCCTCCTCTCGCCTGTATGGTCTCTACAACTTGCGATTTTTCTCTGCAATGCTCCTTAACCTCCCCCCAAGGCCTCCGTTCGGTCCCCCAAAGTCTCGACAGCCCTTTCTAAGACTCGTACCACATATATATAGCATCACAGACCCAAAATATCTCTAGAATATCTTCCAAATCTCTCTTTGCCTTTCACCGGAAGTTATGGCATTTTTTTCTTCTTCTCCCTGAATTCTCTCACGCGTCTCTCTGTCAAAACTCTCCTTTGTTGATTGAGTCGAATCCTGCAGAGAAGATATACTTCCCTAAATCCTCACGAACTTCCATATTTATCTCGGATAAAACTCGAGATAATATTTTGTTTCCCTTTTCGTGAACTTGAGATAAATCTACTTTTTTACGCATCCAAATCCACCACTTCTCCCGTCTCGATACCCAGACGATCGATCCCAATCCATATCCAATAAAAATTCCACCGAATTCTCGTCGCAATTCTTCCCGGATAATCACGGAAAACCCGACAATACTCCAAGCCCTGTGTTATCGTGAACCAATTATCCAGCCCAATTTATTCCTTTAAATCACTTACACTAACCTCGCGTATACCACTAGAGTCCATCCCAACCTAAAAATACGATTGAGTCTCGTTGGAAAACTTGCAGATTCGATCTAGAAATATATCAGGTAAAACCAAATATTTTTCCGCCAAAATCTTTGTTTGAAAGTGAAGAAGAAATGCCCCTTAACCTCTGATGGGGTGCCTTTAACAAACGCCTTTGGGGATGCCCTGGGGTGCAAATAACAATGGGTTACCCCTTATCATCTGGGCGCCCCTTATCCATTTGAGGGGTGCGAATAGTAATTTTCTCCCACAAGCGAGCCAATTTTTCCGCACATGTTTATTTCTCCAAAAACACCTACAAAGGCACAAAAAGCCATAATAAATACAAAATCGAGCACTAACAAAATATACAATTAAGATTAAATCAGACACAAAAATTTGTCTATCAAATACCCCCAAACTTATTATTTGCTCGTCCTCGAAAATAAAATCCTAACTCACTGTCGCAGGCATCGTCGATTGCATTTAGCGTATGCAATAAGCCTTTAAACCCCTAGGTGGCCCTAGTGGCCGAGTTATATTCTCGGGAGGGTTTACCAGAGGTGTTCCCACAAAACCTTTACTCCAGACCCTAACTATCTACGCAGAACCTTGGAAGGCACTAAAAAGTCTCATTGGTTGGCATACTTATTGACTACAGGAGGAAGTACCCTGATGCGAAATTCCAATTCTTTGTACACGAGTTTGCACTCAAGCATACTAAAATTCATATATAAGTCACGAGCTCTACTCGGATAGTCACACTATGGACATCAATACCCGGAGTCAAAACTAATCACATGGATAGATCAAGAAGATGGATATAGAGAAAAACATAGATGGTTTTGATGTTTACTAAGTGATCGATGTTTCCCATATCTGTCTGAAGGCCTCCGCCAAAATGAACATATCCTAATGGACTGAGATACTAGTCTGACTAATATCAACACACTGGCATATACAAGGGAACCAGTGGTCAATAATCCTAACTCTAGGTCAACACAACGGCATATACAAGGGTTCCAGGTGGTCGACTTTATTGAATTTATTCTCGGTTGGTCTGATAGTCTGTCTCAATCTCTTTTTCTTTTTTTTTTTTTCAACTTTTTTTTTTTTTTTTTTTTTTTTTTTTTTTTCATGGTATCTCAATCACTCTATTTCACCCTAGCATTGGTAACAACTTGATTCGTGGGCCCCACGTAATCACTTAGAGAAACATAGTTTAAAAACAAAATAAAATAAAAACTGAAGTGAAAAGGACTCAACGAGATATGGTGAAACTATCATGTTATTTCTAACACCTGAGCTATGTGCTTTTATGAATAGACTCTTTAGATGTTGCCATCTAATCGGATTGGTTCCTCAACTCCTACAACCAAAATGCTTCCATCCACTTAGATTGGTTAGTGCCATCCTTAATAAGCATAAATTTCTAGGCTCTGGAGTTTAACAATGCAACTAAAAGTTTCTCCCATACCCCCAAACTTAAATCTAACATTGTCCTCAATGTTCTAAAGATAAAATTAAAAGCATGAACAAGGAGAAACTGTTACCATTTGAAGTAAAAGAGTTAAGGAAAGATATTACCGTGTCGCATGAATATTGGGTTACCTCCCAATAAGTGCTAAGTTTAAAGTCTTCAGCCAGACTAAGAAAGGATTAGTCACCTCATAAAATCATAAAGTAATAGCCGAAATATCTGTGGGTCATCAAAACCAAATAGAGCTATCACAAATAAAAGGAATCTCCAACCTGCCAAGAAAATTAACAAATAAAGCACACCCTTGTCTAGTTTCCTGTTTAAGACAACTACATCTAGCTGTGGTTCAGGTTCAGGTTCTATAACTGGGTCCAAATAAAATATTTTCATGGGTTGGATTTCCTCAAAGCTAAGATCCGGTTCAGGTTGTAAAGTCTGTAAAAACTCAAATAAGAACTTAGAAGCACATAATAATAACCTGAATAATTGCGGATCCTTATAGTCAATCAGTTTTGACTCACACAATTGACCACGATGAAACTGGCGGTCAATCATAATAAAATGTGTCGATACTAATTCCCTAAAGTACTTAGGCTTAGTCTCAGAACTTAATAACGGACACATTTTGAACTCATACATTCCCACAATTGGTTGAAAAATTTTTGGTGGGAAAACAAAATCAATCTGGGTATCATAGCCTGGGCTAACCACATCAATCAGAGGATGGGTTTCTAACAACTGAACTTCCCTATGGACATCACTAGGTTCAGGAAAACGTGTATGAAGATAATCTTTTAAAATTGTTGAGGCACATATGTCAAGTCCCAAATGAGGGACCTTTCTAAGAGTTAAGGCACATGGAGAATGATAATCACCCCCAAACTTAGAGTTTTCGGTGTCTCTAGAAAGACTAGTCACAACTTCCTAATTTCAAGGTCATCGATTCACCCGAAATGGTCAATTGATTCTTCTAAGTCAGGTTCATCCTCACTCATCTCTACGAGTTCATTTTCTTTGTCTAAGACTAATGTTTCTAAATCGCTAGACTCTAAAACAATATTCTCAGAATAAACTCTTTCCTCAAAACTATCATCGGCTTCGGAATCATAAGGAAATACTACATCGTCTAAAACGGTGGTATCTCTAGTCAAATCCTCGTCCTTTTGAATAGGTGAATAATTATTAAAATTATTTGAATTTGAACTAGAAATATTATCATTGTAAAGCTCAATTGGAGTAACAAATTCCACGATCACTATGCCTACATATTTGATTCTTCATCAAGACTATCCTCATCATAATCATCGTTATAATAACATGAAAATGGTTGAACCTCATCTAAAGTAGTGTTACCAATTCTAACCTCGTCATCTTGATTATGCAAATAACTATCCTCATTTTCAAAGGTACTATTGGAAACACTATATTGGAAATTAAAACTATCTTGAGCATTTCTTTCCTGGGCCTCTAACAACATTTTCTGAGTCGATTCACATGACTTCCTGATTTTATCTAGGAAAGAAGGTTCACACGTTGCATTGCTTTCGTCCATAACTAAGTTATTCATTTCTGCTAACTTACGTGTTAACTCTAGTAGAGAGGAATTTTGCTCGTACGACCAGTTGGCATGTGGATAGTAATTGGGCTCATCATGGTATGAGCCATAACCTTGAAAAGGCTGATGTTCCCAACCACTATTCACACTATGGTCAAAGTAGTAACGTCCATTTTGAAACTCAGTCGAATATTCGTTGTATTGGCTATTGTAATACCAGTTCAACATTCTATTTGCAGGGGTGTGAGTTGTCACACAGAATAAAACCCACTGACAGGGGATTCGTGGGTGGATAGAGTCTTACCTCCCGTACCAGACGGGCGATGAACCGTTGAAGTCGACTCGAGGCCACCGACTCCGATGTCGATGTAATACGAACCCGAGGGCCGAGACGATGCTCATGCTTCGTTGTCCTTCCCCTACAAACAGTTTATATTTAATTTCAACCCTTCCTTAGGGTTTTAAAATAATGTCCGATCAAAAAAATGTCCAAAAAGTGTCCAAAAATAAAAAGAAAGATTACAAAAAATACAACCCTATTTACAATTTCTAAAAATAAAACAAAATAGAACAACTATGTACAAAATCTTCTTCACTCCTTGGACTCCTCTTTTCTTTCCTTCTTTGGCGATGCTTTCCTTTTATAGCACTTTTTCTTTCCTTGTAGATTCACTCCAAATCTAAAAAGAATCGAAAAATACCAAAGGCGTAAAAAGGAACAAAAAATAATAAAAATAAACCTAAAACAAATCTAAATACAAGTCCGCGTCGGCGGCGCCAAAAATTGGTGTTGTTTTGAAAGTTGTAGTAAAGTGGTAGTAAGAATGTCGTTCACTCAGACTTGTAAAGATTTAATTTCAGACTTAAAACTAAAAACAAAGAAAATATATTCACAAATTTGTCACAATATCGAGAGATACTAGGACTTCGGATTCCACCAAACTTCACAATCAATTGGTTCATACAATGATTCATAACAATTTTAGCTCTTTTTTAGACTCTATTTCTTTGCCAAAAGTAGATTTTTATAAAGAATTAGTTGTAAATCATAAGCATAGCGCATCAAGAGTTCTTAGACTAAGCATACGCTATCAGACAAAATCACAAATAATCAATGAAAATCATAAATCGATTAAAAATCAATGCAGAAAGTCATTATAATCAGTTATAATTACCAAACAATTGTGAACTTGGCTTCCTCCGTCATCCCAGTGTTGGGGTTTAGCTCCTCATGCTCAAAACACGCTCAAAATAATAACACATGGCTGAATAGGTGTTTTATTGAAGAAAAATCGACTTTGTAACAGATATAGTTGTTACGAAGTCACCATTCTGAAGGAACCCTAACTGAACTGTTGCAAACTTAATATAATTGTTGGAAAAATTGTTACAAAGGCTTAGAGTTTGAAAGTTTAGGTCACGGATTCTGCGACTTTCCTTAAGTGTTGTTCTTTGTTCTTCTTCCTCCTCTCGCCTGTATGGTCTCTGCAACTTGCGATTTTGCTCTGCAATGCTCCTTAACCTCCCCCCAAGGCCTCCGTTCGGTCCCCCAAAGTCTCGACAGCCCTTTCTAAGACTCGTACCACATATATATAGCATCACAGACCCAAAATATCTCTAGAATATCTTCCAAATCTCTCTTTGCCTTTCACCGGAAGTTATGGCATTTTTTTTTCTCCCTGAATTCTCTCACGCGTCTCTCTGTCAAAACTCTCCTTTGTTGATTGAGTCGAATCCTGCAGAGAAGATATACTTCCCTAAATCCTCACGAACTTCCATATTTATCTCGGATAAAACTCGAGATAATATTTTGTTTCCCTGTTTCGTGAACTTGAGATAAATCTCCTTTTTTAACGCATCCAAATCCACCACTTCTCCTATCTCGATACAGACGATCGATCCCAATCCATATCCAATAAAAATTCCACCGAATTCTCGTCGCAATTCTTCCCGAGATAATCACGAGAAACCCCACAATACTCCAAGCCCTGTGTTATCGTGAACCAATTATCCAGCCCAATCTATTCCGTTAAATCACTTACACTAACCCTGTTTATACCACTAGAGTCCATCCCAACCTAAAAATACGATTGAGTCTCGTTGGAAAACTTGCAGATTCGATCTAGAAATATAGCAGGTAAAACCAAATATTTTCCCGCCAAAATCTTTGTTTGAAAGTGAAGAAGAAATGCCCCTTAACCTCTGATGGGGTGCCTTTAACAAACGCCTTTGGGGATGCCCTGGGGTGCAAATAACAATGGGTTACCCCTTATCATCATCTGGCGCCCCTTATCCATTTGAGGGGTGCGAATAGTAATTTTCTCCCACAAGCGAGCCAATTTTTCCGCACATGTTTATTTCTCCAAAAACACCTACAAAGGCACAAAAAGCCATAATAAATACAAAATCGAGCACTAACAAAATATACAATTAAGATTAAATCAGACACAAAAATGTGTCTATCAGTCGTGTATGAGAAGTGGCAGAGCTAAGATTTAAAATGAGGAGGCGGCAAAAGTGCATCTAAGAAAATACAACAGAAAATGTAAATTTTTTCATTTGATCTTAAAATGAGTGTTGTCCATCAATTTTGATCCTATGGACCCGGCTTAATTTTGGTCCATCTTAAAAATGAAGTTAAAAATGAAGGTGATAATCCTCCAAGAGTAATGGCTAATATTCCTAAGGAATCCTAACAGCGGGGAGTCGGAGGTGATTGTTGGGATCTTGCAACAATGAACAACACGTTAGATGTATCAAAAATAATATGTAAAGAACTAATGCGAAACAACTCTACCGAAATAACTTGACGAGGGCAGAATCACAAGTTCAACAAGTTGTCCTTAACACATTAATTCGCGGGTATACTCGAGTTGAGTAATGCTAAACCCCTCACAGCGAAGATGTGCCCAGGATAAGACTGCCCGATATAACTTGAGTTAGCACAACGCAAGTTACCCTCTCTTCGAACTCAGCAACGGGGATGGAAAGTAAAAACGCCGTACAAACAAAAGAAGAAGATGATAAAAAGAATTGATTATCGTGTGTGTTGAAAAGAGAATTTCGAGTTGTATTTATAGGATGAAATACTTGCAAATCAAGTTAGGTTTTGGTTTTCTTCAAAGACAAGTAAAACACGTAAAAGGAATTTACCCATAAATAAAACTCTTAAGAAATAATTTTGGAATTAATTTCCTAAAGAAAAAATTCTCCAAAAATAAATCCGTGTAGAAAAGAGACTTGGTGCATGACATATACACGCATATCGCATGGGTAAAAATATGTATTTACAACATATCCATAAGAATATGGATATATAGTGGAGCTCCTTCTCTATTATACCCAATGTGGGACTAAAGAGAGATTCATTCACTCATAAAATGAGCAAGTATCCTTGGACCCATAGGTCACTAGATCAAACCACACCAAGACCAAAATATTGTTTTGTTAAAACTCATTTTTCTCCAACAGTGATAATAAATGGAGTTAAAGTTGCAATCTTTCTGTCGGTTTAATTTCGTCGGGACAATTATTTTCAGGGAGCTAAGTATACACTAGAAAATCTAATTAGACTATGATTAAGCTTGTATGTGCAATCTCTTTCTGTTTTGTGGCTTTGCTCTTTTGTGCACTCTCTTTTTTCTTCTGAATAAAATTTTCAACCATTTTCCCACAACAACAACAATAAAAAAAAAAAAAGACCTTCAGAAAAAGGAAAAAAACTCGTACTGTTTCACAGGGCTGGATGTGGTGGTTAAATCTACTCATAATCATAAAAAACATATGGGAGGATTATATTATGCTCAGTTATATGTATAAAATATTACACATTGACTTTAGAATTTTCAGAAGAACCGAGTCATGGCTACAGTCTTAGTCAAACTGGTACTACTAATGATAGATAAGAGGACGAGCTTCACCTTATAAAAAAAAACACTATTCTAACCTTAAACTTTATATTCTTCTCTCACTCAAGCCAAGCCATGGGATTTGGTTTTTGTTTTCAGAAACAGGTTTCCAAGGAAGAGGTGACCGAGACGACAGAGGTGACCGAGACCACAAAGGTTAGAATTATGCATCATGTAAAAGGTGGAGGATTGGAAGCAACTGTAAGAGCATTCGAGGTAGATGAAAAAATTTCAGTAATGGATGCTATCTTCATATTAAAAGAATTTGGTTGTGATGCCACTAATCAAGAGTTTGAAGTTATGATCACCCATTTGGATGGTGATGCTGATGGTTGGATCAGTATCATCGGCTTTATGAATCTTTTTGCGTTGAAGAATTAGGAAGTACTTCTTGGAGGGGAATAAGCAGAGTGTTTATTTAAAGAATATTTTCCTTTTCATTTCTTGAATTCTTAATTCCTGTTTGCTCAATGGATGATTCTCCAGTGACATATAGCTCATATTTTCTTGGATTTCCTGCTGCTGTGTATCAATATAATGAATTTAGTACGATGGCATATATCGATTTACTGATAATGCAGAGGAAATTTTCTGTAAAACTCGGTTAGTTTTATGGTTTTGTGATTGCTATTATTATTAGTAGTTGTCAAATAAAATGCATTTCTTGTTGTCTCTTAGACTCGATATAACTCGGTTATCTGTTTCTGCAAAATACAAAGAAAACAAAAAAGAAAAGTCTTCTAGGTTATACAAATTAGAATGAGTCGTAAAAATGGTGTATGGAGGAGATTGGAGATTGCTTTTTACCGACTGAAACGCTGAAAACTGAGTATAGTATTGGAGTTAGAGATGAGTTAGTAAATTAACAAATTGTAGAAACTACATACGCAAGCTTCTTTGAGCATTAATCTCATGCCTAAATGGACCATACTGCCACACTTGTATGGTTTTTAATTATCTTGTCGGCTGAAACTCTGACACAATTGGAATGAGCCATCCTCCCAGCAATAAAAGGTTAGCGCCCAATGCGTTTGTTGTATACTCTGAAATGATCAAGTATTTATCTTTTAGCATCAAGAGTTTTACTGCTACT
Organism: Papaver armeniacum; assembly: GCA_023531295.1. Classification (NCBI taxonomy): domain Eukaryota; kingdom Viridiplantae; phylum Streptophyta; class Magnoliopsida; order Ranunculales; family Papaveraceae; genus Papaver; species Papaver armeniacum. The sequence goes on along the minus strand of JAJJWW010007742.1, from coordinate 292,795 downwards.
CTTTACGAACTCTGTTATGTTTTTATTCTTCTTCCAAAGAAAATTTGTTTGTTCTGAAGAGTCATTCACAAGACTAAGGTATTGTTGTTGACTAAGTTATATCGATAAAGTCAACATTTCTTCCAACCATATAAATATTAGTACTAGTTTATTTAGTTTAACACTAATTAATGTGTTCATAAAAATTATTTCTTGATATCAGTACGATCACTTTGTTGTTTTCTGTTTGAACATATATCTCCTTTTAGATCTTTTTTCAAGACCATATTCTTTGTCTCGCATCTTAGCTCCTATTATTATGAGTTGATTATAAATTTATACAAGTTTACTTCAATGATAATGACATATATATGTAACTGGACATTGATTTGGTTGACCAATAACTTTTTTTTTTTTTGCTCGGCAAAGAAGACAGTGAAAGAATACAAAAACCAACTAGCCAAGGAGGCTAGAGAAAGAAAATGAAACCCTTACAAACTGAAAAAAAACAGACGAACCCAAAAAAAAAAGACAACAACCCAATACCAAAAGCTAACTCAAAGTGGGTTTAAAAAGAATTGTTCCCAACCCAGAATTACATTAGATGTGATAATTCATCGAGGCTTTTAGACCTGTTAAAAGCATCAATTTTGATGTCGCGAATAACTTCATGGAGTTTGAAAGTTTTACCATTAAAAGCTATAGCGTTGCGAGCTTTCCAGAGACCCCATGGAATTGCTGCCGGAAGACGTTTCCAAAGTTGATTTCCTTGGGCGGAGGGAGGATAAGTTTTCCAACCCACAACAGTCTCTCTAATAGTATTGGGCATAACATGATTACCCCCACAGCGGTGATAAAGTAATTCCAAACACGAGAAGTCGATCGGCACGATGAATGTGGGATGGTCTTCAGTTTCTTCAACATTTCCGCAAAGGTAACATCGGTTAGGGGAGTCTAGAGAAGTATGTCTATGATGCAGATTAGTCAAAGTTGGCAATCTATTCAAACACACTTGCCAAAAAAAAATCCTACCCTATGAGGCCAAGCTCTAGACCAGACCTTAGAACTCGGAAAAGGAATGATGGGGGTATTACCTTACGAGTAGTTTAAATATGCCTCCTTTACAGAGTAGATACCCTTTTTTTATCTCCAAGCCAAATGAGTTGGTCCTCCTGATTTGGAGATATCACAATAGACTCGAGCAACGGAATCAGAATAGAGAGTTCATCAATCTCGCTGTCATAGAGTCTTCTTCTGTGATGCAGACCCAAGTCCCAATTTAATCCAGCACCTCCGGAGATATGTGTCTGAGATATAGACTTGTTCTTGGTACTAGAAAGGTTGAAGAGGCCAGGACAGAGGATAGACAAAGGACCTTGAACACACCATTTGTCTTCCCATAGCCTTATTTTCCTTTTCCTATCTTGAATTGACAATTATTGAAAAAGTCTTCCGCAGTAGAGTAAATATTCTTCCAGAGACTGACACCATGTTTTTCCTTAGGCTTCATAGTTCTCCACCCTAAGTCAGCAAAACCATACTTGTCCGCTACCACCCTCGACCATAGAGCTTTAGATTCACGTCCTAATCTTCACCACCATTTTTGAAGAAGAGATCCGTTTAAGTGCTTTAAACTTCTAATACCAAGAGCTCCAACCTTGAGAGGCTTACTCACATTTCTCCAACCTACCCAGTGATGCTTTTTAGTTTCAGATGATTCATCCCATAAGAAATTTCTAATAACTCTTTCAATAGATTTTATCACCTTAGAGGGAGCCATGAACAGAGAAAAATAATAAATAAGAATGCTCTGGAGGACATTCTTGATAAGAGTAAGCTTACCAGCTCTTGTAAGAGTTTTTCGCTTCCACGAGGCAAGTCTGGCCTTACAAAGCTCAATGATTCTATCCCATTTAGCAGTGGAGTTGGTTTTGTCCCCTAAAGGCATGCCAAGGTACTGAGTATGAAAACTATCGCAAGAGCAACCCAATATTTCAGCCAACCCAATATTGGAGTTGGTTGACCAATAACTTATTCTCAAAAATTAGAACCCAAGATCGTAAGTTGAAACATTATAACTTTCTGCCGATGAATGAAGGTTAGCAAGAGCTGGAACATTAAGATCTTCAAGGATCTCAGTAATCAAATCCTAGCAGTACTTAGTTTTGCATGATTTCTTTGCATCATGTAAAATCTTTTACAAATGGCAACGTTTTTGATATTATAAGTTGACCAAACTATATATCCTACATTTTAAAATCCCAAATTGTTCTGGTAATGTTGGTGCTTGGGCAGGAGATTCTGAAACCATTAATTTTTTTATTCCATGCATTCTCTGCCCATGGATGAAGGTCAGCAAAAGTAGGAGGATTTGGATACTTCAAGAAGGTTCATTATCTTCCCAGCAATACTTGGCAGTTTGTGCAATTTGTTTGCAACACTTAACATCCTTTTTGCTTGGGAAGGCCTTCCGCGCAAAAAGGTTTGCTCCAAACTCTCCACATGGTTCTGTAATCCTGCATTGTTTTAGCAATGGGTTTATCCTAGGTGCAGCTGCAGGAGAATTATCATCTGTATATGTCTCGCTCCTTTTACCTCAATAAATAGTGTTACACACATGACAACAGACAAGTCCAAAATGAATGAAACATTAACCATCTCCGCCATTGTTATTATGGGTATTGTTTTACCTCTAGTATGATTTGGGATGTATTGTAAACAAAACATATAGTAATCCCCTAATTTATTTGGAAAGGTTTCACTTGAATAAAAACGTTCATTGATTAAATTTAGTACTAGAATCAGTTAGACTTAATAATTTTTCAAAAGTTGGAGACAACCAAGAGCAATGCCAAGGCTAACGACATAATCTATTGAATCCAATTTGCTGTAGTTGAAATGCCCAACCCAAGGCGCAGGACCTTTGAACGGGTTCAGAAAATTTACAGAATCTCCCGCAGAAAGTATTTTTTACTTCTACTAGAGGAGCAGAGGGGGTTCCAAATCTCAAACTCAATTTCTGCTGCAGTAAATGTTTATAGTGTCAGTGACAGATGATTAAGGGGCCAATATTGAATTTGTTTGTAGCAAAAACAATCTTAGGGCAGGCACTGATTGAGTGCACTTAAACAACTAGGCACTTGTTGTTTCTGTATAACTTTAAAAGTTCATTTGCTTAATCAAGCTAAGTGAAAAACAGTTCTGTGCATTTTCTTTGTTTCTTCCAATTTTTAATTGAGCTTTGTAATTCTACTTCTGTAGTATGTGTTGGTTTTGTATTACGAGATTTTATTATGTTAATCTGGATACATGAATTCTGAAACCTTTTTTAGCTTCTAAATGAATGTGATTACCTTATCGAAGATGTTGGTAGTAACGTTTCTCATTATGTTATTGTGGTTCAGGAAATTGCTTACAAGTTAGTGGTTAGAAGATGGTTATTGGTTAGGGTGTTTACATCAAAACCATTAACCATTTGCGGTCAACAACCAAACCAGTTGCAGAATTCCAAGCATTTTCCATTTGATACCCACACTACACCATTTTTAGGGATTCGCAACGGAGTCTAGACGTTCTTGACCAAGACTCGCAACGGCAAAGTGACGTTTCAAAACATGGTGTTGCATTTTTTCGCATAGCGGCATAAGCTCCGTTGCGACTCTTGGTCAAGAACGGAGATTCGCAACGTACTGTGCCGTTGCGACTCTGTTTATTCGCAACCAAGGTCTGCGTTTGCTAACCTGTTTCTAATTACAGGAATACCCCTACCCGGAACTAAAATATTATTGGTTCTGGTTCTAATTTACTGGTTCTGGTTCTAACTTAGCAACAGAATACATACGTTACTAATTTTTTGCAACAACAAAAAAAAAAGGTCAAGTCTTCATTGACCTGGTCAAAATCCATCCCCGCACATTTCCCCCTGCGAGCTAACCGCCTCCCATATTCATCATTTCCACGAATATACAAACTCGTCATTCATTCATTCAACATACAAAATCGTATCATATTATGAAAATGGATTCTTCAATTGATGTTAAAAAAAGTATGAGTATTTGATACAAATGTATAATAAGTATCACAACATACTAGTGTACACATAGAAACTGAGTTGCTAAGTTCGGTTCATAGAAAGTTATGAAATTCCTAAGTTGGGTTGAATCTAATTCTAATGAGAAATTAGAATCATTCCTTTAAGTCCACTGACCTTAGCATCTCCTATAAGAAAAGTTTCATAGATCTACTTGTGATTTCTGTTTGCTCACCAAAGGAAGCTTGCTGTCTCAAGACCTGAGATGGTCGGGTTTGTATCTGCTCATCATTGGAACTAAACTCAGAGATCGTCTTTTTCTGGGCTGCAGAAGCTCTTTTGGGTACCGCTTTCTTCTTTGCTGGTGCTGCTGCATCCTTCTCAGTTTCTACATAAATGGGAACAAAACAGATGAAATTAAGGATGGATCAAAAGAAATATGGGAATCATATGATGGTGAGATACGCTAAAAGGCTGTGACAAGATTATCTTTATCCGGAGGAGAATCAAGGTTAGATGCATCAAGACGGTGCCAAGTGATGGTACTTCATCCTCCTCATCGGTGTACATACGTAAAAACAAAAAACAAATGTTAGTTTACAAAATAGTGGTAAACCGAATGATATGGAGCATTCGACAAAAACATACCTTTGCAGGAGCTTTTCCGGGACCTACTCTACCGTTGGTCACCTCGCTTATATCATCTGCATAATAAAAAAAATATTAACCATCCACAAGGACCTCATTTCAAGAGCAATTCACCAAAAAAGTGAAGTGTAGCATCCACAGGGTAGTCTGACATCGTTGACCCATAATTAACAAGTGGTAATAAACCATGAATATGACCCTGAGGCCTGACTTTTATAGCACTCGCATCTCAACAGAACACGAGCAAAAACACTATCAAATTAATTTTTTACCTGGTCCTGGCAAATGGTTTTTCCTTCTCGGCTTCTAAGTCATGCATTTTGGCTTCAACTTATCTCTTCTGTACCAAGCCTTTGCCCCATTCCAACTTGACTTCCTGATCGAGAACATAGTAACAATGGTAATCGGAGATGAGGCAATGCATATAAATGAATTGTGTTTTACTGTCCAAAACAAAAGGACTTTAAAGGTGACATTGATGAAGGCATAAGAATAATGTAAAGTTAATATTCTCTGTTGTGGTTACACTACTAGAATATGTGAGCATGGGATATCTATATCTAACTTCTGGATAAGTCAATATATTATATAGTAAACTATTTTTTTAAACTGATTTATACAGAACTCGGGAGGAGATGAATGAAAGTTAAGTAAGGTTTTCTCATGGTTAATCCTTAATGAGTAGTGTGGTCATCGAGCATTCTCAGTTTATAAGGACTTCAACAGGATCGGAAGTCTGGTCATGGCATGATTTTATATTGTCTACATAAGCATTATATTATACGATCAATCAGTTTCTGGTGCAAATAGTCCTTAGAACAGAAAAGAAAGATCAGTATAAATAAAGTCATATGACTCTTAACTCGCACACTTTATTATTTTCTATTACCACCACTGATCAAATAACAGGTATAAAAATTATTGCAAACGAACTCTTTGAGACAAATTGTAAATATATAAGTCATGTGAAGGCGATAATGAGTAAATTTATCAAAAAGAAAACATGAACAACTTCGAAGCAAAGCAGTCTAAAGTGTAACTATGGAGTACCTTTGGCTTTTCTTCTCCTTTTGCTAATTTTGCAACCTCCTCCTTAGATAAACGTCTTCCCTGAAGCCATATCAAAAGATAGATATGCATAAGATTGCACATAAGGTAATTAACAGTTGTTGAAGGAGTCATTCAGTACGATTTTAACTTCTATAATCAAGACACGCATATTATATTATCAACCATGAAAAATGTTTTATAGTGTGCATTTCTAAGCGACAAAGAGAAGGTTGCAAATAAGGTTTGAATAATATTAATTCCTTAACGAAGACGAGGAAGAGAAAGCAATTCCTTTGGGTAGGGAAAGAAGTACAACGGTGCGAGATCATACAAACTAGTATATTTTTTTGAAACCATTAAGCACCAATGGGTGAAAGTTGGGTCTTGACTCCACGATTCCACACATCTCGAATGAAACATTAGAAAGCTGAAAGATTCAAGTTCCCAGTTAGAGAAGACTTGGATAATAAACCTCAACGAGTGGCGGTAGACGCAAATGATCTCCAACAAGAACAAATTTTGAAGCAAACATCAATGGCCTCAAAGAAAAGACCAACCTGCAATGAGAAAATGTATCCCCAATTAGCGGCCCGGCACAGACAAGCAATACTAATTTGTTTACTAGAAACCACATCATGGAAGGATAAAAACACTGGAGAAACAAGATCATCCTGAAAATTAAAGTTAGCATTTGACAACGCTAATATTACAGGTTGAAGTGACACAACTAGCTAGTTGATGGTACGAGAGGTAATCGCATATTCAAGATAAATGATTATATATACCTGGCATCTGGAATTCCACGGCAGATGACTTCATCTATTGACCTGTGACCACACAAAAAGAGCATATGGAATAACAATGTCTTACCTCGAGTTAAAATTGGAGTTTAAGGAACACATATCGAAGAAGTACCTACGTGCAATAAGAAGAGCATATGGATTAACAATGTCTTGCCTCGAGTTAAAATTGGAGTTTAAGGAACACATATCGAAGAAGTACCTACGTTCAACAAGACTTCAGGAAGAAATGATAATTTAAGGGAGATGGATATCCTCCTGGAATGTGATAGGAACCAACAAAAAAACCAGAAAAAAACTTATCAAGTAACTGTAGAGCATGTGCCCCTCTTCAGAGCATAACTTGTATAAGCAGCCATGAGTTTAAGAAAAATTGAAAAATTAATCAATGGCCTATAATATGTTTGCGCATAAGTTAATTTCTTTTTCTGAGTATGCACAAGTATAAAATCATTCAGCATAAGCTATCATATATTATCTAAATCACTTCGATAGACAAAGGATCATAAATGAACCTTCCTCCTAAGGCTAGTCGAAGGATAGTCTCGGTCTAGACATTCTACAGAGCATCACCACAAGTGCACTATGAGTTTGATAATGTGGTAGATTCCAAAAAAGAAGAGAATACACCAGAACAATGAGTAACTAGCTCTTTCAGATTACGAAAAAAACACATTTAAAGCGGCAGATTATAATGAACTATTTCATTAAAGGTGTTGGAAGTTGCGGCTTATGACTACTTTGAATTGCGAACTTTAAATGTCGCAAAGGAAATACCCAAGCATCAAGTTTTACATCTTTCTCCATACTTCTTCTCCGAGTTGGCATTTATCCGTAGCCTACAACAACAAACTTGTGTCATTCAACAAGAAACAGTTAGTATCGGCTAACTAAAAATACCCAATGTGTCTATTTCCTAAAACTTGCCCCCACAACTCCGTAGTCACCCCCACCGGGCATATCAATACTAACACCACCACCACCAATACTAATATCAACCCCAACACCGTGCATGTCAATTCCACCACCTATATCAAGATTAACGTTGTTGTTTGAAACCAATTTGAAGGAATTTTAAAAGGATACAATCTCCCATATAAATTTATAATCAAGCATCAATTTTCATTGATTTTGCATCCCGATTTTGGAGCTAAATCAATAATGGAAAATTGAATCTAACACCTTAAACATAAAATTTCAGAGCCACAATTGAATCATAAAGAATTACAACTAAAATAAACCAAACTATGATTAACAAAATCAATAAAGAATTGGCGGAGATCACCACCACCACTACATCATGAAGTGAATCAAGCTTGTCGTGATCTCTTAGTTCCATCCTCGGTGAAAACCATTCAAAATCGAAAACAATAAAAACCCAAATCTCATAGACAACCAAACGTAAAATTGAACCCAAATCATAAAACTAGAACAAAAAGATGACCTTATTACCTGATTATCATATCGATGCTTCCAAATCTCACAAATGACCTAAAATCTCAAATTGATGCTTCCAACTGCAATAAAAATCCAACTGAGATCCATTAGAAAACATAAACCTAAACTAACATATACACAGACAAAACTATTATTACCTGCAGATCGACCTAGGGTTGTTGTGGTTCAATCAATTTTGTGAAAGCAGATCTGAAGCTCTTGATTAAGAAGAAGTCAATTGAAGAAGAGACTAGGGTTTGCTTTTGAAATTACAGAACATCTAGAGAGTGAACTATTTTGAAACTTAGCTAGGGTTTAAGATGAAAACTTATATTGATTGAATCATCTTCTTTGCCATTTTCGCATCAACTAATAATGTTTTGATGAAATTACAATACATTACAAATCACCCTTACCATTTCAGTGGCTTATTGTTGATGAAACGGAAAATGGAGGCGGAAAGTTTGGTCAAGAAAGATATAATTAGAACACCGTTGCCACGGTGGGGAGGGCCGACCGAAGAAAAACGAAACACCGCTTCTAATGTCATCAAAATGACATTCACCTGCAATAAATTCCATTAGATTGAAGAATTCCATCAACCCCTTAAAGATCATGTTGGGTCTGAGAGTTAATTTCAGAAATGTGAAGTATTAAAATCTCATGAATAAAAGCATCTGAACATCAGCATATTTCAAATTGAGATGGTGTATTAAATCACTCAAACTATACCATACAGATTTACTACATTCAACCAAAGTGTACACACCCGGATGAATTGTATAGTGGCAAGAACTTTCAACCACTCCAGAGGTGTTCATGCAGAGTAGTAATTAGTGAAAATTCACTACACACTGAATGGTTTAAGAGAGTGAAAAATGAAACACCCTTGGACCCCTTTAGGTTACACTAAGCACCAACTTGAAGAGTTCGGTAAACATAAATAAGAACTAAATTGTGTCAAAAAGAACACTCGAAGAGTTTGGTGTACATGTCTGCATAATGCGATGAGGACTCATACAAAGTCGATCTCCACATTTTCGAGACACAGACACAGAAAGAGACGCAATTAAACTGAAAAGTAAAATCTGAAATGCAACTTACTCGCTTCAACAAAAGGACTCTGTCTTGAAATCCATCCATAGCTCTATCATTTTCCCCGCTCATCAATTTCATGGGAGTATGATCTGATTCCTCCCTTTTCTATTCCGTCAAAGAGAGCTGATCTATTGCTCCTATAGTCCCTACATTCAAACCATAAGTTCACACATATAATCATGTAAGAACATAACAAACAAAGGAAAAAGAAAGTATGTGAAAGCGAAAAATGTATTAGCATGACAAATGACAAGACGAGTACAACAACAAACAAAGGATCATTTTGTTAAGACTAATAAAGTTGAAAATCTTAATCAAAAATGAAGCACATAAAATATGAGACAATGATATTTGCATGTGTACGTTTGCGTCTGTATTTTTGGTTTTACTTGCTCGTGTCTTACCCTTTCACCAGTGTCCCGATTCCACACACACCACCCGCATATCATAGTTACAGTACATCCAAGTCATTTGTTTTGTTATTTCATATACATTATATTATATATGTATTTCAAAATGCACTAGTTGATGTATTGATCATCATAGCTACTAACACATGCAAATTCTTAACATTTGGCGAGAGTTACTACTTCAAAAATTTTAACAGTTTATAGGTTCTCACAACTGAACATACATGATACTATACTTTGTTGTCCAACTATGTGATCAAATGTAAAGTAAGACAATCTTGTAAACTACTATGTGATCAAAGAACTTTCACTCGAATTTTGTTTTCCCAATTGACTTCTTTGTATATATATGTCCTCTAAAGTCAGATATTATACAGTGAAATAAAGAATTTGAGCCAATAATAGCAAGGTGTTGGCCAAGACTGGAGAAAATGTGCAATATTGTGCAATAAACAGAAAGAAGACTGAAATGGGGAAGAAACCATGGAAGATAATACCCAGACCATTACTAGAATCAGTTCTCAATAATCAATATAAAGGAAATAGTGTAGCGTTTCCTTACCAATTATAAGAGGACCCAATTAGGATGTGGTCAAGGTAGCAGAATAAATGGAAGAAATCTTCGTATCAAATTGAATTTGATGTAAAGTTAGGTTAGAGTGTAACCGAGATCCGGGTTGGGTTTAAGGATTCAATTGAAATCATGAAGAACTGATTTGATTTTGATAAGAAAATTAGGTTAGAGTGTAACCAGGATTAGGGTTCGGTTTAAAGATTCAAGAAATCCTGAAGAACTCGGGGACAAATTGAAGTGGGTTTAGGTTTAAAGATTCAGTAATATTCTTGAAGAACTGATTTGATTATGGAGTCAGTTTTCTGTGAGGTTTGATATGGGGAAAAAGGGGTTGGAGTTTCTGTGATTTTGAACGAATAAGAAAGAAGAACGAATGACGGAGAGGTTACTTATGAAGTGATTGATGGTGGTCATGTTATCGATCTGGTTATAAGGGTTTGAAGTTTTTGTTGAACTAGGGTTCTTCAGAGCTGCAACTCGAAGAAGAAAGAGAATGAAAAAAAAAAATGTGGATGAGAAAACTCCAAGGAAGGAAAGATAAGGAGGATTAGCTGAAGGGGTGGAAAAAAAAAAAGGAGTTGACCAAACTTGGACTTGGGCGTAAAAATAAGCTCTAGTGTTCCGACCACACACGCGATTCACACGCTTGAACAAAGCGCAGTTGCAATTCGCAACCTTACCAGCGCGGTTGCAAAATTCGTAACAGATCATAACCGTTGCGAAAAATTAGCAACGGGGATTAGCAACATCAATTTCGCAACGGACCTAGTGCCGTTGCAAATCTGGGTTGCAAAATCCTTAAAATGGTGTAGTGCCAGTTACCTAGTAATGCATTTTCCAGTGTGACATTGGATGAATATTACTTGGCGAACATGATTTTTCCATTAGCGACATGGCAGCCAGAACTATTTTGCTCCAGTCTCTTGATCTCAATGGAATACATTTCCCATGAATTATCAGGATCTTGGCTTTATTAACTCGTATTTGAATGTTCGTCACAAAACCATTTAACGATTGTCTCCTCTACTTCTATGGTCAGTAAAGGTTATGAATATAAACGTGAATTCGATGTTTTATTCATTCCCAGAATCATACAAGAAAAAGTAGTATTTGGATATAAGATAAGATTTCGTAGCAAATTATTTGTAAATATCACTAAGGAAAAACTATCGACGTATAATTGTTTCACATTGTATTACGCTCTAGTGGGGTAAAATCTTCACGTTTGCAATGCTGATGCATCTGTCCCAGGCATTATCTGCCCATGGATGAAGGTGAGCCAGAGCAGGAACATTAGGATCTTCAAGAATCTCCATTGTCTTATCCCAACAGTACTTAGCTTTTTGCTTGATTTCCTTGCAACATGTAAAATGTTTTATGGTTGGCAACGTCTTTGATACTACAAGGTGAGCCAAAATATCTACACACATTCCGGAAAGCCTGCATTGTTTTGGCAGGATAGGTGCTTGTGCGGGGGAATTATTGTATGATACCATTGGTGCTTGTGCAGCAAAATCTGTAAGACTGACACATTTATTCCATGCATTTTCTGCCCATGGATGAAGGTTAACAAAAGGAGGAACATTAGAATCTTCAAGAATATCCATTATCTTTTCCCAACAATCCTTTTTATTTTGCACCAGTTCTTGGCAGCATCCGATATCTTTTTCGCTTGGCATGGCCTTCATCGCTATAAGTTGTGCCAAAGAATCTGAACAAGGTGCTGTTATCCTGCAAGTTTCTGCCACTGGATCTACATATGGTGCTTCCGCAGGAGAATTCCCATTGTTATTGTTTTTATCCCTCGCACCTTGTACTTCGATAAATACTGATGCAAAAACAACAAACCAGGCTAGAACAAATGAAACGTTAACCGATTTCTCCATTAGTAATTACTTAACTTTTGGTACTTCTGATTTGATTGGGATGTATTTAGATTGTTTGATGTGAAACTAGGAATCAAAACACTTCTATATATACTTGTTTGCCCACATCCGTTTCATCTACTTCTTTAAGTTGTCATTAATTTTTTTATTTATACAACGTTTGGATGTGCATGTTTGATAGTTTCATTTAGTTCTCCTCTTTAATTTAGCAACAGGTTTATATACCGTTTTTGGATGTGCATGCTTGATAAGATAATTGGTTTCTTTTAATTCCCCTCGTTAATTTAGCATTAACATCGAATCTCTACTGAAAACCCAAGATCTCAGCTTGGTGTTAAGGGCAGAGCCAAATGTGAAATGTAAAAAAAACGGTTTAGTCCAAAAACGCGTCAAAAAGTACGAATTAGTCCATCCCGAGTTAACTATGTATAATTTTAGTCCAAAAAGTTATTTAAAATATGAAAATTACATATATAACCTCCTCATTCACAATTTAGTCCAAATAATTACGGTTTGGTCCAAAGTGACTCATGATGATGTCAGCAATTTTAAATAATATAAAAAAGAATTTAAAACAATTTATCTTTCTAACCGTTTGTCCAAAATTCACAAACTTTATATATTCGGAAAGCTCTTTCCGGGAGCTACAAAAAGAATACTCATATGACTATATAATTCTCATTTAAAAAAAATCTTAGTTTACATTGGCGTACGAACATGCACATGTCTACAAAAATCCAAAAAATCAAAAAACAAAACAAGGTGCACCGCTTTGTACACCAACATAGCAAAAGTAGACTGCAGCTGAATCACAAGTTAGCTAGGTGATGCATTCCCAAGGGTTTGCCGAACGCTCCTCTCGTACCAGTTTGAAGCATGTCAGCTCAAGCACATGAAAGCATCTTGTTGATACGCAAGACATGGAAATGATGTGTTTATATTGTTCATCTATACATACAATGACGAAGACGAAAAAGTGGTCAGCACAGAGATCAAACTATTGTTTCATGAAGTTTTTAACTGACAAGGAATTTAATAAAACAACAAAATAATTATACAGTGGGAGCTAGATATTGGTGACTCGTAAGCTAAAATACCGCTGTAGCACCAGTTTCTAACTTATTTTTCACCTAGGCCTATAATTGAGTAATCACTAATAACATGAATACTGGGTAACACATTGATAAAGCATCCAGTTCTTACGGGCTACAACTCAGAAAAAATGATTATACTAACTTACAAGTATGAGCTTAAAACTATTCATTTGTCTGCAGAGATTATTTTAATTAAACTGTTCGAAAATGGCACTGAAGCTGCAACAAATATCCTAGAATGTACATTATCTTTGCCTAAGAGATGTTACAAGGATCTAAATTTCTAATGAGAGGACAAGGAAAGAAGTCTTAAGAAATCTCATACAATATCCATAATCCAGGAAATGTAAATGAGACAAAACATAAATGGTGTAGATAGTGTTAGGCAAACGCTTACCTGACATAATCTATTTCAAAGGCATTAATAGATTAACAAAATCTTATGCCTGTGTTGTGTGCAAACAAATATTTTTCATGAAAACTTAAACTGGGTCATAGGCAACCAAAGTTAAATGTACCGAAAGAGATTGGAGTCACCTTACTTCACATTTTTGGATCCTGCAGAACGCCTTATGCTTCCCATTTCCCACCTTTACCTAAAAGAGCTCAGGTTCTTGTACTTCTCAGAAAAGTCATCTTTGCTCTTGAACTTCATAGGGTCAAGAAGATGACACAAGGCCCCTGCAATTACTACTATGGTATAAGAAAGAGACGCAGTAACTTTTGATGTTTTGTGGTATAAAAATCCAACATTTATACCACAAAAATGCTGAGATAACACAATAGTGTACAACTTTGTGGACACAAAATCCAACACATGTACAATTAGTGCTTCCCTAATTTTTGGTTTGTATACATAAATATAGTCCTACAAGTGTACAACTATTTACACCTAAATAATCAACATTTGGACTACTATGCACACCTAAATAACATAATATATGTGTACAACTATGTACATATTAGTGCTTCCCCTCTTAGACTTCAAAATTAATAACATGTGTACAACTATGTACACTTTAATAATCAACACATGTAAATGAAAATGAAAATGAAACAACCAAACATGGAGAATTTAATTGGTTGAATCGGAACACCTAGACTGCTAAGTGATAAAAGACAATTCTTCGATATACAAACAAAACGGATGATGGGCATGTGGTATGTTTATTTAAGAACAACAAGCTTTTAGCAATTCTTCAAGTAGTTTTATGCAAACAAAACTAATGATGGGCCTTAAGTATGTGTAACAACCTTTTTGCAAACTTTCATGTAGTTTCTGACATGAGCCAAGTTCTCTGGAACACTCCAACTCGAGGTGGTAAAACTTTGGCGCCAAATTCAAATTAACGGCTGAGACTTTCTCTTCATTGACAAAAGGATCCTGAAACAAAGAGAATACAATCACAAATTATCAACAATACAACTACAATCGAACAAAAACTAAGTACATGTAAAACAGAACAAGCACATATAAACAGAGAGAACCACATACAATAGGTGTACATTTATGTACATATTAAGAATCAACATGTGTACAATTATGTACACCTTAATTATTCACATGTGCACTAGCTTGTACACCCCAGTTTCATGGGTGCCTATACTCAATAACAACTAACAAAGACAATATCCATAACCAGAAGGAAAAATTTAACAAGTCCACGGATAGTAACCAAAATAAAATCTCGCCAGCCGCCCGAGATGCTAAATGAACTGTAATATGATTTAACCGAAATTTTAGACTACATGGAGACATTGTAAAAACGAAAATTTCACAGACACCACAACCATGGAAACTTCATTGAGAGATAGTTAAATTTACATTTCGAAGCTTCTATTTTTTTCTAGTTTCATCCAAGTCTTCCCCTTTATTTTGTTTCCACAACTTATAACGAATCATCAGTAGAAATATGCATAAATGCAAGATAGGCTTAAAAAAAAATATTTAATTGGAGATTAATAATACGCAATTCAAGTTAATTGTTAGAACATGCGCACAACGATGAGTCATGTGTAATAGCCTAGCGATCATCACAAGTGTATACAGTTGGAGACCCTTAGTATACAGTCTTCCAATAGTCTAATAAAGTTACACTATATAGTAGCATGATCTGTTTATCCAAGTGAAGAAATTCTTGAATTTATGCATGAGAAAGATAGGCCTACAAATTTTTCAGTGAGAGAAGAACAAAAAGAGATAGCCAAGTAGATACATTAACGATCAACAGGTGTTCATTTATGTGCTACGATCACCAAGGTGTGCAACTATGTACACACTCATGATCAACGGGTGTACAATTATGTACACATTAAGAATTCAATAAAAAAAAGTGGTTAAGATTTGATTAACCAATTACGGTTTCGATAACATACCAGAAGCAAAACGGCCATAACGAAGATTGCTATAAAAAAGTGTAATCGTCTAAAAACTTGGAAATTTGGGTCCATTGGGCGCACCATGATACGGTCAAAGCTAGGAAATCTGTTCGAAAATGTCAGCAACCACACTAAATTTATACATTAATTAGTGGCAAACCTTGGAAAATATATTGCTAAAATAAAACCAAACCAAGCCAGAAAAAATAAAAAGACAAAAGGTCTAAAAATTTTATACACAAATTCAAGTGAAAAAAAAAAGAAAAAAAAAAGGAAAGAGAGGAATTATTGTATAGAAAGAATGAGCACAAACCGAAACAAACCCACAAGGTAATCACTACGCCTACTAATACTCAACCACATTCAAAATATAGTCAAAAGAAGAATATAATCTGAAAAAAGCAAAATTAAACACTTATAGTAATAAGCTTAATCCCCTCTGCCAGTGATTAAATTAAACAAAGTGTAAATGTGAAAATATAAGACCACCCAAGTTAACTAAAAGCATTATAAAAGAGAACTATTTTGGGGTTAGTTAAGTACCTTAAGAGCACAATTCTTACATAAATTTTACTTGGATTTGGTAACCACGAAATCCGCTGAAGATAATTGACAAACGAAATATGCAAAAGAAAAATTCCTATTTCGAATCTTCTCAGTTTCCTCCCATTCCACTAAATAGTTTATTACTGAAGTGTGGATAAATCAAACAATACAACTAAACCAAAATGACACATTTATACACCTACCGCAATTCTGGAACTATCATTCAACAGAAGAACTGGAAGCTTTGCTGGTAAAACTGACGGTACTTTAAGTTAGTTATAAATTTAATACATCAACGATCAACTGAATCATGCCAAACAAGTTCTTACCTAGCAAAAGTAGACTGCAGAAATGGTGATGGTGGCAACTTCGATTTTAGATTATTAACCAATAACTGATCCTTCACTGGCGACGTAAAGGAGTTAAGTTCAACTAGTACATTTCGATACTCACCACAAACTGTCTTAGGGGACATCATCTCTCTATTCTGAACTGCAAGATGATTGCAAACAGAATCTCATAAATGTAAGGAAAAGACAATATCTAAGATCATATATGACCTAGCCCAACCCTCAAACTAAGGATAAATCTTAGGTAAGGTCAAACATCTACAAAACACCAAGTAGACAACAGACAAATATAATACTAATTGACTGTATAAGTTCGCAACTACCTGTTGCAGTTTCATGCTTGTGTATGCAAGGTAGTGGCGGCAAGCCTCCATATGAAACGTTATTATGGGTGGCAATTGCATCCAGGGATGGCATGGGTTACACTAATAATCCCAGGCAATAAATTTCTGCAGACAGGGCAGGCCGTGCAACAATTAAAGAGTTGTGCATTGATGATCCTTTCTCCCATACCATCCTCTCCAACAACCGCTCCTCCAAAGAATTTAGATGTCTCGTATTCTTCATTCCTAATGAAACTTTATATCACTTTGCTCAAATCAAAAGCGACAATACCAGTTCGCTCCAAAACCGCAAAGAACATCATCGTGACTGTATTATGGGTGGACAAAACCAATTCAGCTGAACAAGCAAGCATGCATCAGTGAAACCTCTCATTGGTTAATAAAGAGGTCAAGTTACTACCGTGCAATCTTTGAGATTCTGCTCTGCACATTGCTTCCAGAAGCCTATAGTACAATTTCATACCTTCCATTCTTCGCTGTTCGGCACCATTTTAGACCTTCCATATGTACAGTGTGTACACAATTGACCACCAAATATCAGTTTCAATACATTTTTCAATCCCAATTTCTATGAACTGATAGCTGTTAAGATTAAGAAGCACATCGCACAATTAGTATATTATCAAACTGAAAGTAAGTGGGATTATTTACGCCAGCTAGTAGATATTTTACAGAGGATTCTTCAAATCAAAATTAATTTGAACTCAAGAATTGAAATAAGAAATTGAAACTGAAACATAAGTGATTAGGTTTTTGAAATCGTAAAAAATATTCTGAACCGATAAATCAGTAGTTGGATCAAATCGAATGAAAAGAATAGATTACACTTATCGTTCCAATCGCTTTCGACGATTAACTCTTCAATGTTGAAATTAAATTTCTAGTTTTCCCACGGATTGATTAATCTACTTGATGATAACGATTTATATTTTCATGTTGAATCAATTGTTTCTTTGATTTTCAGATTTATGCTTAGAGATTGAACTTTCATTGAGAAAAGATTAGGTTTAAGATCTGTTCTTCACTGGAAATGAAAACTAAAAACTGAATTACGAAGTAATATTCGTTACTTTCTCTTAGTTTCACGGTAACTAATCCTTCCCAACTGACGAATAGGTATACTTCCAAACACTATAAGGTCCAAGCCATATGTATACAGCCCATTTACAAATCCAACATACAAAGGATTTTCAATTCACACGAAAATTGTCACGTCAATTACAATTTTCCAACAGAAACTCTTGATGAGATGGTTTTATATGGAACTCGTAGACTAAAACATACCCAATTTGACGAATGATGAATCCATGATTGATGCTTTGAGAACTCAAGTTAAGAGCAAAGTCGCAATTAAGAACAAGGAAGGCCAAGTGGATGCCGGCAAGGTTAAAAATGAGTGAGTTGTTGTTAATGGCACATAATTTATTATGTTAAAAAAAGGGTTTTGCTAGAATGCATGATACCTTCTTAGAAGCACAAATTAGTTATTGCGGGATGGAACCAATTTTTTGCTTCTCCTCATTTGCTTTTCTTAGTTTTAGGACCTGTTTTGTGTAGGGGTCGGGTTGTTTTCTGTCTTCATGGGGTTGTCCGTATTCTTTTTTCTTTCTCTAATAAAATTCTTTCTTTATCGATCAAAAAACAAAAAATAAAAAATTATGAGACAGTTGATATTTTGCATTAATGGATGGACAGTTTCTTCCCTTTTTCTATACACCTCTGATTACTTATGTACAACTCTAACCCAACAAAAACATTATACAGAGAGGTCAACTCTAACCCAAAATATTTAAGGTGTGTGGAGTAGTTTGAAATGTAAGCCTGCACAAGGCAAATGAAGGCTATGGGGTGTAACCTAAACTCAACAGAAGAACATTGAGTTTCGGACATTTGAATGAAGCCTTGGAAGCTCTGGAAATGTAGAATCCGATGCACAAGAATTAGAGAAATTTCCAGACTTTATGAACTGGCTCATCTGTGAAGCGTGTGATAACTAGAGGTGTAAAACGTGCCGGCCCGGCACAGCTCGGCACACGAAATCGCGTGCTTCACGTGCCATGTGCCGTGCTGTGCTGTGCCAAAGATTTAAACGTGTTGTGCCGTGCTGTGCTTTACTAGTCAAAGCTAGGCACAGCACTGCCCACGGGCACATCACACGAATAAACGTGCTGTGTTGTGCCGTGCTGGCACACATGCTATAAACAATTTGAAATCACTTAATGTATACATTAATTCGGACATTGTCACAAGAATTTAATTAGACAACATATCATTTGAAATTATTTCAAGTAAAATTAACAAGTTTATTCAATAAAAAGAAATAGCTCATCAAATATAAAATTGGATTATTGTCATGTAAATTAATGTTCTAGTTAAATATAGGTGACGACATTATAACAACGATTTTGAAATATATTTTTCAAATATTAAGGTATTATATGTGTTGTTATAAATAAGCCAACATAAAATGTTAAAAACTAGCTAGAATAGTGACTCTTTTGTGAAATATACAAAAAATGTGATGTATTATGCCTTGTTATATGGTGTATTTGTACATGTTATGACGTGCTCTCTTAACGTGCTGGGCTGGGCTGGGCCACGTGCTTATCCGTGCCGCGTCTTTGTCTTTGTCTTTGTGCTCTTGTGCCAATTAGTCAAACCCAGCATGTCCCATTTAACTAAGCTGTTGTCGCCGTCTTTGAGGCTAAGTCACGTCTTTGGGCTGGGATGTGCTCAAAGTTTAGCGTGCTGTGCTGGGCTGTGCTCGTGCCGGCACAACCCAATTTACACCTCTAGTGATAACGATCATAGCAAATTGGTGCAACTGAGGAATGACAATGAAAAATGAGAATAATATTCGTCAGAAAACAAAGTCACTGATATTGGTATCATAGCTACACGGTGTTGTGGAAGTGGCAATTTAAAAAGGTTTGCAACTTAAGATATGCACAGTAAATATCGAGGTTTAACAAACTGAAAATATTCTTTAATTGTTACAGAAAAGAATGGAATAGAATAATACTCTTACTTTTTAAATGATACACCGTTTTCACATGATGTTCACAAAAACAAAGATATAAAAAAAAAAATTAGAAAAATAACTAGACTATGGATTGATCGTTTTACACTCAACACAAATTATACGAGTAAAAAGCTTTACAATCTACCCGGAATCTTGATGATCTTTTGCATCTTGTGCTGAAAATATCGACTTTACAATCTATACACCTCGGGGTACTTATATACAACTCTAACCCAAAAATATACGACTTTGAAATGCTACTCATGTATGGAAATCTGTGAAGCTGCGTGGTGAGCATAGCAAACTCTTCCTATGGAATAGTGATTGAAATTTTCTTATGTCTCATGCGTAACTCGGCTAGAGAAACAACCCACCACCTTTTCTTTAATAGTCATTTCGCTAGAGCTGTCTGGTTTGGTATCAATCAGACGACTAAAACTAAGAGATAGTGATTCATTGTGCACCTCTAAAACAACCAATCTAGGGGACTTCTAAGGTAACTTCAGGAAAGAATTCGTTGCAGTATTGATTTTTCGACTAATATGTAATTTTCGACTACATTGTGCAAGTGTTGTTCAAAAAAAAAAAAAAAAAAATGTATTCGTTGTGGTTTTGGGTTTCATTGACAGGGACTGTACAGGTACTTTCAGATCAGCAACCAGCATTTCAACTTTAGGGTCATATGCGGTAATGGCGAAGAGCCTTGCAGCAAAAGTGGCAATGTCGTGGGCACTTCAGAAACAACACCAGAACATCATCATCAAGGGAGACAACCAAGAAGTGATCAACTTTCTTCAAGGGATATCAACTTTTCAACCTAATTTGTAATGATTCAGAATTTCTCTTTAAGCAAGACAGCTTTGTAACCCGCAGGAACGCGAGTACCAACTTTACCAATTAATTTATCATCTGTTTGCCTTAAAATAAAAATAAAAAAGTATTATTCTCTGCTTATTGAATATTCGATCATCCAACAAACAGAAAAATCGCGCCTAAATTTCTCTAATTTTCCCCACGTTTAAATTCTTGGTTGATATAACCTATTGCCATAATTTTCAATAGGTTGTATTTGCACTCCTGGGTCTTGTCTTCGATTCTAAAATGGATTTTCAAACTTCCGACTACAATACATAAATTCCCATGCATAAAAAATGACAAAGGAAATGAAGCATAACTTGTTACTTAATTGCATTATACATACTGGGTAACAAAATTTTGGCAAAAATACAATTCATCTTTTTTATTGTTGCTGATCAAAAAACTACTTTTACCGGAAGTGACCTTCATGGGAAGCTATTGCCTTCCTCAGGCCATGTTGGGTATTACTATGTCTATATCTATCAACTTCTGATGATCCTATATATATCTTTTCATGTGATCGCCCTGCAAATTTTTCTTTAAAACCATATGTCGATTTTTACAAACAAGACGTAAAAACCGTTGGAGAAAATGAGTTTTAATTAAAAGGTTTTATGGTCTTGGTGTGGTTTGATCTAATGACCTAAGGGTCTAAGGATACTCACTCATTTTTGGGTGAATGAAGTGGAACCTTTAGTCCCACATTGTGGAAAACTAAAGAGGAGCTCCACTATATAATCAAACACTTATGTATGAATTGTAAAACGTGGGTGGAACGTGGGTGAATTGTAAAAATACATATTTTTACCCATGCGATATGCGCGTATGCCATGCACCAAGTCCCTTTTCTACACGGATTTATTTTTGGCGAGTTTTTCTTTAGAAAATTAATTCTTAAGAGTTTTATTTATGGTAAAAATCTTTTTACTTGTTTTTGAAGAAAACCAAAACCTAACTTGATTTGCAAGTATTTCATCCTATAAATACAACTCGAAAATTTGTTTTCAACACACGGAAAAATTCTTCAATTGTTTCTAGGGTTTCTCCATACGTTTTTTACTTCCATCCCCGTTGCTGAGTTCGAAGAGAGGGTAACTTGCATTGTGCTAACTCAAGTTATATCGGGCAGTCTTATCCTGGACACATCTTCGCTGTGAGGGGTTTAGCATTACTCAACTCGAGTATACCCGCGAACTAATGTGTTAAGGACAACTTGTTGAATCTGTGATTCTGCCCTCGTCAAGTTATTTCGGTAGAGTTGTTTCGCATTAGTTCTTTACATATTATTTTTGATACATCTAACGTGTTGTTCATTGTTGCAAGATTCCAACAAAAACAACCATTGGAAACATATGGTCACCGAGTATTATGGGGAGACAAACCAGTTGGTGAAGGAAGCGAGCGGACTTTTTTATCGGCTAAATTTTTTTGATTGAAAGAGGGATTTATTGAGATGAAAGAATGTACATAATTAAAAGAGTACAAAGTTACCAGAGGTAACTAAAAGCCAAATTTATTGTGCAAGCGAGTTTATTGATACGAAGAATATCTTAAAACGTTGTATTGCTTCCAATCATGAAAACTAATGTTTCATGTTGCTATATAATTTTCATGGGTGATGTTCTGATCTAAATTGTCATTCTGCGAATGTTATGGATCACATGACTCGATTAAGTATAGCAAATTATTTGCTATTAAAAGGTAAAACTACACTCTACACAAAGCAGCAAATTCTGATCTTACAAAGTGGTAAAAAAGCTAATAGACTCATTCTAACCGCAAACATGCACGCAAAAAAGAAACACACACACACAAAATCTGATTCACCCCAATGAGTAAACAAGTTCCTTGGTGATTCTTCTGCCTCCGCAGATCCAAATAATCAAGATTGTACACAAATTTCCATATCTTTTCAGTCATATAACTAGTCTATAATCAGCAGGCACAAACCTCCGGTACATCTCGCAAAACAAATCTGGCCATGTAGTAATTTCTTCCAATCCTTCTTGTGCTCTGAAAAATTTAAGATTATTCCACCATAATAAGGCTAACAATCTGACCTAGAAACTGTTATATTATGTTCATTGAATGTGCGCTTAATTTCATCAGCCCAATCCAAGAACGTATTAGGACTCGAACAAGACCCGTGGAATTCTGGGAAATCATCACTTATAAATGTAGAATCTAACCATTTATCATAGGACATATCCATATGTAACCATTCATGATAAGGCATATCCATCTTTACCCATTCATCGAACTCATGCATGTTTGATTCGTACAAGTCCATGTTTAACTATAGCTCTCAACTACAAAAACAAAATCACAGACTTTTTTTGTTCTTGATCAACTCAGACCTAATTTTGTTTCTGATAAGTTTTTACTGCTTAGCTATGTCACCTTATATAGAATTAAAGGGAATTCTTTATATAGAAGTTACAAGAGTATTCCTATATATAGAAGTTACAAGAGTATTCCTAGTTTTGTTTCTGACGAGCTTTCACAAAATACAAAACTCGATTTTAAAAAAAACTTTCCTAATCCTGTAGTAACTCGGCCTGTGCCACAGGTTTCCTAATTTTGTAGTATCTCGGTTTTCACTCAAGTGACAACACGAAAGGACATCTGCAGAGATACAACTCCTCGGAAAAGTTGAAATTGCTTCTTTTTTATACACCTCTTTCTATACACCTCTGCGTACTTGTAAACAACTCTAACCCAACAAAAATATACGGGGAGGCAGACCATATAATCCTACGGATAATCCCAAGATTTTTACAGTGTATGTGCAGTAGTTTGTACTATAAAGTATAAACCTGAACATGGGAAAATATACGTCAGCAGTAGTTTGTAGTTTGTGCAGAGTCTATGGTGTACCCCTAAACTCAGCTGACTTGAAAAGGAGAATTTGATGCAGAAAAATCTACAGATTTTATGAACTGGGCCATCTGTGAAGCTGCATGATGAGCATAACAAATCGGTGCAACTGAGGAATGACAATGAAAGATGAGAGAAATATACGTCAGAACACATCAAGGTCACTGAGAATGTTACAGATATAAGACATAATGGGCCATGGTATGATGACTTGAAAACATGAATTCTTGTAATATTATAGTATAAGTTGAATGACAATCAAACAGTCGACGATAATACATAAAATTTTGATGCCAGGGCATAAAAATAACAAAGGAAAATAAGCATAACTTGTAGCTCAAGTGCATTATACAATGTAATAAAACTTTGACTGAAGTGAAATGCATCTTTGTTATTGTTGCTGATCAAGAGACTTCTTTGACCGGAAGTGACCTTTAGGGGTAGCTATGGCCTTCCTCTTCCCACGATGGATACTGCTAAGTCTATAGCTATCATCATCTGATGATCCTATAAATATGTTTACATTTTCTTCTCCTAGTGCTCGCATTGAGACGAAGCTGTTGACATGCAATAATGGTAACGGTATTGGCTTTGTCCCCCTATGTGTACATCTCCAAGTCTTTTCTGAAGTTGTTGTCTCTAGGGTATACCGAAGCATGTGTCCACAATCATTGATAATAATTGCTTCCCTATCCGTAAGGCAAAATAACCTATGATATTGGTACTCGAGTCCAATTGCAATACCAATATTGAACTCTTTGCTCCAACTGTACGATGCGTAGCGCCCTTTTTCGTAACTAAGACTACTGCGATCGCCCTGCATATTCTTTTTAAAAAACCATATATCGGCAGAACCTTCCCCTAGATTTTTACAAACAAGACATAAAAAACCATTTAAAACACATAGATTCCGAGTAGTATGGGGGGACAAACCAGGTGGTGTAGGAAGCGAGCAGAATTTTTCATCGGCTAAATTTATGGCCACCATCTCTTCACCATCATTGAGCCAATGAATACAACCATTTACGCAAACACTCCCAACTGCATGCTCTGCACTATGTGATAACACATGGTAACTGGTTTCTCCTAGATTTCTCCATCCTTGGCCGCTACCAAGTGTATATACGTCTACTTGTCCAGGCGAGTACGACCTGTACATACGTCCACTTCTGCGTGCTGGATCATTAGGCATACGTCCACTTCTGCGTGCTGGATCACAAGGCTTGAGCTTATTATTATAAGCATAAGATATTCTAACAACCTTGTATTTATCAGTTAAAGGATAGTAACCAAATCCATGTACAAAGGAAATTCCATCGTACTCTCCCTTTGGTATTCGTGGAAGGTACACCAATTCACGGGTGATCGGGTTACATATATACGAAGGTTCATTAGTCTTACCAGATGAATTAACTGATAAACAAATCAACCCGTTACACGAACCGACATATCCAGTTACGTCTAAGGGTATACTGAGGTTGATCATCCTTTTGTGGAACTTTTGCTGCTGTTTGCCGTCTTTCTCCTCCTTGAGGTATTCTGCATAATAGAGATTGTGACGCTTAATGAAAACGAAGTTAAGCATCTTAGACTCATAACTTGATTGTTTATGGTGCTGATGCGGCTGCTGGTCTAGTAATCCGCCACCGTTACATCGAAGATGCAAGTACGCAAAATATGTATGATTTTGCAAATCGAGGAAAGCGTTGTTCCAAGCTTTGCATACTCGTCTACACGCTAGTACTGACTCAACTGGTAACCAAGATAATATGGCCAATTTGATTTCAAAGGGGAGGCTGTTCAGAAGGTTTTCCTCCATCTCCATCTATCTTAATATGGCTTAAAGCTCGCTAGGGTTATGAATCCTATATATATATTCTGCTAATGAACCCATTTTTATGCAAAAGCCCTTAATCAGCCGGATAATCGGATACGCCCCCGGTAGAGGTTTTCCTACAGTCCCACGAGCCTCCTAACCAGTCCATTACACTAATAAGTCCGGATACAGGACCCGTGGTATGTTCCTTTGCAGAATGTACCTACAGATTTTGCAAAGAAACTAATACTTGATTGAAATTTTATATTTGAATCATTTGAAAGATGGTGATGTTTGTGCATGCAAGTTTATTTATAAGAAAAATTTCAGAATCATACTCCCTCGGTTTCTAAAAAGAGATACTCATAAATCCTAGTTCATACTCCCTCGATTTCTAAATCAAACTGGAAAAGTGAAAGTATCTGTTTTCCAAACACAAAGGGAGTATTTTTTTTAGAATTTGTATTGCTTGCAATCGAGAAAACCAGATGTTTCGTGTTGCTATATATTTTCCATGAGTGATGTTTAATTCTCAGGTTTAGAGATTTGACTTGATCTAAATTGTAATTTTGTGAATGTTACGGATCACATGCCTTAATTAAGTATATGAAAATTATTTTGTTGTTAAAACGTAAAACTTCATTCTACACGAAACATTTAGTGAATATCAGCAAGGTTAAAATTGTTGCATGCCAACTTGTTCCATGAATGACTGCAGATACACCGTTTCTTCAAGATACCAAAACAGAGATTTGAATTTTAAGAAAAGAAAAGAATATTGATTGATTCTCTTACACTCCAGACAGATTATAAAACTTTACAATATTGATTGATTGATATCATGACATCAACCTTTTGTTTCTGTTTTTATACACCTCTGACCTCTGAGTACTTATATACAACTCTAACCCAACAAAAAAAATATATGGAAAGGCCGAACATATACTCCTACGGATAAATACCAAGATATTTACATTGTGTGGAGTAGTTTGTACTATAAACTCAGCAGAAGAACATGGAGTTCCGTACATTTGGATGAAGCCGTGGAAGCTCTCGAAAAGGAGAATTTGATGCAGAAAAATTAGAGAAATCTCCAGATTTTATGAACTGGGCCATCTGCGCAGCTGCGTGATGCGCATAACAAACCGGTGCAACTGAGCAATGACAATGAAGGATGAGAAAAATATACGTCAGAACACATCAAGGTCACTGAGATTGGTACAGATATATAAGACATAATGGGCCATGGTATGATGACTATACGGTGTTGTTCCAGTTGCAATTTAAAAAGGTTTCACAACCTAAAATATGCATCGAGGTTTAACAATGGAATAAAATATACTCTTACCAATTGAGACTGCCGTCGTACTACGCTGGTACCTGAATTAATAGCAAAGCGGGAAACTTAGAATACAGTTAATGGCGTTACGAACTTCGTTCACCAGTATTGTTTAAAGACTGTGTGCTTACACGTAGGAAAGAGAGTGCACAAGCTTTTGCAACTCGTCAGGTGAAAAACCAATCTCATCGAGTAAGACATTGTAGTGTGCTGGGCGAGATGTTCCCTTTAGGAGATCAAAATACAGAGTTGAGTTCAGGAAGTATATAAGAAAAGGATAAAGTAGAACCACAATTCAACCAGTTGTACACAACTATATGAAGGAAAATCACTTACTTTAGCTCCATTATGGGCACACATGTAAAAGTCATAATATCTAGGATGCACAATTTTTGTATCCACCACCGTTCCTGCAAAGAAACAAAAATGTACAAAGAAAAACCAAAGTAAAGATGCGACTCGAGTAGCTAAAACCCTAAAGCCAGGTAGGCGACAGAAGTTACAGATGTGAAGATTGTAGAATTATAGGTTGAGGTAGAAGTAATACCTGCTGGAACATTCTCGGGGGAACCTCCAGCTTTAAATAACTTCGTATGATGACTCTTTTGAACAACAACAAGGGTGAACTTTGGAAGTTCTGTCTCACCCAAGTGATTGAATGCCTAGACCAAACAAGACTTGACAAGGTCAAAATATTTAAATGGTCCACATAAAAAGGTAAAAGTTCAGCAACAGGCATGGTAAATCCATAAATTATGAAAAGAGACACAGACGCTGAATAATTCATCACCGTTACTTGTCCAAATTTTCGGTATTTCAACACACAAACCTTTATGATCTGCTCCAGCTCGACATTCAATACTTGGTTAAATTGAGAATCAGCCACTCCATCCCTGAGGAAAAACCATAATCTATTAAAATGCATACGGTTGTTTCCTTGTACGAAATAGAAATGGGAACAACTCAAAGTAAAAATTGGACATAGAACAATTTTAATATACCTAAAGATGACAATTTGGCTAGGCTTTCGCCCATTACTTGTCTCATAGAAATCCAACAAAAGCTCCCTAAATTAGACAGCAAAGAATTGCATTAGGCATCACTCTGGACTTAGATAAATAAAGTTTTCTTTTCTTCAGAAATCACATTGATCACACTATAAGAATGCTAGAGTATGATATTTGAAAGTGTTGAATATGGCAACCTTATGATTCCATCATCCTCCCCATTTGGTAATGGTTTGTACAAGGAGTCGATCAACTCCTCTTTCGGGGATTGAGTACGCACGCATGCCCTGTACCTTGAAATCAAGGGCCAATATCTAGAACCAACAACCTGGAAAATCCAGCAGTTCGTCAACAATGCCAGTCAAGCGCCAACAATTTAAATATATGAGAAGATAATCAAATACAAGGAGATACAAAACTAAACCAAAAGACTTACAGCAGCGATGGATGGCACATCTGATCGACCTGGTGCCCCATGAGAAACATCCATTCCCAATATCATAGTTGGAGTTTCACTTATAAGAGGAATACGTGGTACTTGTTCAACGGCTAGCAAAGAATTCTTACCCCCAAGCTAGAAAAACAAAATACACGAGAATATACCGTATTGACCATAAAAAGAGAGGAGAGAAGAAAAAAAAGAAGCATAAATAGATTAAAGCACAACAGTACAAGATTTACCTTGGTATTAATTTTAAGAAGAACATTAGTGATGTACAAGTCATTTATCTTCGCTGGGGTGAGGCATTGGGTGACGATTCCTAACTCGGAAAGGCACTTATTCTTCCAAGGTCCTTGATAATGCAAAAGTAAATTAGGTTGTAAAAAGAAATTAGATATGATGACATTTATTGTTGAACATATATTTTAGGGACCAAACCATAAATATCAGAATTCCTTCGCTCCAAGACACACAGAAGCAATTCAGGAGGACCAGGTAGCTTAGTCTTTATCTGCTCAAACATCATTTCCACTCTAGCAATAGGAGGTAATCTTCTTGATTGGTAATCTTCTTCAATTAGTGAGTATGGGGGGTCCATATGCTGCATCAGGATGGAACATGTTCAACATAATCCATCATAAACCATGAGTCTCAAAGAAGCATCAAGTGAAATGCTGTTATAAGAGTTATAGAACTTACAATTCCCTTATCTCTTGCACCAGTGATAAGCTCCCTAGAAAGATAGCTAGTGTCCCAAAGAGCAGAAAAGTTAACTACTGCCCAACGTTGAATTTTAACCGGTTCATATAGTGTCTGAAAAAGAAGAAACCACTTTGACATGAATTCCTGTAAAATAGTAAGTTGGACTATGGTATGTAATTTGTATAAAATCTACTCTAGAAGCTAGAAGCTCTGTACGAGTTGTTGTGCCGAAAAAGTTAATATCGTTTTCGCAAGGCGCAAAAGTCAACAATATTGGTGTTGGAGTTTCTAAATTTCAACAGCTGCATACTTGAAAAGGCAATGAAGCTATCAGTTACCTGCCCAGAGTAGTTCCACTTTCCATTGTCAGGGAAGCAATCAACATTATTACCAACCTTTAACTGCAATAAAATGGTGAAAATGTAAACCACTGCACCATTTAACACATACTTTTAAATGTCTGATCAATAAAAAATCTCACCCCTGGTGTGCCAAGAACACGTCCCTCAACTGGAATCAATTGTTTCTCAATGGACACCCCACAAGCACTTAGTGACGGGTCCGCATCATAACGGCTGTTGTTAATAAACTGAAAAGACGAATTATAGGTATGAATAATTCAAGAGCTATGATTACTAACTGATAAAGAGACCATAAACATGCTTACATCTGTCAGAGATTCGATACGCTCGAGAGGCTTGGGACTTTTTTCAGATAGAAAAGATCTTTGCACAGAAGATAAAGACTTTGTATAACGTTGCAGCGGCACAAGTGAACAGAGCTGGAAGGCATGAAGGACAACAAAAAGCATAAGATAGATAGCACTACAAAATGAGAAAAAAAAAAAATAGGACAAGCATCATACTAACCTCAAGAGGAATGTAATTGGGTTTTTTTGGTCTACCAACATCAACACAAGGCATGTACGCGGAAGTAGTCAGCTCTAACTTACGATGTTTTGTAAAATAATCATAAACGGTAAGCTCAACAGTTGTCACTTCATTTTTGCGTTCTTCATTTCTCATTTTCATCAGGAAGCTGCATCAGTCCAGAAAGAAGGAATTCGATAAAAAAGAACGATTAATAAAGGTAAAGGATCCATAAACAAAACGTGGTGCTTCTATGACATACTATAGATCTTTGCAGGGCTTCTCACTCAGTCCTTTGATCTTGAATTCCATATTGTTGTGTTTTGCCTTGATTAACATGTTCTTCAGCATTCTTTTCGCCTGAAACCTCCTCATAATCAGCATCAGCATACAAGATAAAGAGATCGGATAAAAAAAAAAAAGACTACGCCAATTTCATACCCTTCCCCAATCAATTTGGTGAGGATCCGTCACTCTCTGGTTAGTAAGTAAAAATTGTATCACAGGACCAGGAGTGAAGGTCATTGTTGTGGACACATCTGTGCGAAGCAATAACTTGATCAAGAAACAATTTTGTGGGTGAAAAACTAAATGCAACGTTGATAACAATATAAAAGCACACTACCCATGTTCAAGGTCAAACCACTCTGTGTGGTACGGAAACTGGAATGGAACCCTCGAACTCCGGTAATGCCGTCACCAACAGAAACAAAGTTCCTCACGTCACCATGATAGAAAGATTGTCTAATTAAAAGACAACCCCTAAAATCAAAAGACACAGAAAGAAGAAATACAAGATCAATACAACAAGAGATAAAATATCACAAGATATCAGAACATCAAAAGTTGACACACCTCTCAGCTGCTTGCTGCTTAATTATAATATCAAGCACTCTCATAGCATCTACAGCACCTTCTGTATTGCATCCTTTCAGAGCTAAACCAATAGCCTGCATGGGAATTTTTCTAGAAAATCTGATCTCTACTTTAAACATCTTAGTTGCTTGATACGAACAACGCTTCAATCTTTTACACTCGATTTCACTGGGGATATCAAAACCTGGGCTCCCATTGCTGAAAACAATCCGGAACCCACATTATTAGTCATGCTACGGATAGCAAGAGATGTATACGACTAAGAGGAAACAGAGACAAACCGTTTGAGGGGTGTTTCCTCTAGCACCACTTTGAACTCAAACCAGTTCCTTGGAAGAGGTCCCACTGTATACAAGCTGGTCTCCCCATCATAAGTCAAATGTTTCCATCCTAGCTCTGAACAATAAGTTTGATATAGACTGTCCATAATCTTTCTCCCGATCCCCTTGATTTGAGCACCACCTTTATCTTCAGAGGTAACAGAAACCTGCACCGTTTAAACCAATTAGTTGAAAACACCTGCTTATAGTTCCATAAATCAAACAAACATGGTCATTCTGGACATACAGTATACTGATAGAAAGTTGCATCAGGAACATTAACAGACGCTTTGAAATGGTTAACAAGCAACGGAATGCGCTGTCCTTCTCTTCCAACTCCAGGCCTGGAAATACGTAAGCGACCTGGGGACTGTTGATTTCTTGGCTTCATGTACTGTGGCTCTAATTTCTCCGCCTTAAAGTTTGGTGGTATAACTGGAGGTGGAGGAAGTAACCAATAAAATAAAGGAGGTGGAGGAGGGGGAGGAGGCAAAGGAAGAACTGTGTCTCTATCTTCTTCATCTTTAAAGTTCATCTCTGGCTTCATGTTCTGTAGCTCTAATTTCTCCAGCTTCACATTTGGTGGTACAATTGGAGGTGGAGGCAAAGAAAGAACCATGTCTACAATTTCTCCATCTTCATGTTCCAGCTGTTGTTCCTCTGTCCCCATGTTCTGTAGTTCTAATTTCTCCAGCTTAACGTTCGGTGGTATTACTGGAGGTGGTGGAGGCAAAGAAAAAACTGTGTCTCTAATTTCTCCATCTTCAAGTTCCAGTTGTTGCTCCTCTGTCTCCATGTTCTGTAGTTCTAATTTCTCTATCTTAACGTTCGATGGTATTACTGGAGGTGGCGGAGGCAAAGCATGAACTGTGTCTCTAATTTCTCCATCTTCAAGTTCCAGCTGTTGTTCTTCTGGCTCCATGTTATGTAGTTCTGGTGGTATTACTGGAGGTGGAGGTGGTGGTGATGGTATTACTGGAGGTGTTGGAGACAAAGCAAGAACCGCGTCTCTAATTTCTCCATCTTCAAGTTCGTCTTCGCTGGCTTCCTCCATATTTTTAATGAACAGACTTCCTAAATACAAACAAATAAAATATGGTTCAAAACCCAATCGACATAATACTCCAAGGAACATGTTCTCAATTTTTGAAAATTGCTCAACCAAGAAACTGAACCTCAATATAGAATTTCTAGACAAACAAAAAAAAAAAAAAAATCTTCAACAAAAATACATCATAAGCAGAATCAGAGTTGCGACAAACAATCAACTAAGAGACCACAACAAGATGTTAAACGAGTAATAAAACTTGTGAAGGATAGCAATGCCTCAATAAGACATTGGCATTGAGCCATTGCAATACTGAGGAGAATTTTCCGGACACTAATTTCAGTTTCACATTACCTGTGAATGAAGTTTTAAGCTCTGATACCATTAAAGGAAATCCTAAGACACGAAAAATTTAGAAAATTGACAATATGAACTCAGAACTCTCAGTAAAGAGAAGCAAAGAATGATCACCCTAAAATCTTTCTTCAACCAAACGAGCTGTAATGATTGCTCGAAGCCTATTTATTGGCTATATTGATAAAACTTGTCAAGGCACTTCCAGATAAATCAATCTCAAACCCTAGTTACTTCTCTATTCCAAATTCCAAATACAGGCTACTTTCCAAAAATCAAAAAAAAAAAAAAAAAAAATCCCTAAGATAACCACAAAAATTAAAATCCCCACACTGAAATATCAGTCAATGCAGTAATTGAGGAAGAGAGAAGCACAATGTGCTAGAAGAAGATACTTCTAACTTTGTCAACCTTAATTTAAGGATTAGGTTGATGATTTCAAAAACCCTGTTCTCTACAAACTAGGAAACACAGTATTTACCATATTTGTCACGGTTTCTTTTTTTCTATTTTTTTTTTCTTTTTCTATTTTTATGTATTACCTATTTTAGAGCAAAACAAAAATATTATCTGTGAACTGCCCAAAATCCCATCCTCTACTACTAGAGGTAAGTAGTCTGCCACCATGGTACTACAAAGGATCCTGCGAGATTTCTGTCTGGGTTAGAGATATGCTCCAAAACATATACATTGAAACCCTAAAACAGCAGTGCCCAAATGACTTCTATTTTCCTTAACGGTGGTTTTGTACCTCTAAAACACCAAAACAGAAACTGCACCCTGCACCCCAAATCCAGAAACCTTTCTGAGTCAAGTGGCAAAGTTAGTGTGTGTTCGTATCAATGTCCTTAGTTCAAAACTTATCCACTTCCTAACTCCTACCTACTGATCCAAAATAAAGAAAGAAACAAGACCTCGATTTTAACTTAAGAGACAAAACATGATCTTCTGAATAATACCCTTTTCGAAAGAATTAACTGGCAAGACATGTCAACTAAGAAGTTAAGAACAGTTTGAAAAAGTAGACGAAAGGTGAATATACCGGCCAAGTGATCTTTATACACCTCTGAAGTTGATGTCTAACTAGCTCAGTATAGCTGAGTCCTGCCACAAATAAGAAAATGGTCCTTCGTAAAAGTATGTTGATGGACTTGTGTGACCTTGTTCAGAACTGCACATACACAATGCCCCACATTACATACTTATTAAGCCTCGGTGATAACTAGACAAGCGTGTTCGTGCAGAACCTATTAGACTCTTACCTTTAGCTGTATCAGATTTATCTAACACAATTGAATCCTCCCAGTGCTTCCAGATGCGTAGCTACAACATACATAAAATGAGTCTTAAGATACTCAAAAACAGCACGATTAACAAAAGGAATGTCAAAGTTGATAGACAAATAACGTACAAATCAGATGATAGGACATCTCAATTACCTTTATACTGCCAAAAAGAGTGGTGAGAACACAAAATGAGACATGAACAAAGATAAAGATAAGCATTTGAGGCAATGCCTCGGCAGACAACAATGAGACCTTACCCTGCAAAACCATAAAAAACCAATTAACTATACAAACCTTCACCAATTTAACTAACCAAGGACCTGTTTGCACACGAAATTCAATCATAACAAGCTTAATATACCTTTTTAGTGCAGTATCCATCAGTCCAACACACATACACAGACAGTCAGTACAATAAATTGAACCCTAAAAGCAAAATCACAACATGCAAAAATCTTTATGATTTCATTACCTCCATCAATCATAACCCATGTGCTTGAATCAACTAATAGAGAAGGTTACAGAGATGATAAGGGGTTTACCCTTTTGAATTTTCAGTACAGCTTCAAAAAGTGGTTGTCGATCTTTCCTATTCAAATACTGCAAATCATCAAAAACCGCAAACAACCCATGCTTAATAATCTAAAATATTGAAGTGGGTTTTGATTAATTCACAAAATTAAGATAAAATGGGCTAGATTTATGGATTCAAGTGACGAAAGCAGAAGAAAAACAAAGGAATTTGGGGATGAAAATGAGAGAGAAAAATAATGAAACCTTTCGAACTGCATGAAGAACAATTTCAATAACAAGAGAGACTTACACAGTGATTGAACGAACTGATCTCTTCTGGATTCCTGCTGATGCTCTACTTCGTCGATAATTTGGAGGGAAAATCTTAGGTTTTTCTTTCTTGAAAATGAAATAATAGGATAAAAGACAAGGGAAGAGGATTTAATTGGATATTTAGTTGGGCTAATCAAAGCCCATCTACTTCGTTAATCTGGACATAGAAATCCAATAGAAGGCTTGTTCACTGGATTTATAAGATATTAAGAATAAATTATAGCCCATTGGCAAGTCGGGGGATTTCACGTGTAGAAATTAACATTTAATCCCAAATTAGTTGGGCTTTATACAATCTAGTCCTGTCCCTTCAAGCCTGGTACTAGGAGATCCCAATTTACCAAATCATGAACGAGTTAATCCTTTTTCACGATTTAGTCCGGATCATATATTTTCACTACCGAAATTACCCGTCACGAACAATGTAGTCAATTTCGGCCGTCGACGATTTTTCCGGTTTCGGCCATAGAGGAGCCGGTATTGACATTTTCGCCCAGACGAGTTTTAACCGGTAAACTCGCCGAAATCGTTCAATTTCGGTCGTCGAGATTGTTTATTTCGGACGAAATCTCATTTTGACTTGCACCGTTCTATGGTTTCCCTGATTAGATTCAATTGAAGCTCTACAATCTTCATCGTCTACATGAATAGACAGACAGAAAGAAAAAATGAAGATACCCAAATCATCTACCATCAATTTCACTATTTATAGAAATTTAATTTAATCAAAGAACATCTTATTCAATCACCAGCAAGGATGGAACAACAAGATATTTGTAAAAGTCCCTCCGTCTGTAATTCTTATTTGGTGTCTCTTTTTCCATGTCTTGATTGGTCACAGTGGTGATACCAACAACAACAACACAAGTAACATAGGTATCTTGATCAATTTTTTTCATTTGTGAATTAGAGAGATGTTCTTATTTATGTGTATGATCTTTCCTAAGATTTTTCTGATGATTCTCATTTGGAGTTCACGGGGTTTCGGTTAGAGAGTTTGTGTTTGAGATCGACAAATTCAATTCTTAGTATATTCCCCAAAAGTGTATACAGGTGTTTCTTTACATGAGAGTTGAGTAAAAATCTTGACACATGTAATTTATACAAGTTCTTACTTTCTACACTCTTTACAATTTTTACAAATATAAAATGTGCAAAATCTGTACTCCGATATGCTTTCTGGTAATCTCGGCGAGATAGTTTTATCTCGGTGTCTCGGAGCCAGCCGAGATAGTCCGAGATACGAGATTAACCACATTGAGAGAAACCTAATATAACTATTCCTATAAAGATACAACTCTTCACGAATTCATATTGAGATTTGAATTTAGCAACCCTCCATGAAGCAACAGGAGGATTCGGTAAAGAGGTACCATTAGCATCTATATATACCCAGCACAATTAGGTTAGAAAATCAATAAGTTTGTGTCAATTAAGAGAGTTGATCACTGAAGTTTTGGTTCTCTGTTTCTCGAAGTTTTGAGAGATACAAAATTGAGAAGAAAGTCGTTGTATCCTAGGAGACATACATCGATAATCCGTAAGCACTAGTGTTGGGTGAATCTGTCTTAAGGCTAGATGATATAATCCTTGCCTCGACTTTGGATTGTATAATTGGGTTTGAATTATTCTTTTTTTTTTTTTTTTTCTGTTTTCTATTATAGTATATATGCACAATAATCCCAACAGTTTCCATCAAACACGTTGCATATTAAAACTCAAACACTTTGCATATTGGAAACAGATCGATATTGAAAACCGAGTTAATACAAGATTAGAAAAGGTGTACAATTCCTATTTATAAGCGCGTTTCCATATTTTGTGAATTTGAATCCCATCTTCTGACTCCTTCGATCTTCAACTTCTATATATATATCATAAGGTGACAAAACTAGGGTTGAGTTGATCAAGAAAAACATTATAAGTCTGTGATTTTGTTAATCATGGATAACTATAATGAATCATTAAACGTGGATGAGGATGATGAATGGTTAACGTCCTATGGTGAATGGTTAGACTTCGTTATCATTAGTAATGAGTTCCCGAAATTCAACGGGTCTAGCTAGAGTCCTGATACGTTTTTGGATTGGTCCGATGAAGTCGATCGCATATTCAATGAAAGGAAAATAATAGATGATGCACTGCGAGTTAAGATTGCAGTTTCTAGGTTCAGATCATCTTCCTTATTATGGCGGAAAAATCTTCAGATTTCCCGAGCATATGCAGGATTAAAAGAGATTACTACTTGGCGAAATTTGCTTTGGCAGATGTTCCTAAGATATGTGCCGGATAAGTATAGATTTTGATCATGTGACTAAAAAGGTATGGAAAGTTTGCACAACTTGATGCCGGTGTTTGGTTATGGGGAACTGCGGATGAAGAAGAATCACAATGGAGCTTGTTTACTTATTGAGACGAAATCAGATTTTGTATTTACGAGGTATCTTTTTGGTTTCCTAAGCTGCTCATAAAACACGAAATGTCGTTATTAAAATTATTGCCTGCACTGGGGTTGTCTCAGGTATATGTTGAGTGCAAAGGAAACTCCCATATGAACGAAATTCAGAAAAACTATTTGATTAGATTTTGTAATTACAATTGAAACTACATCCACTTTGAGAGCTCTAGATGTATGGTTAAGCAATTAGCATGTTACACTGGGAAAAACAAACACTGCCACTACAACAAAAAGTGTTATAGATCACACACTAAATATCACAATTTATGAACATTTATGGTCTTTTTAGGGCTAAAACTTAAAGACCATTACTATTATAGTGTGTGTGATCTTAGATATAAAGACCTGACCATACATCTCATACATTTTAAGAAGTGTGATCTTATAACTGGAGCATTTGGCAACTTCCAATATCATTTTGTGATCAAAAAGTTGTTTTCTGATAAATTTGAAAATACAATTGCGGTGGGCGTGGCTCGAACGCGTGACCTTCAGGTTTCATCAGGGAAAAAAAAGAAAGTCTGCTTAATTTTGGGGGTCCAATAGAAAAACCTCAAATTCTCAGTATTTAACTCTATTTTTACTCGAAAACTCACTATGTCTCT
The DNA here is from genome assembly GCA_023531295.1 of Papaver armeniacum. Classification (NCBI taxonomy): domain Eukaryota; kingdom Viridiplantae; phylum Streptophyta; class Magnoliopsida; order Ranunculales; family Papaveraceae; genus Papaver; species Papaver armeniacum. Next base: position 255,445 of record JAJJWW010007742.1, on the reverse strand, counting down.
CTCCCTTCATATCTCCAGTTTTCTTCGATCAATTCATAGAGAAATTCAGTTGAGGATCTCGAGTGTTCGTCGAAATCGTTAATTTCATTTTGATTCAGGTAGGATTCAACTGGTTTCCTCTCTAGTATCTTCGTCGAAATCACAATTTTAGTATATCTTCTTCCTTCACACCACATAAAAGAACACGAACCCTAAATTTATTTCGTAATCAGAATCAGAAGTAGTTTCAGAAGAGGATTGCCATTCCGATCAGAACAAGGTTGTAGTAGAAAAGGTAACATTAAATCTACTCTTTCTATTATTACATATATAAATAAATTCTTTCTTTTTTTTGTCTAGGGTTTTGATTTTTTCTTATAAATAGATCATGAAATTGAGCATCTATGTATTGTAGGAACTGTACAAAGATTGAATTAATCGAATTGAATTATCTTTCGTGAATTGAGATTTTTGTTTAGAGGAATTTGGGTTTTTTTTTTGTTTTTAGGGTAATATAATCAAACTGAATTTGATCAAGTCGGAGTAGTGGTTAACTTATTCGTCTTTAATTTATGTTGATTGACGTGAATTTATCTTTATCTTTTCAGTAGTTTTTTCATTATTTTGTGTGTGTGGCTTGTTGGATTTATGATTGAGTAGTAGTAGTTGTTGTTGTAGGTGGATTGATGCAATGGAGTGTTCTAGGCGACTTCAGGTAACACTTTTGTTCGCTTAAACGGGGGGTAGTTGTAGATTCTCTCCTTTTGTATTTAGTTAGTTCGTTCCATAAATACTTGAAATGTATGGTCGAATTTGTTGTTTGTTTTGAGAAGCTTAAATGTTAGGACTAATTTCAGAATAATGATAAAAAATCGTGCAGGCCTTTTAATAAGAACACCGAAAGAAAATTCTGTTGCAAATAGTCGATGCCTTATAAGAAAATGAAAGCTTGATCCAAGAATAAAATGATGTTGATGTTGTTGCTGCAAAGAATAAAATCTGTGAAAACCCAATTCCTTATAATCACTTCGTTTGACTCTCATGACATGATATCAATTCTCTATAGATCACCCTTTAGATTATATTGGAAAATATCACAGACAACCAGTACTTAGATCACACTTTTTAAGAATGATCCATGTTTGTTTTTGTTATAGTGTGCTTCATAGCTTAAGCTGTAATTGACTATTTGAGTCCAATAGTTTTACGACTAGTATATGTATGTGAAAATCAAAATTTAGTGTTTTGTGTAAAGTGCAATTTTAGCTTTTTGACTTATTTTAAGCGCAAAACTTAATTGGGGCCTGATATTGATTATTCATAACGTTCACAGAATGATAATTTAGATCAAGTCAAATCGGCAAAGCTAACAACTTTTTTATATAAGAACTAAGAAGAAAGAATTTGCAAGTTTCAAACTTTTACCAGCTAATTAGAGCATAAGCATAGTCAGAGCAGATGACAAAAGCAAAAGTAAAACAAAAGAAAACAAAGAGAACTAATTACAAAAAGATTATGTTCCAATCTAATACAGCTAGACAAAAATTGCAATGAATTTACTGCTCATGTAAGAATAAGTTTTCGAGCTTCGGTTCCTAGCTCCAAATCGTCTTGAACGAATAGTTTTATTTAAAAGTCCAAAGAACCCAACAAACAGCTTTGGGTATAAGCGGCCATGCTGTACGACTAGTATTCCCACTGGAAATCAAGAAACTGGAAATCATCAAGAAAGAGCAAGCTTGAATAATAAATCCAGAAAGACCCATGACCATCTTTTTCTAGGTGTGGGTACAAAATACCACACACTCGTTTAATATGCGAAGTAACTCTGTAAGTAGTAAGCGAACACGACCGCATACAATATATCCAAGATGACGAACCAGATGATGTCACCAGATCACGAGAAAGGTGTGAAGACTTATGCGTCAGTGAAGAATTTGTGCGACAATGATAAAGTTTATGCGTCATTGACACACGTTAGATCCGAAATAAAGGGGTTTATTAGATGTCCCCCACTATGTAAACTCCTATATAAGGAGCCAAGCGCCTTTGTAAAGAGAGGGATCTTTTAGTGAACATAGAGAAGAAACTTATGAGAGAGAAAGTTATTTGCTCCCCAAGTTAGGGTTTCTTCATATATTTGTACTTGTTCTAATATTTTAATAAGATTTCTTGAGTATTCTAATATAGTTTCTTAGATTGTTTCATAGATTTTACTAAGGGTGTAGTTGTGAGATTTCTTGCAACTAAATTTTGGCGCTAGAAATAGGGAAGGAAAATCATGACGGTGGAAAAAATATCTCCCTTGAAGGAATGGGAAAAATAGAAGATAACACTCACAGAAGATGAGATACCGGAAGAAAATTTAGGGAGAACAGATCCCCTGGTAGTTACGGTAACTTCAGAAAGAAATGAAAGCGCGAAGGCATCAGAAGAATGGGAGATAAATAGAACCTTGGTAGACACGGGTAGTTCTATGGATATTTTATTTTATCGTGCATTCAAGAGTATAAGGTACAAGGATGCGGATATGACACTCTCAACATACAACATTCATGGTTTTAATAAAACGACAACAAAACCAAAAGGCGAGATAACCATGCGAATACTATTGGGAGAAATAAAAACGCAGATAACTTTATGCGTAGTGGATGTAGAATCACCATACAATATGCTATTGGGACGACCATGGGTGCATGCGATACAAGGAGTAGCGTCAACTCTTCATCAATGCATGCGTTTCCCAATAGCAAGTGGAATAGGCGAAATCAAAGAAGATACTAGGAGTGCAAAAGTCCGCAATCAAATAGATGTAAAGAATTATGAAGGACGCGCAAAGAAGCGAAAGGATAGGTGGAGAAAATCAAGAGAATCAAAGAAAGAAGAAGAATTTAGAATATACATGATAAGAGCACAAGAAGGGAAAGGAATACCAAGCGAAATTCCAGAGAAAGAAGGCGAGCGGACGCACAAAATAAAAGAACCATCATCGCTAGGACAACCAAAGGAGAATTTTACTGTAGCAGAGCCAACGAAAGACATCAATGTTAGGACAGAAGAAAAACCAAAGATATTAAAGATTGGAACAAAAATGGACAAAGAAGGAGAAGAAAGGACAATGAATCTCCTTCGGGAATATAAAGACATTTTCGCATCGAGCATGGACGAAATGTCAGGCATAGATCCTAATGTTGCATGTCACAAGTTAGATATCAATAAGAACTCAAGGCCATTCAGGCAAAGCATAAGGAAGATAGCAACAACATATCATCCTCAAATAGAGGCAGAGTTGCAGAAAATGTTGGATGCGGAATAATCAGACCAGCAAAGTACCCGGAATGGATATCAAACATGGTGGTAGTACTAAATAAAAATAAAGGAATACAAATCTGCATTGACTTCAGTGACCTGAATAAAGCGTGCCCAAAAGACAGCTTTCCACTTCCAGATATACCGCAAATGGTAGAAACATCATCAGGGAATGAAAGATTATCACTAATGGATGGATATTCCGGGTACAATCATATTCCATTGGAGGAAGAAGATCAAGAACACACGCCTTTCTTCGCGCCAAGAGGATTATATTGTTATAATCAAATGCCTTTTGGTTTAAAAAATGCAGGTGCGACATATCAAAGAATGGTAGAAACGTTATTCGTGAAATGGGTGCATACAACGTTAGAAGTCTATGTAGATGACATGCTGGTGAAAAGAAAAAAAGGCGAAAGATCATGTTTAAAACTTAAGAGAGATATTTGAACAAATGCGGCAATTTAAGATGAAGATAAACCCAACAAAATGTATCTTTGGAGTAGCCTCAGGGAAATTTTTAGGTTACATTGTATCAAAGGAAGGAATAGAAGTCGATCCAAAAAAGGTGCAAGCGGTTCGTGACATGCCATCACCCACAACTGTAAAAGGCGTGCAGAAATTAAATGGGATACCTCATTGGGGCGGTTCATTTCGCGCTCATCAGACAAGTGTAAAAACTTTTTCAACATCCTAAAGAAGGGGACCAAGTTCGAATGTACTGAAGAGTGCGAGAAAGCACTACAAAGTATTAAGAACTATTTAATGAATTTATCTATTTTGCAGAAAGTACAGCCGGGAGAAGAGCTATTAATATACCTAGCATCAACACCACACGCATTAAGCGTTGTCTTGCTTCGCTTGGATCAAGGAGTTGAAAAGCCAATATACTACATAAGCAAAACCTACAATGTCGCATAGAAAAATTACTCAAATATTGAGAAGCTTATCCTTGCATTAGTCTATGCAACACAAAAGCTCCGAATTTACTTTCAAGCCCACAAGATTAAAGTGCTGACGAAAGTACCAATTGAATCTGTAATGAAGAATTCGAAAAGATCAGGAAGAATAGAAAGATGGAATGTACAAGTAGGGCACTTTGGGATCAAGAATGAAATACTATCTTTCACCAAAATCATAAGTCATCGCAGATTTCTTGGCAGAATTTCCATTAGAAGAAGACGAAAATCTAGAAGATATGATAGATATAAATGAAGAACAATAAAATACTAAATACTTGTTAACAGATCGTAACTCAGATAGATGGGACATAATGGTGGATGGATCATCAAATGGAGAACGAAAAGGAATTGGAATAATACTCATTTAGGTTGGAATTCGCATCCACCAATAATGAAACCGAATATGAAGCAGTGGTGCACTCATTACAACTAGCAATTGAAATGAAGTTAGAAGACGCTAGAATAATCAGTTATTTACAATTGGTAATTGTTGATGGTGGTTTTTAGACAAGGGGTAAAATCGTAAAACCCCATGACCTAGTGTTACCCGCAACACATTAACTAAGAGCATTTAACTCAGGTGTAAATAATTAATAGGGGTATTTTTTCAAAATACCAGATTAGGTTTTCAACACGTAACCCTAATTCCAAAACCAAGCCGCACCACTGCGCATCATGGCGACAATGCCAAACCAAGCCGCACCCTCGCGCGCACCATGGCAACAATGCCAAACCAAGCCGCACCCTGCGCACCATGACAACAATGCCAAACCAAGCCGCATCATCACGCATCATGGCAAAGAATGCCAAACCAAGCCGCATATTGCGCATCATGGCGAAGAATGCCAAACCAAGCCGCATATCACAGCACCATGGCAACAATGCCAAACCAAGCCGCATCCTGCGCACCATGGCAACAATGCCAAACCAAGCCGCATACTTCGCACCATGGCAACAATGCCAAACCAAGCCGCATACTGCGCACCATGGCAACAATGCCAAACCAAGCCGCATCCTGCGCATCATGGCAGCAATGCCAAACCAAGCCGCATACTGCGCATCATGGCAGCAATGCCAAACCAAGCCTCATATTGCGCACCATGGCAACAATGCCAAACCAAGCCGCATCCTTCGCACCATGGCAACAATGCCAAACCAAGCCGCATACTGCGCACCATGGCAACAATGCCAAACCAAGCCGTGATATGCGCACCATGGCAACAATGCCAAACCAAGCCGCATCCTCGCGCACCATGGCAACAATGCCAAACCAAGCCGCATCTTCGCGCGCCATGGCAACAATGCCAAACCAAGCCGCACTGCGCACCATGGCAACAATGCCAAACCAAGCCGCACTCACCATGCGCGCACCATGGCAACAATGCCAAACCAAACCGCATCACCGCACGCCATGGCAACAATGCCAAAAGCCAAGCCACACCTCAAGCTTGCACCATGGCAAGAATGCACATGCAAGCCGCTATACCTTTGGCCCACGCCAAATATAGCGCCCTAGGCTTGCAAGACTTGCAACTAGGTCAACATGGCCGCACGTGCCATTGGCACATGCCAACACGTGTCGCAAGCCATATTTCCAAGCCGCTATGCCTTTGGCCCACGCCAAATATAGCGCCCAGGCTTGCAAGACTTGCAACTAGGTCAACATGGCGCACGTGCCATTGGCACATGCCAAAACGTGTCGCAAGCCATATTTCCAAGCCGTATGCCTTTGGCCCACGCCAAATATAGCGCCCTAGGCTTGCAAGACTTGCAACTAGGTCAACATGGCCGCACGTGCCATTGGCACATGCCAACACGTGTCGCAAGCCATATTTCCAAGCCGCTATGCCTTTGGCCCACGCCAAATATAGCGCCCTAGGCTTGCAAGACTTGCAACTAGGTCAACATGGCCGCACGTGCCATTGGCACATGCCAACACGTGTCGCAAGCCATATTTCCAAGCCGCTATGCCTTTGGCCCACGCCAAATATAGCGCCCTAGGCTTGCAAGACTTGCAACTAGGTCAACATGGCCGCACGTGCCATTGGCACATGCCAATACGTGTCGCAAGACTTGCAACATATTTCCAAGCCGCCATATTTCATGCCTTTGGCCCACGCTAAATATAGCGCCCTAGGCTTGCAAGTCTTGCAACTAGGTCAACATGGCCGCACGTGTCATTGGCACATGCCAACACGTGTCGCAAGCCATATTTCCAAGCCGCTATGCCTTTGGCCCACGCCAAATATAGCGCCCTAGGCTTGCAAGACTTGCAACTAGGTCAACATGGCCGCACGTGCCATTGGCACATGCCAACACGTGTCGCAAGCCATATTTCCAAGCCGCTATGCCTTTGGCCCACGCCAAATATAGCGCCCCTGAGGCTTGCAAGACTTGCAACTAGGTCAACATGGCCCGCACGTGCCTTTGGCACATGCCAACAGTGTCGCAAGCCATATTTCCAAGCCGCTATGCCTTTGGCCCACGCCAAATATAGCGCCCTAGGCTTGCAAGACTTGCAACTAGGTCAACATGGCCGCACGTGCCATTGGCACATGCCAACACGTGTCGCAAGCCATATTTCCAAGCCGCTATGCCTTTGGCCCACGCCAAATATAGCGCCCTAGGCTTGCAAGACTTGCAACTAGGTTAACATGGCCGCACGTGCCATTGGCACATGCCAACACGTATCGTAAGCCATGTTTCCAAGCCGCTATGCCATTGGCCCACGCCAAATATAGCGCCCTAGGCTCGCAAGACTTGCAACTAGGTCAACATTCCGCACATGCCATTGGCACATGCCAAACACACACGCTGGTAGCCTAACTTGCAAACCGTGCAACCTACCACCAAGGCATTCCGCACGTGCCATTGGCATATGCCAAACACACACGCTGGTAGCCTAACTTGCAAACCGTGCAAGCTACCACCAAGGCATTCCGCACATGCCATTGGCACATGCCAAACACACACGCTGGTAGCCTAACTTGAAAACTGTGTAACCTACCACCAAGGCATTCCGCACATGCCATTGGCACATGCCACACTCGCCACTAGCAGCGCCACTTGCACTCAAGATGCAACCAACACTCGAGACATCAACACAAACTGGGGGATGCTTCTTTAGGGTTTTGGTTTGGCGGTCACAAACATCTTGTTGTTTATGGGTAAAAATCGTTTAGATTTCGGTAAATTCGGTAGGTGAGTGAGAAACTGGTTCAAACCCTAAACAAATGTGCTTCACGTGAGCACTTTATAGGTTCGAGAGATCAATCTGTACAAGTCCGGCCTAAACCAAGAAATGGCCGTTCAGGACTTGCTTCGGTCACAAAGTGGAGGAGAAGGGTTGATTTGGGAGGAAGCAAAGAAAGGTGTTGAGGAGAGTAGTATCTCGACTTGTATCGAGAAAGTGAAAGCTTAGGAAGCCCGCAAAGAGATGAAAGCTTTTTGGGAGAGCTTGCAAAGTTGCCTTTACGAGAGTCTAGTATTTTTCTCTGACCGAGACTTGTGTCACGGTGGAAATAGGTAAGACCTATTTATACAAGTCGAGATTGAAACGTACCCCCGCCTCATGAAGGAAGAGAGTAAAGGGTGAAATAATGGGAGGAGGTGGTAACCGATTTGGTGTTTAATGAGTGAAAACGTTTTCATCATTATTTCCTCTTTTATTTACCGCTTTATTCCTTTTCACGCTTACTTAATGTGAGCGTAGTGTACGCTGCAAGCTGTGACCGCCAAACCAAAACCCTAAAGAAGCATCCCCCAGTTTGTGTTGATATCTCAAGTCTTGGTTGCACTTTGAGTGCAAGTGGCAATGCCAGAGCTGCTAGTGGCGTGCGTGGCATGTGCCAATAGCATGTGCGGAATGCCTTGGTGGTAGGTTGCACGGTTTGCAAGTTAGGCTACCAGCATGTGTGTTTGGCATGTGCCAATGGCATGCGTGGCCATTAGGCCGTGACCTTGGACAGGAAACTAGCTAGCGAGCATGTTGGCATGTGCCATTGGCATGCGTGGCCGTTAGGGCCGTGACCTTGACAGGGAAACTAGCTAGAGAGCATGTTGGCATGTGCCAATGGCATGCGTGGCCATTAGGGCCGTGATTTTGATAGGGAAACTAGCTATCGAGCATGTTGGCATGTGCCAATGGCATGCATGGCTTTTAGGGCCGTGACCTTGATAGGGAAACTAGCTAGCGAGCATGTTGGCATGTGCCAATGGCATGCGTGGCCGTTAGGGCCGTGACCTTGACAGGGAAACTAGCTAGCGAGCATGTTGGCATGTGCCAATGGCATACGTGGCCGTTAGGGCCGTGATTTTAATAGGGGAACTAGCTAGCAAGCATGTTGGCATGTGCCAATGGCATGCATGGCTTTTAGGGCCGTGACCTTGATAGGGAAACTAGCTAGCGAGCATGTTGGCATGTGCCAATGGCATGCATGGCTTTTAGGGCCGTGACCTTGATAGGGAAACTAGCTAGCGAGCATGTTGGCATGTGCCATGGCATGCATGGATTTTAGGGCCGTGACCTTGATAGGAAACTAGCTAGTGAGCATGTTGGCATGTGCCAATGGCATGCGTGGCCGTTAGGGCCGTGACCTTGACAGGAAACTAGCTAGAGAGCATGTTGGCATATTCCAATGGCATGCGTGGCCGTTAGGGCCGTGGCCCGGTAGAAAAAGCCGCTAGCGAGCATATTGGCATGTGTCATTGGCACGTACGGCCATGTTGACCTAGTTGCACGTCTTGCAAGCCTAGGGCGCTATATTTGGCATGTGCCAATGGCATAGTGGCTTAGTTTGGCATGGTTGCCAATGAATGTGATACGGAGTTTGGTTTTAACGTTGTTGCCCATGGTGCGCGGTATGCGGCTTGGTTTGGCGTTATTGCCATGGTGCGCAGAGTGCGGCTTGGTTTAGCATGGTTGCCACGGTGCGCAGAGTGCGGCTTGGTTTGGCAGGGTTGCCATGGTGCGCAGTGCGGCTCGGTTTGGCGTGGTTGCCATGGTGCGCGAGTGCGGCTTGGTTTGGCGTGGTTGCCATGGTGCGCGAGTGCGGCTTGGTTTGGCATGGTTGCCATGGTGCGCGAGTGCGGCTTGGTTTGGCATGGTTGCCATGGTGCGCGATGCAGCTTGGTTTGGCATGGTTGCCATGGTGCGCAGAGTGCGGCTTGGTTTGGCATGGTTGCCATGGTGCGCAGAGTACGGCTTGGTTTGGCATGGTTGCCATGGTGCGCGAGTGCGGCTTGGTTTGGCATGGTTGCCATGGTGCGCGAGATGCGGCTTAGTTTTTTGGAATTAGGGTTACGTAGTCGAAAACCCTAATTTGGTATTTTGAAAAAATACCCCTATTAATTATTTACACCCGAGTTAAATGCTCTTAGTTAATGCGTTGCGGGTAACACTAGGTCATGGGGTTTTACGATTTTACCCCTTGTTTAGAAACCACCATCAACATTAAGTCCCCCGCTTGCTCGGAGCAGGGGCTTTGTTGCGAGGTAAGCATAAGATGGTGACAAACTATCAACGACAAACCGTTAAGAGAATTGAGGAGGCTTGTCTGACCTTTTATAAATAGGATTTGGAATCCTTGCCTCTGGTAGCTTTGCACAAATCAGAAAGCTGGCACAACTTGTGGGGCCGGTGCAGCTTGGGCGACATTGGGGAGTTGGCGTGAGTTGGGAACTGAGTGTGCTAGCTGGTGGGACCGGCTATGCGTGCTTGCAGGCGTGCCTTGGGAAACTGAGCGTGCTAGCTGGTGGGACCGGCGCAAAATGTAGAAGTTGTGCGTGCTTGCAGGCGTGACTTATGTAAGTAAAGAGGGAGTAGGCGTTTCTTCAGACAACAAAGTTTCCTTATTTTGCTTTCCTTCACGTGCGGCTTCAATTAAGGCATTGTTCATGCTAAAATCTGAAAGCGTTATGTCCCTCATTGCTTCCTTTCCCTTTTAAAAAATCCCGTATTTATACCCAATGCAACCGCATCATATTCCTTGTTTGAGAAAAGATTCTTCTTGTTGGATTTCTCTTTTTGTCATGTCACGCAGACTCGAGTCATTTTCTAACCAGTCAGGTTCTCTGGATGAGGGCGCGAGGTCTGATTCTTGCATGAGCATCCCAACAAATGTTATTCGGGTTAAGAAAATCATACCCCCGTATGTTTTCTTCTTCTTTGTGACCGACACACACTTTAACGCTTGTTGTGTAAATGGGGAAATTTCCTTTTGTGCATAGATATCCTGTTGGAGCATGCGTCACTGTTATCGACGAGGATGACCTAGTTGTTCCCCTTCCTTCAAGTCCGACCTTGTTGACTGCTGCAGATTTGGAGAATGTTGATTTAGGGCTCTTTTGCCATGAATACCCTTCTGCAGGTTTATCGTTTGGGACTCGTATGAGGTGCCTCTCCTCCAATTATCGGAATATTGGCGGTTTATTGGTGCGGAAAGAATTCGTAGCCCTTTATACGAGGATATGGAAGACGTACGGCCATATTGCTACCAGGAGCGTGGTGAAGTGTTGTTCGTCTGCTTTGGTTTCCGTAGTGAACTGTCTTTTGCCAATGATTGCTGAGATGGAGAATGTGTCCATTCATCTTTGTTGTGGAGTCGACCATTCAAAAGTGGGAGAACATGGTGTCTACCTGCGAATCTTTGGAATTTAACGTTAGTTGGTTGCGGCACCGCCTCAATATTGTGAAGGTTGACAGGCTGGTATCTTGCTGGTGTGATTCCTGCCACGAAAGCCATGCTGGAAGAAGAGGAAATTTTGGCCCTGGAGTCTCGGAAGATTGAGGAGTTAACTCGAGAGTTGAAGAGTAGGACTTAAAGATATCATGGCCGATTGAGGATGATATTTTGTAGGGATTATAATTTACTAGATGGGCTTTTCTGATTTGTATTATGAGATTCGAAGGCTCCCCTTTTTCTTTTTTTTTTTTTTTTTTTTGAAGAAAATTAAGAGATTCTGTTAATCCATTGGCTTTGTATTGAAATTCGATAACTGGTAAGAAAGAAAGTAAAAGCGGAGAAAATGCCTGGACGTTCACACTTTTGATGTAGCATGTTGCAGGGAATGATTAGGCGTAGTACGCCTTAAGCCATTTTCCATTGATAACTGTCTCTAGTTTTCCCCCATCTTCTTTGATGATCTTGTAGTAGCCGCTGTTATATGCTTTAGTGATTATGTACGGCCCTTCCCATTTGGGAGAAAACTTCGGTGATGATGCGTCTTGCTGGATGTGTTTGGCGGTTTTTAGCACCAGATATCCCTCCTTGAAAACCCTGGGTTTTACATGGTTGTTGTACGCCCTGGAAATCCTGTTCCTATATATTTGTGCCTGTTCCTCTGCCCGGGATCTTTTGGAGTCTAGAGTATCCAGTTCCGCAATTCTGGCATTGAGTGATTCGACTTCGTCCCACTGGGGTCCGCTCGCTGTGGCAATTCTGGCGGATGGAATCTTGATTTCTACGGGGAGGATCGCGTCTGTGACCGTAGACGAGGGAGTAAGGAGACACGCCGGTGGAGCTTCTAGGATATGTTACGTATGCCCGAGAGCCATTAGAAATTGATCATGCCGGGGTTACGGGATTGTCATGTCTTGTCCTATGAGGATTCGGATCGAGTCTTGTTGGTACTTTCGGCTTGCCCATTTCCCCCGAGGATAATAGATGGTAGAGAAGACTTGTTTGATTCCGTAACTCTCAAGTAGTTCCTGTACTTGCTTGTTAGCGAAAGGTGTGCCGTTGTCGGTGATGACGTGTTTAGGTATGCCAAAACGGCAGATGATGTGCTCCTTGATGAATGCCGCGATTGTGGCTCCGGTGGTTCCTTTTCGGCGGGACGACCTCAACCCACTTGGTAAAGTACTCGGTCGCGGTTATTATGTACTCATCTTTGTTTTGAGGATGGGGGTTTGATCTTCCGATGATGTCGAGTCCCCCGACTATAAAAGGGCCACGGGCTACTTATTGCGTGCAAGGGTGTTGGAGGCGCGTGGATGAGGTTTCCATGAATCGGCATTCTCGGCATTTACGAACGAAGGTAGCCGCGTCGTCTTCCATAGTCGGCCGCAGTACCTCTCGTGTATCTCAGGAATAATTTTTGTTTTCCTTGGTGTTCGCCTTCGTGCATTTCTCTTAACATAATTTGGACCTCAGTATCGTCCAAACACCTTAGTAGACCTCCCCCGAAACTCTTGCGATATAAAGCCCCATCATAGAACACGAACCTTTTGGACTTACGTCTTAGTTTGGACGCATCCTCTTTGTTAGTAGGAAGAATGTCATCGCGAAGGAAAGTGATGTACGGCTCCCGCCATGATCCCCGTATGGCTGATGTTGAGGATTTCTGACCGACATGGGGCGCCCGGCAATTTGGACACGCTTTTTGGAGAAATCGGGATTGGGTTTCCATCTCCCGCCAAGAGTATCCAAGTCGTTGTAAACGACGGTAGAGGGTTACCACTGATGTTATTCCACGAGACTTCGGCATGAATATGTTCAAGCCGTTCTTTGTGCTTCCTCTTTCCCAAGACACCTTGACGAGAGAGCCGTCTGGATTTCGCGATAACAACACCTTGAAGCATAAAGAAATTCCGCAAGGTCTTGAGGTCGACCTTCCCTTGAAAGAGTGAGTTGTTGAGTTCTTGAATGATAGGAGTTCTCCAGTCGTCATCTTCGGCTTTCTCAGGTTGTGAAAGCCACGTTAAAGCTATCGTTCGTCGTTTTACTGTCAGGGTTTCCTTAGTTCCTTCGAACTGCATCTTTGAGGCTAGTGTAGCTAAGCAGTCGGCATGCTTGTTGCTGCTACGGCTGACATGTGTGATGGTTGCTTCAGCGAAATAATTGAGTAGTTTTTCGCTTCACCCCGTATGGTGCCGGCGTTAGTTCCTTCAATGCATAGATCCCGTTTACCTGGTTGATGATTAATTTGGAATCTCCTCTTATCTCCAAACGCATGGCCCCGACTTGTTTAGCTAGTGATAGTCCGATGAGGAAAGCCAGATTCACCGAGTTATTGGTGCATGGAAAGTCTAGCTTGAAAGAGTGCGAGAAGACTTTTCCAGCAGGAGATACTAGTGCAACACCCGCTCCTCCGGTATTAGTCTTTGGGGTGGAAGAGCCGTCGAAGAACAAAGAGCTACGCTTCTTCTTTGACTAAAAAGATATCTGGAAGATCTCCCTGAGATCTTCTCGTACCCTGCGGTATCTCCTCCTGAATGCCGCTAACAGTCCGCAACGACTTGTCCCTTTATGGCCCTTGGGGAAACGCACGTTATGTCGAACTCGACAAATGCAGGAGCCATTTAGCCGGCCTCCTATCGGGGGCGGGTTTCGAGAGGAGAAACTTTACTGAGGTCCGATTTGGATACTAGCACCACTTTATTGGAGAGGAGGTAGTGCCCGAACTTGGGATGGAATAAATCGGTGCTAAACACGCCTTTTCTGCTTTGGGGTATCTGAGTTCAGCGTCTCTCAACGTTCGACTGAAATAGTATATGGGATATTCCATTCCTTTGTCGTCCTCTTGCGCGAGGAGAGCTCCAACGGCAGTATCGCTAAAGTTTGTGTAGAGACAAAGTGGTTTCCCTCACATAGGAGGCTTCATGACGGCTAGAGAGGACAGTATTTGCTGGATCTTCTGGTACGCTTTTTGCTGAGGCGTAGCCCATGTGAAATTTGCTCCTTTCTTTAGCATAGGAGTAAACGTAGTGGTAAGTTTTGCCAGCCCCGGTATGAAGCGACGAATGTAGTTTACCTTGCCCATGAAACTCTGGAGCTCCTTTACGGTTCGTGGTGGCGGCATCGTGAGGATAGCTTGCGTTTTGACTGGATCAACTTTTATTCCTGCTACGTCACTTGGAATCCCAAGAATTTCCCCGAAGAGACACCAAAGGCGCATTTCAGAGGATTCATCTTCAACTTGTATTCGCGACATCTTTCGAACACTTGGCACAATACGTTTCTGGATGATCCGCTCGAGTCTTTGATTTAACCACCACGTCATCTACGTAATCTTCAACTTGCTTGTGCATCATATCATGGAAGATGGTAGTCATGGCGCATTGGTAAGTAGCGCCAGCGTTCTTCAGACCGAAAGGCATTACGGTGTAATAGAAGTTTCCAGAGGGGTACGGAAAGCGCCTTACTCGCGTCGTGCTCATACATCTTTATCTCAAGTTATAGCCAATATATCCATCCATGAAAGAGAACATACCATGTCCACCGGGTAGCATCTACCAAACATGTCGATGTTAGGTAGCGGAAAATCGTCTTTGGGGCAGCACTTGTTCAAATCTCTAAAATCGACACAACATCTGATCTGACCATTCTTCTTTTTAACGGGAACGATATTGGCCAACCAAGTAGGATGATGAATAGGCCTGATGAATCCAGCAGCTAGTAATTTTTGGACCTCCGTCTTGATTTGTTCTTCTACGTCGTGTCTGAATTGTCTTGGAGGCTACTTGACTGGCTTGGACCCGGTATCACGTGCGTATGGTGGGTGACCAGTTTTCCATCCAAGCCAGGCATTTCTTCGTAAGTCCATGCGAATACGTCCTGGTATTCTTTGAGTAGGTTGACTAGCTTTGAGCGTTCGCGAGATGTAGAGTCGAACCCGATCGGGATAGGCGCGGAAATCCCTCATTCCCTATATTGACGCTTTCGAGTTCGTCGGTGGTTAAGTCGGTCCCATCTTGTAGCTTCGAGGGCGTCTGGAACTTCCTCCACAGGTCATCATGAAGACATTCCTTCGGGGCGGAGAGACCGGGTCATGGTCTCCCCGCTAATTGCTAACAGCGGTGATAATGTGTGAGCTTTCCCCTTTTACTCCGTTTTGCGGTAAGGGTGCACTCTCGCTTAGTGCGGGCACGGGTTACATCCGGTGGCGAAAGACCGGCGGGTCTTCCTTCTGAGGAGATGGTGGAGGGGTGGTCTCCTCCGCGGGGTATCTCCAGTTTGTCGCTATCCCTGAGCGACGTCCATTTTGGCAGTAGGAGACTATGAATCCTGGTCACCACGCCTTTTGAACCCTCTTTCGGCCCATGTGCTTCTACACAGTAGACTGGTGCATAGGGGGATAGTGATGCGGGAATACGAACAACTTCTCCGTTCAATACCGTTTTTAGGCATTGGTGGTATGTTGAAGGCACGATTTTGAGGTTGTGCGGCCACGGCCTTCCCAAGATCATGTGATAGTCCGGTTTCTTTTTCAATTATCTCAAACTTCACGCTTGATTGGATTGGCCTACCGCTAGCTCCAAGTTGATGTAGCCGTATGTGCTAGTTTGGTTGCCTTCGAATGTCATCGTAGTGGGCTGTCGTATGATCTCGCTAGGTCGCACCCTGGCAGCTTTGAGTGTCTTGAGAGTGATAACATTGGAAGACGCACCCGTGTCAATGAGTGATCTTAGAAACTCCATGTTCTTGACGAGAGCTGTAACATGCAAGGCCCGGTTGTGACCGTCTTCTACCATCATGTCATCATCGGTGAAAATAATGTTATTGACGGATCTTCCGGGGATCCTTGGAGTCCCCGCGGGTGTAGGAATTAGTGATGCGTTTAGTGCTATTCGCTTGATAGCGAGAACGTCTTTGTTCGCTGGTCCTTGGAGAGATGCGTGACTCACATAAGTTTTCTATCAACATGTCGCCTCTGGTCCGTGGCTTCCCGGTCGACGGCAAACCGTTGATTTGAGCATGCTCATTCGGGATATTAGTCCCCCGCTCTCGATCTCCCGGGGAGCATGGATCACTTGGCCCCGATACTAGATTGATGAGGAAGTCGAGTATCTTTGGTAATCACGTCCTTCATTAGGTCCATGTTTCGGTGGATCTCCCGAACACGTATCGGGTCAACCGGTCTTGGGACCTCTCCATTGGTGGTCTTGCTTTCCGAAATTGAGGAGTTATCATGACCTTGGGCGGGATCAATGTTTGTGGAGATTGCACGATGGCCAGACCATGCTTGCACGAAATTTGCGGATGGGAGCTAGAACTTGATGTTGTAACCGAAAGATCAATCCTCCCACTGTGGTCGCCAGTTGTTTATGGGTAAAAATCGTTTCTGCCGATTTCGGTAAATTCGGTAGGTGAGTGAGAAACTGGTTCAAACCCTAAACAAATGTGCTGCACGTGAGCACTTTATAGGTTCGAGAGATCAATCTGTACAAGTCCGGACTAAACCAAGAAATGGCCGTTCCAGACTTGCTTCGGTCACAAAGTGGAGGAGAAGGGTTGATTTGGGGAGGCAAGCAAAGAAAGGTGTTGAGGAGAGTAGTATCTCGACTTGTATCAGAAAGTGAAAGCTTAGGAAGCCTGCAAGAGATGAAAGCTTTTGGGAGAGCTTGCAAAGTTGCCTTTACGAGAGTGTAGTATTTTTCTCCGACCGAGACTTGTTGTCCGGGTGGAAATAGGTAAGACCTATTTATACAAGTCGAGATTGAAACGTACCCCTGGCCTCATGAAGGAAGAGAGTAAAGGGTGAAATAATGGGAGGAGGTGGTAAATCAGATTTGGTGTTTAATGAGTGAAAACGTTTTCACCATTATTTCCTCTTTTATTTGACCGCTTTATTCCTTTTCACGCTTTCTTAATGTGAGCGTAGTGTACGCCGCAAATCAGTGACCGCCAAACCAAAACCCTAAAGAAGCATCCCCGGTTTGTGTTGATATCTCAAGTGTTGGTTGCACTTTGAGTGCAAGTGGCAATGGCATGTGCCAATGGAATGCCTTGGTAGTGGCGTGCGTGGCATGTGCCAATAGCATGTGCGGAATGCCTTGGTGGTAGGTTGCACGTTTGCAAGTTAGGCTACCGCATGTGTGTTTGGCATGTGCCAATGGCATGCGTGGCCATTAGGGCCGTGACCTTGACGGGAAACTAGCTAGCGAGCATGTTGGCATGTGCCAATGGCATGCATGGCCGTTAGGGCCGTGATTTTGATAGGGAAACTAGCTAAGCTTCGAGCATGTTGGCATGTGCCAATGGCATGCATGGCTTTTAGGCCGTGACCTTGATAGGGAAACTAGCTATGAGCATGTTGGCATGTGCCAATGGCATGCGTGGCCGTTAGGGCCGTGACCTTGACGTGGGCCAAAGGAAACTAGCTAGCGAGCATGTTGGCATGTGCCAATGGCATGCGTGGCCGTTAGGGCCGTGATTTTAATAGGGGAACTAACTAGCGAGCATGTTGGCATGTGCCAATGGCATGCATGGCTTTTAGGGGCCGTGACCTTGATAGAGAAACTAGATAGCGAGCATGTTGGCATGTGCCAATGGCATGCATGGCTTTTAAGTCCGTGACCTTGATAGGGAAACTAGCTAGCGAGCATGTTGGCATGTGCCAATGGCATGCATGGCTTTTAGGGCCGTGACCTTGATAGGGAAACTAGCTAGCGAGCATGTTGGCATGTGCCAATGGCATGCGTGGCCGTTAGGGCCGTGACCTTGACAGGGAAACTAGCTAGCGAGCATGTTGGCATGTGCCAATGGCATGCGTGGCCGTTAGGGCCGTGGCTTCGGTAGAAAAAGCCGCTAGCGAGCATATTGGCATGTGCCATTGGCACGTACGGCCATGTTGACCTAGTTGCACGTCTTGCAAGCCTAGGGCGCTATATTTGGCATGTGCCAATGGCATAGCGGCTTAGTTTGGCATGGTTGCCAATGAATGTGATACGGAGTTTGGTTTTAGCGTTGTTGCCCATGGTGCGCGGTATGCGGCTTGGTTTGGCGTTGTTGCCATGGTGCGCAGAGTGCGGCTTGGTTTAGCATGGTTGCCACGGTGCGCAGAGTGCGGCTTGGTTTGGCATGGTTGCCATCTTGCAAATATGCCTAGTGCGGCTCGGTTTAGCGTGGTTGCCATGGTGCGCGAGTGCGGCTTGGTTTGGCGTGGTTGCCATGGTGCGCAGAGTGCGGCTTGGTTTGGCATGGTTGCCATGGTGCGCAGAGTGCGGCTTGGTTTGGCATGGTTGCCATGGTGCGCAGAGTGCGGCTTGGTTTGGCATGGTTGCCATGGTGCGCGAGTGCGGCTTGGTTTGGCATGGTTGCCATGGTGCGCAGAGTGCGGCTTGGTTTGGCATGGTTGCCATGGTGCGCAGAGTGCGGCTTGGTTTGGCATGGTTGCCATGGTGCGCAGAGTGCGGCTTGGTTTGGCATGGTTGCCATGGTGCGCAGAGTGCGGCTTAGTTTTTTGGAATTAGGGTTCTGTGTCGAAAACCCTAATTTGGTATTTTGAAAAAATACCCCTATTAATTATTTACACCTGAGTTAAATGCTCTTAGTTAATGCGTTGCGGGTAACACTAGGTCATGGGGTTTTACGATTTTACCCCTTGTTTAGAAACCACCATCAACATTAAGTCCCCTGCTTAGCTCGGAACAAGGGCTTTGTTGCGAGGTAAGCATAAGATGGTGACAAACTATCAACAGCAAACCGTAAAGAGAATTGAGGAGGCTTGTCTGACCTTTTATAAATAGGATTTGGAATCCTTGCCTCTGGTAGCTTTGCGCAAATCAGAAAGCTGGCGCAACTTGTGGGGCCGGTGCAGCTTGGGCGACATTGGGGAGTTGGCGTGAGTTGGGAACTGAGTGTGCTAGCTGGTGGGACCGGCTATGCGTGCTTGCAGGCGTGCCTTGGGAAACTGAGCGTGCTAGCTGGTGGGACCGGCGCAACTTGGAAGTCGTGCTTGCAGGCGTGACTTATGTAAGTAAAGAGGAGTAGGCGTTTCTTCAGACAGCAAAGTTTCCTTATTTTGCTTTCCTTCACGTACGGCTTCAATTAAGGCATTGTTCATGCTAAAATCAAAGTTTTATGTCCCTCATTGCTTCCTTTCCCTTTTAAAAATCCCGTATTTATACCCAATGCAACCGCATCATATTCCTTGTTTGAGAAAAGATTCTTCTTGTTGGATTTCTTTTTGTCATGTCACGCAGACTCGAGTCATTTTCTAACCAGTCAGGTTCTCTGGATGAGGGCGCGAGGTCTGATTCTTGCATGAGCATCCCAACAAATGTTATTCGGGTTAAGAAAATCATACCGGTATGTTTTCTTCTTCTTTGGCGGATTGACACACACTTTAACGCTTGTTGTGTAAATGGGGAAATTTCCTTTTTGTGCGGAGATATCCCGTTGGAGCATGCGTCATCAAGTATCGGCGAGGATGACCTAGTTGTTCCCCTTCCTTCAAGTCCGACCTTGTTGACTGCTGCAGATTTGGAGAATGTTGATTTAGGGCTCTTTTGCCATGAATACCCTTCTGCAGGTTTATCGTTTGGGACTCGTATGAGGTGCCTCTCCTCCAATTATCGGAATATTGGCGGTTTCTTGGTGCGGAAAGAATTCGTAGCCCTTTATACGAGGATATGGAAGACGTACGGCCATATTGCTACCGGGAGCATGGTGAAGTGTTGTTCGTCCGCTTTGGTTTCGTAGTGAACTGTCTTTTGCCAATGATTGCTGAGATGGAGAATGTGTCCATTCATGTTTGTTGTGGAGTCGACCATTCAAAAGTGGGAGAACATGGTGTCTACCTGCGAATCTTTGGAATTTAACGTTAGTTGGTTGCGGCACCGCCTCAATATTGTGAAGGTTGACGATTGCTGGTATTCTTCTTTGGTGTGATTCACACCACGAAAGCCATCTTTGGAAGAAGAGGAAATTTTGGCCCTGGAGTCTCGGAAGATTGAGGAGTTAACTCGAGAGTTGAAGAGTAGGACTTAAAGATATCATGGCCGATTGAAGATGATATTTTGTAGGGATTATAATTTACTAGATGGGCTTTTCTGATTTGTATTATGAGATTCGAAGGCTCCCCTTTCTCTTTTTTTTTTTTTTTTTTTTTTTGAAGAAAATAAAGAGATTCTGTTAATCCATTGGCTTTGTATTGAAATTCGATAACTGGTAAGAAAGAAAGTAAAAGCGGAGAAAATGCCCGGACGTTCACACTTTTGATGTAGCATGTTGCGAGGAATGATTAGGCGTAGTACGCCTTAAGCCATTTTCCATTGATAACCTGTCTCTAGTTTTCCCCATCTTCTTTGATGATCTTGTAGTAGCCATTGTTATATGCTTTAGTGATTATGTACGGCCCTTCCCATTTGGGAGAAAACTTCGGTGATGATGCGTCTTGCTGGATGTGTTTGGCGGTTTTTAGCACCAGATATCCCTCCTTGAAAACCCTGGGTTTTACATGGTTGTTGTACGCCCTGGAAATCCTGTTCCTATATATTTGTGCCTGTTCCTCTGCCCGGGATCTTTTGGAGTCTAGAGTATCCAGTTCCGCAATTCTGGCATTGAGTGATTCGACTTCGTCCCACTGGGGTCCGCTCGCTGTGGCAATTCTGGCGGATGGAATCTTGATTTCTGCCGGGAGGATCGCGTCTGTACCGTAGACGAGGGAGTAAGGAGACACGCCGGTGGAGCTTCTAGGAGATGTTCTGTACGCCCAGAGAGCCATTAGCAATTGATCATGCCAGGTTCTGGGATTGTCATGTCTTGTCCTACGAGGATTCGGATCGTAGTCTTGTTGGTACTTTCGGCTTGCCCATTTCCCTGAGGATAATAGATGGTAGAGAAGACTTGTTTGATTCCGTAACTCTCAAGTAGTTCCTGTACTTGCTTGTTAGCGAAAGGTGTGCCGTTGTCGGTGATGACGTGTTTAGGTATGCCAAAACGGCAGATGATGTGCTCCTTGATGAATGCCGCGATTGTGGCTCCAGTGGTTCCTTTCAGCGGGACAGCCTCAACCCACTTGGTAAAGTACTCGGTCGCGGTTATTATGTACTCATGTTGTTTTGAGGATGGGGGGTTGATCTTCCCGATGATGTCGAGTCCCCAGCTATAAAAGGGCCACGGGCTGTTATGCTATAAAAGGGCCACGGGCTACTTATTGCGTGCAAGGGTGTTGGAGGCGTGTGGATGAGGTTTCCATGAATCTGGCATTCTCGGCATTTCTGAACGAAGGTAGCCGCGTCGTCTTCCATGGTCGGCCGCAGTACCTCTCGTGTATCTGCAGGAATAATTTTTGTTTTCCTTGGTGTTCGCCTTCGTGCATTTCTCTTAACATAACTGGGACCTCTGTATCGTCCAAACACCTTAGTAGACCTCCCCCGAAACTCTTGCGATATAAAACCCCATCATAGAACACGAACCTTTTGGACTTCTGTCTTAGTTTGGACGCATCCTCTTTGTTAGTAGGAAGAATGTCATCGCGAAGGAAAGTGATGTACGGCTCCCGCCAGTCCCCAGTATGGCTGATGTTGAGGATTTCTGACTGACATGGGGGCGCTGGCAATTTGGACACGCTTTTGGAGAAATCGGGATTGGGTTTCCATCTCCCGCCAAGAGTATCCAAGTCGTTGTAAACGACGGTGAGGGTTACCACTGATGTTATTCCACGACTTCGGCATGAATATGTTCAAGCCGTTCTTTGTGCTTCCTCTTTCCCAAGACACCTTGACGAGAGAGCCGTCTGATTTCGCGATACTGAGAACACCTTGAAGCATAAAGAAATTCCGCAAGGTCTTGAGGTCGACCTTCCCTTGAAAGAGTGAGTTGTTGAGTTCTTGAATGATAGGAGTTCTCCAGTCGTCATCTTCGGCTTTCTCAGGTTGTGAAAGCCACGTTAAAGCTATCGTTCGTCGTTTTACTGTCAGGGTTTCCTTAGTTCCTTCGAACTGCATCTTTGAGGCTAGTGTAGCTAAGCAGTCGGCATGCTTGTTGCTCTTTACGGCCGACATGTGTGATGGTTGCTTCAAATAAATAATTGAGTAGTTTTTGCGCTTGACTGTATGGTGCCAAGTTAGTTCCTTCAATGCATAGATCCCGTTTACCTGGTTGATGAGTAATTTGGAATCTCCTCTTATCTCCAAACGCATGGCCCCGACTTGTTTAGCTAGTGATAGTCCGATGAGGAAAGCTTCGTATTCAGCTGAGTTATTGGTGCATGGAAAGTCTAGCTTGAAAGAGTGCGAGAAGACTTTTCCAGCAGGAGATACTAGTGCAACACCCGCCTCCTCAGGTATTAGTCTTTGGGGTGGAAGAGCCGTCCCGAAGAACAGAGCCACGCTTCTTCTTTGACTAAAAAGATATCTGGGAAGATCTCCGGGAGATCTTCTCGTAATCCGCGGTATCTCCTCACGGGAATGCCGCTAACGGTCCGCAAATGACTTGTCCCTTTATGGCCCTTGGGAAACGCACGTTATGTCGAACTCGACAGTGCGGGAGCCATTTAGCCGCCTCCCTATCGGGCGGGTTTCGAGAGGAGAAACTTTACGGGTCCGATTTGGATACTAGCACCACTTTATTGGAGAGGAGGTAGTGCCTCGAACTTCCGGATGGAATAAATCGGTGCTAAACACGCCTTTTCCGCTTTGGGGTATCTCGAGTTCGGCGTCTCTCAACGTTCGACTCGAAATAGTATATGGGATATTCCATTTCTTTGTCGTCCTCTTGCGCGAGGAGAGCTCCAACGGCAGTATCGCTAAAGGCTGTGTAGAGACAAAGTGGTTTCCCTCGCATAGGAGGCTTCATGACGGCTAGAGAGGACAGTATTTGCTGGATCTTTTGGTACGCTTTTTGCTGAGGCGTAGCCCATGTGAAATTCGCTCCTTTCTTTAGCATAGGAGTAAACGTAGTGGTAAGTTTTGCCAGCCCCGGTATGAAGCGACGAATGTAGTTTACCTTGCCCATGAAACTCTGGAGCTCCTTTACGGTTCGTGGTGGCGGCATCGTGAGGATAGCTTGCGTTTTGACTGGATCAACTTTTATTCCTGCGACTGTCACTTGGAATCCCAAGAATTTCCCCGAAGAGACACCAAAGGCGCATTTCAGAGGATTCATCTTCAACTTGTATTCGCGACATCTTTCGAACACTTGGCACAGCGTTTCTGGATGATCCGCTCGAGTCTTTGATTTAACCACCACGTCATCTACGTAATCTTCAACTTGCTTGTGCATCATATCATGGAAGATGGTAGTCATGGCGCATTGGTAAGTAGCGCCAGCATTCTTCAGGCGAAAGGCATTACGGTGTAATAGAAGTTTCCGAGAGGGTACGGAAGCGCCTTACTCGCGTCGTGCTCATACATCTTTATCTGGTTATAGCCAATATATCCATCCATGAAAGAGAACATACCATGTCCACTTGGTAGCATCTACCAAAGATGTCGATGTTAGGTAGCGGAAAATCGTCTTTGGGGCAGCACTTGTTCAAATCTCTCGAAATCGACACAACATCCGATCCGACCATTCTTCTTTTAACTAGAACGATATTGGCCAACCAAGTAGGATGATGAATAGGCCCGATGAATCCAAATGCTAGTAATTTTTGGACCTCCGTCTTGATTTGTTCTTCTACGTCGTGTCCGAATTGTCTTGGAGGCCGCTTGACCGGCTTGGACCCGGTATCACGTGCGGATGGTGGGTGACCGCCCATCCAAGCCGTGCATTTCTTCGTAAGTCCATGCGAATACGTCTGGTATTCTTTGAGTAGGTTGACTAGCTTTGAGCGTTCCCGCAGATGTAGAGTCGAACCGATCGGGATAGGCCGCGGAAATCCCTCATTCCCTATATTGACAGTTTCGAGTTCGTCGGTGGTTAAGTCGGTCCCATCTTGTAGCTTCTGAGGGGCGTCTGGAACTTCCTCCTGGTCATCATGAAGACATTCCTTCGGGCGGAGAGACCGGGTCATGGTCTCCCCTGCTAATTGCTAACAGCGGTGATAATGTGTGAGCTTTCCCCTTTTGCTCCGTTTTGCGGTAAGGGTGCACTCTCGCTTAGTGCGGGCACGGGTTACATCCGGTGGCGAAAGACCGGCGGGTCTTCCTTCTGAGGAGATGGTGGAGGGGTGGTCTCCTCTGCGGGGTATCTCCATTTTGTCGCTATCCCTGACCGACGTCCATTTTGGCAGTAGGAGACTGTGAATCCTGGTCGCCACGCCTTTTGAACCCTCTTTCGGCCCATGTGCTTCTACACAGTAGACTGGTGCATAGGGGGATAGTGATGTGGGAATACGAACAACTTCTCCGTTCAATACCGTTTTTAGGCATTGGTGGTATGTTGAAGGCACGATTTTGAGGTTGTGCAGCCACGGCCTTCCCAGTATCATGTGATAGTCTGGTTCTTTTTCAATTATCTCAAACTTCACGCTTGATTGGATTGGCCCTACCGCTAGCTCCAAGTTGATGTAGCCGTATGTGCTAGTTTGGTTGCCTTCGAATGTCATCGTAGTGGGCTGTCGTATGATCTCGCTAGGTCGCACCCTGGCAGCTTTGAGTGTCTTGAGAGTGATAACATTGGAAGACGCACCCGTGTCAATGAGTGATCTTAGAAACTCCATGTTCTTGACGAGAGCTGTAACATGCAAGGCCCGGTTGTGACCGTCTTCTACCATCATGTCATCATCGGTGAAAATAATGTTGTTGACGGATCTGACGGGGATCCTTGGAGTCCCCGCGGGTGTAGGAATTAGTGATGCGTTTAGTGCTATTCGCTTGATAGCAGAGAACGTCTTTGTTCGCTGGTCCTTGGAGAGATGCATCAACTCACATAAGTTTTCTATCAACATGGTCGCCTCTGGTCCGCTGGCTTCCGATCGGTGACGAAACCGTTGATTTGAGCATGCTCATTCGGGATATTAGTCCCCTCCTCCGATCTCTGGGAGCATGGATCACTTGGCCCCGATACTAGATTGATGAGGAAGTCGAGTATCTTTGGTAATCACGTCCTTCATTAGGTCCATGTTTACGCGTGGATCTCACGAACACGTATCGAATCAACCGGTCTTGGGACCTCTCCATTGGTGGTGCTGCTTTCAGAAATTGAGGAGTTATCATGACCTTGGGCGGGATCAATGTTTGTGGAGATTGCCTGATAGCCGACCATGCTTGCACGAAATTTGCGGATGGGAGCTAGAACTTGATGTTGTAACCGAAAGATCAATCCTCCCGCTGTGGTCGCCAGTTGTTTATGGGTAAAAATCGTTTCTGCCGATTTCGGTAAATTCGGTAGGTGAGTGAGAAACTGGTTCAAACCCTAAAAAAATGTGCCGCACGTGAGCACTTTATAGGTTCGAGAGATCAATCAGCACAAGTCCCACTAAACCAAGAAATGGCCGTTCCAGACTTGCTTCGGTCACAAAGTGGAGGAGAAGGGTTGATTTGGGGAGGCAAGCAAAGAAAGGTGTTGAGGAGAGTAGTATCTCGACTTGTATCGAGTGAAAGCTTAGGAAGCCTGCAAGAGATGAAAGCTTTTGGGAGAGCTTGCAAAGTTGCTTTTACGAGAGTGTAGTATTTTTCTCTGACCGATACTTGTGTCCGGTGGAAATAGGTAAGACCTATTTATACAAGTCGAGATTGAAACGTACCACGGCCTCATGAAGGAAGAGAGTAAAGGGTGAAATAATGGGAGGAGGTGGTAACCGATTTGGTGTTTACTGAGTGAAAACGTTTTCACCATTATTTCCTCTTTTATTTGACCGCTTTATTCCTTTTCACGCTTTCTTAATGTGAGCGTAGTGTACGCTGCAAGCTGTGACCGCCAAACCAAAACCCTAAAGAAGCATCCCCCGGTTGTGTTGATATCTCAAGTGTTGGTTGCACTTTGAGTGCAAGTGGCAATGCGCAGCTGCTAGTGGCGTGCGTGGCATGTGCCAATAGCATGTGCGGAATGCCTTGGTGGTAGGTTGCACGTTTGCAAGTTAGGCTACCAGCATGTGTGTTTGGCATGTGCCAATGGCATGCGTGGCCATTAGGGCCGTGACCTTGACAGGGAAACTAGCTAGCGAGCATGTTGGCATGTGCCAATGGCATGCGTGGCCGTTAGGGCCGTGATTTTGATAGGGAAACTAGCTAGCGAGCATGTTGGCATGTGCCAATGGCATGCATGGCTTTTAGGGCCGTGACCTTGATAGGGAAACTAGCTAGCGAGCATGTTGGCATGTGCCAATGGCATGCGTGGCCGTTAGGGCCGTGACCTTGACAGGGAAACTAGCTAGCGAGCATGTTGGCATGTGCCAATGGCATGCGTGGCCGTTAGGGCCGTGATTTTAATAGGGGAACTAGCTAGCGAGCATGTTGGCATGTGCCAATGGCATGCATGGCTTTTAGGGCCGTGACCTTGATAGGAAACTAGCTAGCGAGCATGTTGGCAT
The DNA here is from genome assembly GCA_023531295.1 of Papaver armeniacum. Lineage (NCBI taxonomy): Eukaryota > Viridiplantae > Streptophyta > Magnoliopsida > Ranunculales > Papaveraceae > Papaver > Papaver armeniacum. The sequence continues at coordinate 229,052 of JAJJWW010007742.1, read as the reverse complement.
GTGCCAATGGCATGCATGGCTTTTAGGGCCGTGACCTTGATAGGGAAACTAGCTAGCGAGCATGTTGGCATGTGCCAATGGCATGCATGGCTTTTAGACCTTGATAGGGAAACTAGCTGCGAGCATGTTGGCATGTGCCAATGGCATGCATGGCTTTTAGGCCGCAATAGGGAAACTAGCTAGCGAGCATGTTGGCATGTGCCAATGGCATACGTGGCCGTTAGGGCCGTGACCTTGACAGGAAAACTAGCTAGCGAGCATGTTGGCATGTGCCAATGGCATGCGTGGCCGTTAGTAGCCGTGGCTTGATGAAAAGCCGCTAGCGAGCATATTGGCATGTGCCATTGGCACGTACGGCCATGTTGACCTAGTTGCACGTCTTGCAAGCCTAGGGCGCTATATTTGGCATGTGCCAATGGCATAGCGGCTTAGTTTGGCATGGTTGCCAATGAATGTGATACTGAGTTTGGTTTTAGCGTTGTTGCCCATGGTGCGCTGTATGCGGCTTGGTTTGGCGTTGTTGCCATGGTGCGCAGAGTGCGGCTTGGTTTGGCATGGTTGCCACGGTGCGCAGAGTGCGGCTTGGTTTGGCATGGTTGCCACGGTGCGCAGAGTGCGGCTCGGTTTGGCATGGTTGCCATGGTGCGCGAGTGCGGCTTGGTTTGGCGGGGTTGCCATGGTGCGCAGAGTGCGGCTTGGTTTGGCATGGTTGCCATGGTGCGCGAGTGCGGCTTGGTTTGGCATGGTTGCCATGGTGCGCAGAGTGCGGCTTGGTTTGGCATGGTTGCCATGGTGCGCGAGAGTGCGGCTTGGTTTGGCATGGTTGCCATGGTGCGCAGAGTGCGGCTTGGTTTGGCATGGTTGCCATGGGTGCGCAGAGTGCGGCTTGGTTTTTGGAATTAGGGTTACAGTAGTCGAAAACCCTAATTTGGTATTTTGAAAAAATACCCCTATTAATTATTTACACCTGAGTTAAATGCTCTTAGTTAATGCGTTGTGGGTAACACTAGGTCATGGGGTTTTACGATTTTACCCCTTGTTTAGAAACCACCATCAACAGCAGCGTACACTACGCTCACATTAAGAAAGCGTGAAAAAGGATTAAAGCGGTCAAATAAAAGAGGAAATAATGGTGAAAAAACGTTTTCACCCATTAAACCATGCGGTTACCACCTCCTCCCATTATTTCACACTTTACTCTCTTTCTTCATGAGGCCAGTACGTTTCAATCTCGACTTGTATAAATAGGTCTTTCCTATTTCCACCGGACAACAAGTCTCGGTCGAGAAAAAATACTACACTCTCGGAAGGCAACTTTGCAAGCTCTCCCAAAAAGCTTTCATCTCCCCGCAAGCTTCCTAAGCTTTCACCTTCGATACAAGTCGAGATACTACTCTCCTCAACACCTTTCTTTGCTTCCTCCCAAAATCAACCCTTCTCCTCCACTTTGTGACCGAAGCAAGTATGGAACGGCCATTTCTTGGTTTAGGCCGGACTTGTGCAGATTGATCTCTCGAACCTATAAAGTGCTCACGTGCGGCACATTTGTTTAGGGTTTGAACCATTTTCTCACTCACCTACCAAATTACCGAAATCGGCAAAACGATTTTTACCCATAAACAATTGGCGACCACAAATGAGTATTGATCTATCGGCTACAATACCAACTCCAACTCCTGATTTCGTTTTCAACATCGAATTCCAACATGGTGGAACTCGAGATCTGGAGCGGCTGCCCGAGAACACCGGCCGCAGAATGCATCCCCGATGTTGGCATCTATCCCCATAACGTTGTCACTTCACCACCGACAACAAAGAACATCGAATGCACTCCCTTAAGTGTAACACCACCTATCACCGTGGGCAGAGCCGCCGCCTCCTCTAGCGTCTCCGCACAACCCTCTAGTCACGGCAACGAGAATATCTCTTCAGGTGTCACGCCCCCAGTCACCAGAGCTAGGGCCGCCACCACGACCCCGAATGCTTCTTCCAGCATGGCGCCTCCGCCAACTAAGGTTCCAATTACCCCACCGACGGGACGAGAGACCGGAGGGACCAGAGGAAGTCGCCCTTACGTCACCATCGCCGATTTGATGGAACGACAGGAGACGCTCGCGTGAGCCTGCATACATGGTTTCAACACAAAAGGAGGTGCTCACTTTTCTCAAAACCCGACAGAGCGACTACCCCGTGAGTCGCATCCTCCGTAGACGCCTAGAAGCATCTCCAACAACCCCCGACGCCGGCACCCCTGCAGGCACGCTCCACCGATGAAGAAACTCGCACTAGAGTCCCGTTGGAGAGAAATCAACCACCCAACTTCATCACGAGAGAAGATTTGGAACAACTCCTACGCGACCGAATCAAGCATGATGAGTTCGATGTACATCATCACCAACCCCTTACCCATCCGAAATACGTAGAATCCTCTCCCAAGGGGGTACTCTTCCCCTCAATTTACCCCCGTATGATGGTACCGGGAATGCACGCGAACATGTTTCTCGTTTCCTGGAATCCTTGGGTGAACATGAATATAATCATGTTCTTCGTTTAAGGAATTTTCAAAATCACTTACCTAAGGGCGTATACATGGTACAACAAAGATCCCACCGAACAACATTCCCAACTGGAGTAGCATGGTCACCGCGTTTTTACATATTTCTTCGTGTCTCGAACAAGTTACCTTTTCGGACTTTCGAGAATGTACCAGTGGGATAACGAACATCCGAATGATTTCGTCAAAAGGTTCAGGTTCAAGCACTCGATTGTCACGACCCAAACGTGACCGAGCAACAATTGGTAAACGATGCATCAACGGTATGGTCCCACCTACCGCGCCCGCTAGAAAACTTGCGTTTCCAAACATTCTCCGAACTCCATGAGGCCGCTGACGATATGCAACAACAAAGACCAACATTACCGGAAAGGACTAGGCCAACTCGAATCGAAGACGCACGTGAAACTCAAGGGAGTAGGCGCCTCATCAAGAAACAATTTAATTCCGGCTCATCCTCCGTGAATATAGTGAACGAAAGAGGAAAAAGGAAAGCCGCAACTACGAGCCACCAAATAGAAACGTGAAGCGCCGACGCAATGGGAACCTCGCAACGGAAGATCGCCACTAAAACCACTTTGCAAAGATCGCGAGGCCAAGAAAATATCCTTGATTTCCCATTCCCCATCGAGGAGGTGATTGACCTCCTAGAAGCTTGGGTTCAAGATGATGTCATCAGATTGCCACCGCTCAGACGTCCACCAACTGAGGCTGAGATGGCAAACCCCAAATACTGCCATTACCACAGGTTCGTTCACCACCCGACTAGCGACCGCAATGTACTAAGCATATTTTCAAAGAAAGGATAGAAGCGGGAGAACTCCAACTAGGAGACGAAAGAGTGCATCGAGACCCACTCCCAATAAGAAACTGCGGTTCCTCTCGGGGACTCGTGCACGATCACCGTACAATCCATGATGCGACATGTATGTGAAATTCTCTATCTTTCCAAGGTTCGGCGCAAGATATTTTCGCAGCTCTCAATCGTGTTGTATCCGGCAAACGGCTTTTTCTCCTCGGAAACCACGCCAAGGGCCCAAGCATCCCAAACAAGCGAAGCGGAGAACAGGGGACTGCTGACCACGTCCCCGTCTAAGAGGTAACGAATTTGACGACACGCTCATCGACACGACCTCGACCACAACATCATTACTTTCAAGACACTAAAGGTGGCCGGGTTTACAAAACAAGACGCTACCTATTTCCCGTCTGTGATTAAGAGCTTGAGAGGAGAGGCTTTGAACGCGCATGGCTACATCAACCTAGAGATCGAGATGGGAGACGCTATAACGCGCATCCAGTTCCGCATTGTCAAAGAACTAGATCATGACATGATTTTGGGACGCTTATGGGTGCTCGACAACAAAGCAAAACCGGACGTACACCCTCTGCCGACGTCCCTGCCCGAAGGGATTCCCAACAAATCGTCCACGGGTTATCACATCAACAATCTATTAAAGGAACCCAAGCGTCCGGAGAGGACCCGTTGGTGCTAGCCCATGATTTTCAAATGCAAGTAAGTCTGACCAAACAACCTTTTCTGCAACCGGCCTTTTCTTCCCCCATTCTCACTCATGGGGACTCGGCGCAACAAACCTTTGCAAGAAGCTTGGAAGCTTCTAAAAAAAAAATGTGAATGGGAGTCGGACCATTCAAACACTTTGCAAGAAGCTTGGAAGCTTCTAGCGAAACCATAACAAAAGGTTTCAAAATTGCTGTACTTCCCAATCACTCCCTGATGTGATTTCAAAATTGTTGTAGAAGTGGTAGTAAGGTTTTCGTTCACTCGGACTTGACGAGATTGATTTTAAGAATTAATAAAAGAGAATAAAATAAAAATATATACAAATATTGTCACAGGATGAAGGGATGTGCTGGGACTCAGGATTCGGCCAAACTCATAACAAAAGGTTCAAATATTAATTCTTTTAACAATTATCCCTCAACAAATAAAAACATGGACTCTTATTTTTGCCAAGATAGATTCTCAAAAGATTGGTTGTAAATCCTAAGCATGATGTATCATAATATTTAAGCTAAGCATACCTCATCAAATTAAATGACAACCAATTAATTCAAATCATATTTCAATTAAAATTAATTCAAAAGTCTTAAAAAGAATTAAATAATTTTACCCATGTATGAAATTGCCTCTTCCTCCGTCGTCCCAGTAATGGGGTCTAGCTCATCATGTTGGAAACACGCTCAAAATATGATTTTATTGCTCAAAGGCGCTTACAAATGATGAAATGGAGAAAATGATGAAAATGATGTACCTCTCCCTAACTCTGCATCCCTTCTCAAAACACTTAGAACCTTTTATATACTCTTCTAATCGAAAATACTCGATAATAACTCCATATAATCTTCATTAATCACTCCATAATTCTCAATTATTCTTCATTGAACTCGGGCATTAAATAAAATATTATGGGAATATTTTCTTCCTGATTTAGCTTCTCACGCAACTTTGGGTTATCAAGAATATTTCTTAATCAATGAAATATATTGTAGAATATCTTCTTTTACGACTCACGTATCTTCCAAATAATCACAACTCTTGCCGAATATCTTCTTCAATTACTATCGTGAATATCTTTCACATGCTTTCCCGTTTTATTCCCGACGATTATCCAAAATAAACTAAACCCATTCGAACACCCATACCAAAGATTGTTTGGGCATATCACGTCCATACCCCTTATCCAACCGCGGAGGTGCGAATATCGGTTGGGTGCCCCTTAGTAATTGGGTTACCCCTTATCCAAAGTGGGAGTCCGAATAGAAAATGTCCTCCGGGGTGTTCCGAGCAACTTTTCGAGCCGAATTTTCCAACAATCTTTATTTCCAAAAAATACCTACAAACACACAAAACACCATAATAAGGACAAAATCGAGTACTAACAATACGAAACATTGAGGACAAACTAGACACATAAATGCGTCTATCAAATACCCCAAACTTATTATTTGCTAGTCCTCGAGCAAATTTATTCTAAAAAATAAAATGACTACACTTAGCACGTGCAGCAAGCCGTTAAACCGCTAGGTGGCCGTAGTGGCGGAGTGTTGTCTCCGGAGGGTTTACCAGAGGTGTACCCACAAAACCATTACTCCGGACCCTAGCTATCTACACAGAACCTTGGAAGGCACTAAAGAATCTCCTTGGTTGGCCTACTATTATTGACTATAGGAGGAAGTACCCTGATGTGAAATTCCAATTGTTGTACACGAGTTTGCACTCAAGCATACAAAAATTCATATAAAGTGACAGAGCTCTACTCAGATAGTTTACGGACATCATAAACCGGGAGTCAACCAATCACATGGATAGATTAAGAAGATGGATGTAGAGAAAAACGTGGATGATGTTGACTAAGGTGAACTTATCCTAATGGATTGAGATACTCGATGCGGACTAATATCAACACACCGGCATATACAAGGGAACCAGGTGGTCGATAATCCTAACTCTAGGTCAACTCACTGCATATACAAGGGTACCAAAGTGGTCGACTTTATTGTATTTATTCCGGTTGGACTAGTGGTCGGTTTTTTTTTTTTTTTTTTTTTTTTTGTATCTCAATACTCTATTTCACCCTAGCAATGGTAAAAACAAAAATAAAAAGAAGTGATCGGGATTCTTTCGATGTTTCCATCACGAGGATATGGCGAAACTACCATGTTTTCTTTTCTAACACCTGAGCTCTGTGCTTTTATGAATAGACTCTTCTAGATGTTTATTTCTAATCAGATTGGTTCCTCAACTCCTACAACCAAGATGTTCCCATCCACTTAGATTAGTTAGTGCCAACCTTAATAAGCATAAATTTCTAGTCTCTGAAGTTTATTTATTGCAACTAAAAAGTTTCTCCCATACCCCCAAACTTAAATCTAACATTGTCCTCAATGTTCTAAAGATGAAATTAAAAACATGAACAAGGAGAAACTGTTACCATTTGAAGCAAAAAGAGATAAGGAAAGATATTACCGTGTCGCAAGAATATTGGGTTACCTCCCAAGAAGTGCTAAGTTTAAAGTCTTCAGCCAGACATTGGAAGAGATTAGTCACCTCGAAGAAGCATAAAGCGGCGAAATTTAATAACCGTGGGTCATCCTGGATCAAAAAGTGCTAACCACAAGAAGAGGAGACTACAACAGACCAGGAAGATATCCAACACACCCTTATCTATTTTTAAGACAACTACATTTAGTTGTGGTTCGGGTTCAGGCTCTATAAAAGGGTCTAAATAAAATGTTTTCATGGGATGGACTTCCTCAAAAGAAGGATTCTTAAGATCAGGTTGTAGAGTCCGGAAATACTCAATTAAGAACTTAGAAGCACATAACAATAACTTTGAATAATCTGGGATCCTCTAAGTCAATCAAACTTGACTCACACACTTGACCACATGATGCGGTCATTCTTAATCAAATGTGTCGACCCTAATCTCCTAAAGTAATTAGGTTTAGTCTTAAAACTTAATAATTGACACATCCAGAAACTTATACGTTCCCACAATTGGAAGGAAGGTTTTTGGTGGGAAAACAAAGTCAATCGTGATATCATAGCCTCAGGTTAACCACATCAACCGAGAGGATGGGTTCTTAACAACCGAACTTCTTTATGGACACCACTAGGTTCGGGAAAAAGTGTATGAAGATAATCTTTTAAAATGGTTGAGGCACATATGTCAAGTCCCAAGTTAGGGACCTTTCTAATAGTTAAAGCACATGGAGAATGATAATCACCCCCAAACTTAGAGTTTTCAGTGTATCTAGTAAGATGATAGACACATTTTTGTGTCTGATATAATCTCAATTGTATCTATTGTTAGTGCTCGATTTCGTATTTATTATGGCTTTTTATGTCTTTGTAGGTGTTTTGGGGAAAATAAGCTTTTATGTGAAATTGGCTCGAAAAGTGTATTTGCGCTCGCCGGAGAGAAGTGCTAAATGGACCCAAGATTTGGATAAGGGGCACCTCATTTGCTAAGGGGTAGCCCAACTGCTATTTACACCCAGGACACCCCAAGTGTTAACGGCACCTGTGAGTTGGATAGGGGCACTTCATCTTTTCCCATTTGAAATTTGGCGGGAAAATATAACTTCTCCTGTGTAAACCATACAGCCACCGGGTGTTACTTTGGGAAGATTTTGGGTCGATATTTTCTTGGATTTGGACCCGGATATGGACTGGTATTAACTAGGGCCATCAACGGTCCGGGTCCTCCGGTAGTACATGGCCCCGAACCGGACCCGGCATATCAACATCGGTTCTCGGGTCCTCACGGTTCCGGTCCGGTTCCATAATGTGTTGGCCTTAACCGGACCCGTTTAAAGTCCCAAATACCCGTCGGTCCGAGTACCGTTGGGTATTAAAAACTATTAAAATCTTAATTTCTTTCTCTTTTTAACTTGAATATAAATTATTTTTATAAAAATTTATTATTATTTCTTTATTAATGTACTAAATAAAGATTAAATGTAAGAAAAAAAATCAAAAATCAAAAAAAATCAAAGCCAAAACTAGTATTAACACTAGACCTCAAAGCAGGTTTGGTAACTCTCTTGGATTCGGAAAAACAGGGATAAATCTACCGATTCGTTGAAACAGCGGAAGAGAATATCACGGGTATTTGGTGTATCTTTGGAAGTTACGATTGTTAACTGGGGAGGAAATATTTTCGGAAAGATTATGATCTGTAGGAAGATTTGTTAACATCTCAAAATGCCGAGAGAGGAAAGAAAGGGAGATATTTACGTGACTTGCAGCGAGAGGAAAGGAGAGAAAAACTCGGATTTAATCGAGTTATATGGACTCTGTAGTATATATATAGAGAGTGCTGAGAACCACAGGGGCGGTCGAGACTTTGGGGGACCGAACGGAGGCAGAGAGGAGAAGTAATCAGTGCTGCAGAAATTGTTGCTGCTGCTGCAAGAACCCTAGAAAACGAAGAACATTGACGCACAGGGAACAAATCGCAGAAAGCTATCATGCTCAACAATGAGAACCGTAATATCGTTTATAAGGCGTTTATTTCTCTCGTAATAGTTCGCACCTATTGTAACAGCTGTTTGTAACGCCACCGAAGCGTTGCAAACCTGTCTCGCTTTATTAGTTTACTCTTGTTTTTCACCTATTTGAGCTATGAACAATTATTTTGAGCACGTGAATAATATGAGGAGCTAAACCCCAACACTGGGACAATGGAGGAAGCCATTCTTTACGCATGTGGTAATTCTAATTAATTCTTTTATGACTTTTGCACTATTCTAAATTGATTTATGATTTTTCTTGATTATTTGTGATTTTGTCTGATGGTGTATGCTTAGTCTAAGAACTTTTGATGCATCATGCTTATGATTTACATCTAATACTTTATAAAATCTATTTTTGGCAAAGAAAGAGTCAATATCTTATAAGCTATAATTGTCTAGAATTAATAGTTGAACCACATGAATATAAGAATTGGTGAAATCCTGAGTCTCAGTCTCTCGATATTTTGTGACAAACTTGTGTTTATATTTTCTTTGTTTTTAGTATTTTCTTAAATCGAATCTTTACAAGTCTGAGTGAACGACAACCTTTATTACCACTTTACTACAAACTTTCAAAATCACATCATCAATTTTTGGCGCCGCCGACGCGGACTTGTATTTAGATTTGTTTTAGGTTTATTTTTATTAATTTTTGTTCTCTTTTACGCCTTGTATTTTTCAATTCTTTTCAGATTTGGAGCGAAGCTACAAGGAAAGAAAAAGTGCTATAAAAGGAAAGCATCGCCAAAGAAGGAAAGAAAAGAGGAGTCCAAGGAGTGAAGAAGAAGATTTTGTATATAATTATTTTGTTTTATTTTTAGAAACTGTAAATAGGGTTGTATTATTGTAAATTTTCTTTTCGTTTTTGGACATTTTTATTTTTGGACTTTATTTTGGACTTGGGCATTATTTTTAAAACCCTAAGGAAGGGTTAAGATTAAATATAAATGCTTTGCGGGAAGGACGACGATTCGATACTGTCTCGGCCTCGGGTTCGTAGACATCGACATCGGAGTCGGTGGCCCGAGTCGACTTCAACGGTTCATCGCCCGTCTGTACGGGAGGTAAGACTCTATCCACCCACGAATCCCCTGTCGGTGGGTTTTATTTTGTGTGACAACTCACACCCTCGCGAATAGAATGTCGAATCGGTATAATAATAGCCAATACAACGAATATCCGATCGAAGTTTCAAACGGACGTTACTACTTTGACCATAATTTGAATAGTGGTTGGGAACATCAGCCTTTTGAAGGTTATGGTCCATACCATGGTGAGCCCAATTACTATCCTTATTCCCACCGGTCATACGAGCAAAATTCCTCTCTATTAGAGTCCGCACGTAAGTTAGCTGAGTCAGCACAAAAGATACTTAAGTCGACATGTAGTTCAGATGAGATGAATGACTTAGTTATGGACGATAGCAATACAACGTGTGAACCTTCTTTCCTAGATAAAATCAGGATGTCATGTGAGTCGACTCAGAAAATGTTGTTAGAGGCCCAAGAAAGAACTGCTCAAGATAGTCTTAATTTCCAATATAGTGTTTCCAATAGTACCTTTGAAAATGAGGATAGTTATTTGCATAATCAATATGACGAGGTTAGAATTGCTCACACTACTTTTTTAAATGAGGTTCGACCATTTTCATGTTATTACAATGATGATTATGATGAGGATAGTGTTGATGAAGAATTTGAAATAAGTAGGCATAGTGATCAGGAATTTGTTACTCCAATTGAGCTTAATAATGATAATATTTCTAGTTCAAATCCAAATAATTTTAATAATTATTCACCTATTCAAAAGGATGAGGATTTGATTAGAGATACCACCGTTTTAGACGATGTAGTATTTCCTTGTGATTACGAAGCCGATGATAGTTTTGAGGAACGAGTCTATTCTGAGAATATTGTTTTAGAGTCTAGCGATTTAGAAACATTAGTCTTAGACAAAGAAGATGAACTCGTAGAGCTTTCAAATATGATAAGTGAGGATGCACCTTCCGATTATAACTTAGAAGAAGCAGTTGACCATTTTCAGGATTCCGATGATCTAGAAATTAGGGAAATTGTAGATAGTCTATCTAGAGACACCCAAAACTCTAAGTTTGGGGGTGATTATCATTCTCCCCGTGCTTTACCTTTAGCTCTTGTAGAGATCCCTCACTTGGGACTTGATATATGTGCCTCAACCATTGTGCCGATTGCCTTCATACTAGTTCTCCAACCTAATAATGTCCAGGAAGAAGTTCAGGTTGTTAGAAACCCATCCTCCGGTTTGATGTGGTTTGCCCAAAGCTATGATACCCAGATTGATTTTGTTTTCCCACCAAATATTTTTCAACCAATTGTGGGAATGTATAAGTTTCAGATGTGTCAATTATTTAGTTTTGAGACTAGACCTAAGTACTTTAGGAAATTAGTATCGACACATTTTATTATGATTGACCGCCGCCATCATGTGGTCCATTGTGTGAGTCAAAACCGATTGACTTTAAGGATCCGCAATTATTTAGGTTATTATTATGTGCTTCTAAGTTTTTATTTGAGTTTTTCCAGACTCTAATACCTAAATCGGATCTTAGCTTCGAGGAAATGCAACCCATGAAAATATTTTATCTCGACCCAGTTATAGAACCTGAACTTGAACCACAGCTAGATGTAGTTGTCTTAAACAGGAAACTAGACAAGGGTGTGCTTCATTTGTTAATTTTCTTGGCAGGTTGGAGATTCCTTTTATTTGTGATAGCTCTATTTGGTTTTGATGACCCACAGATATTTCGGCTATTACTTTATGACTCTATGAGGTGACTAATCCTTTCTTAGTCTGGCTGAAGACTTTAAACTTAGCACTTCTTGGGAGGTAACCCAATATTCATGCGACACGGTAATATCTTTCCTTAACTCTTTTACTTCAAATGGTAACAGTTTCTCCTTGTTCATGCTTTTAATTTTATCTTTAGAACATTGAGGATAATGTTAGATTTAAGTTTGGGGGTATAGGAGAAACTTTTTAGTTGCAGTATAAATAAATAAACTCCAGAGCCTAGAAATTTATGCTTATTAAGGATGACACTAACCAATCTAAGTGGATGGAAGCATTTTGGTTGTAGGAGTTGAGGAACCAATCTGATTAGATGGCAACATCTAAAGAGTCTATTCATAAAAGCACAGAGCTCAGGTGTTAGAAATAACATGATAGTTTCACCATATCTCGTTGAGTCCTTTTCACTTCTGTTTTTATTTTGTTTTGTTTTTACAAGCATGTTTCTCTAAGTGATTAGGTGGGGCCCACGAATCAAGTTGTTACCAATGCTAGGGTGAAATAGAGTGATTGAGATACCAAAAAAAAAAAAAAAGTGAAGAAAGTGAAGAAAGTGAAAAAGAAAAGTTGAAAAAAAAAAAAAAAAAAAGATAAAGAAAAAAGAAAAGTGAGACCAGACCATCTGACCAACCGGAATAAATTCAATAAAGTCGACCACTGGAACCCTTGTATAGACCAGTTGTGTTGACCTAGAGTTAGGTTTATCGACCACTGGTTCCCTTGTATATGCCAAGTGTGTTGATATTAGTCAGACTAGTATCTCAGTCCATTAGGATAGGTTCATTTTGGCGGAGGCCTTCAAACAGATATGAGAAACATCGATCACTTAGTAAACATCAAAACCATCTATGTTTTTCTTTATATCCATCTTCTTGATCTATCCATGTGATTAGTTTTGACTCCGGGTATTGATGTCCATAGTGTGACTATCTGAGTAGAGCTTTGTGACTTATATATGAATTTTAGTATGCTGAGTGCAAACTCGTGTACAACAATTGGAATTTCGCATCGGGGTACTTCCTCCTGTAGTCAATAAGTATGCCAACCAAGGAGATTCTTTAGTGCCTTCCGAGGTTCTGCGTAAATAGCTAAGGTCTGGAGTAAAGGTTTTGTGGGTATATCTCTTGTAAACCCTCCCGAGACTATAACTCGGCCACTAGGGCCACCTAGGGGTTTAAAGGCTTGTTGCATACGCTAAATGCAATCGACGATGCCTCAAGACAGTGAGTTAGGATTTTATTTTTATTTTGATTTACTCGAGGACGAGCAAATAATAAGTTTGGGGGTATTTGATAGACACATTTTTGTGTCTGATATAATCTCAATTGTATCTATTGTTAGTGCTCGATTTCGTATTTATTATGGCTTTTTATGTCTTTGTAGGTGTTTTGGGGAAAATAAGCTTTTGCGGCGAAATTGGCTCGAAAAGTGTATTTGCGCTCGCCAGAGAAAAGTGCTAAATGGACCCAAGATTTGGATAAGGGGCACCTCATTTGCTAATGGGTAGCCCAACTGCTATGTACACCCAGGACACCCCAAGTGTTAACGGCACCTGTGAGTTGGATAGGGGCACTTCATCTTTTCCCATTTGAAATTTGGCGGGAAAATATAACTTCTCCTGTGTAAACCATACAGCCACCGGGTGTTACTTTGGGAAGATTTTGGGTCGATATTTTCTTGGATTTGGACCCGGATATGGACTGGTATTAACTAGGGCTGTCAACGGGTCCGGGTCCTCCCGGGTAGTACATGGCCCAGAACCGGACCCGGCATATCAACATCGGTTCCGGGTCCTCACGGTTCCGGGTCCGGTTCCATAATGTGTTGGCCCAGTAACCGGACCCGTTTAAAGTCCCAAATACCCGTCGGGTCCGAGTACCCGTTGGGTATTAAAAAACTATTAAAATCTTAATTTCTTTCTCTTTTTAACTTGAATATAAATTATTTTTATAAAATTTATTATTATTTCTTTATTAATGTACTAAATAAAGATTAAATGTAAGAAAAAAATCAAAAATAAAAAAATCAAAGCCAAAACTAGCAAAATACCTATAATTTTGCTAAAAAATGATCAAAAGGTTAAATAAACGGGTACCCATTACCCGCTGGTACCGTCGGGTAGGATCTTGTTGGACCCGATATAAACGGGTCTATTCGGTAATTACCCAGCGGGTCTTAAGTGGCTAATGGGTCCAACTCTTAGGACCAGGCCGGACCCAATTAGGCGGGTCCGGTTCCGGGTAGCGGGTAACGGGTACCCATTGACAGCCCTAGTATTAACACTAGACCTCAAAGCAGGTTTGGTAACTCTCTTGGATTCGGAAAAACAGGGATAAATCTACCGATTCGTTGAAACCGCGGAAGAGAATATCACGGGTATTTGGTGTATCTTTGGAAGTTACGATTGTTAACTGGGGAGGAAATATTTTCGGAAAGATTATGATCTGTAGGAAGATTTGTTAACATCTCAAAATGCCGAGAGAGGAAAGAAAGGGAGATATTTACGTGACTTGCAGCGAGAGGAAAGGAGAGAAAAACTCGGATTTAATCGAGTTATATGGACCCTGTAGTATATATATAGAGAGTGCTTTGAGAACCACGGGGCGGTCGAGACTTTGGGGGACCGAACGGAGGCGAGAGGAGAAGTAATCGCTCTTCAGAAATTGTTGCCAGCCGCTGCAAGAACCCTAGAAAACGAAGAACATTGACGCACAGGAATGTCATGCAGAAAGCTATCGGGCTTCAACAATGAACCGTAATATCGTTTATAAGGAAGACTTATTTCTCTCGTAACATTCTCACCTATTGTAACAGCTGTTTGTAACGCCACTAAAGCGTTGCAAACCTGTCTCGCTTTATTAGTTTACTCTTGTTTTTCACCTATTTGAGCTATGAACAATTATTTTGAGCACGTGAATAATATGAGGAGCTAAACCCCAACACTGGGACAATGGAGGAAGCCATTCTTTACGCATGTGGTAATTCTAATTAATTCTTTTATGACTTTTGCACTATTCTAAATTGATTTATGATTTTTCTTGATTATTTGTGATTTTGTCGATGGTGTATGCTTAGTCTAAGAACTTTTGATGCATCATGCTTATGATTTACATCTAATACTTTATAAAATCTATTTTTGGCAAAGAAAGAGTCAATATCTTATAAGCTATAATTGTCTAGAATTAATAGTTGAACCACATGAATATAAGAATTGGTGAAATCCTGAGTCTCAGTCTCTCGATATTTTGTGACAAACTTGCGTTTATATTTTATTTGTTTTTAGTATTTTCTTAAATCGAATCTTTACAAGTCTGAGTGAACGACAACCTTTATTACCACTTTACTACAAACTTTCAAAATCACATCATCATAAGACTAGTCACAACTTCCCTAATTTCAAGGTCATCTGATTCCTGAAAATGGTCAATTGATTCTTCTAAGTCAGGTACATCCTCACTCATCTCTACGAGTTCATTTTCTTTTTTTAAGTCTATTGTTTCTAAATCGCTAGACTCAAAATATACTCGTTCCTCTAAACCATCATTGGCTTCGTAATCAAAAGGAAATACTACATCGTCCAAAACGGGGGTATCTCTAGTCAAATCCTCATCCTTTTGAATAAGTGAATAATTATTAAAATTATTTGGATTTGAACTAGAAATATTATCTTTATTAAGCTCAATTGGAGTAACAAATTCCTGATCACTATGCCTACTGATTTCAAATTCTTGATCAACACTATCCTCATCATAATCATCATTATAATAATATGAAAATGGTTGAACCTCATCTAAACAATTAGTGTTACCAATTCTAACCTCATCATCTTGATTATGTGAATAACTATCCTCATTCTCAAGGGTATTACTGGATACACTATATTGGAAATTCAAGTTATTTCGAGCAATTCTTTCGTTCGTCTCAGCTATCTGCTTGAGAGTATCTTCTAAAGAAGGTTCACTCATTATTGTAGTTCTTTCGTCCATAACTATACCATTTATCTCAGCTAACTTACGTGTCGACTCAGCTAACTTCTTGAGGGACTCTTCTAAAGGAGGAATAAGAACAGATGGATCATAAAAAGGACTACTTTTCAATAATTTGATTGTATCCTCTAGAGACGAAGAACTAGTACTATAATCTTCTTGCTTGAATGACCGATTCTCGTGTGGATAGTAATTGGGATCACCATGGTATGACCCATAACCTTCAAAAGATTGGCGTTCCCAACCACTATTCACACTATGGTCATAAAAAGAGTAATGTCCATATTGTTCAGTTGGATAATCATTGTATTGGCTGTTATAATACCAGTTTGACATCCTAACTTCAAGGGAATTCTACACAAACACAAACAAGGCCGACACGACCACAACAAACCTACTGTTTTCTAGCAAACAAAAAGCATGATGGCTCCACTTAGATTGTTTTCTAGACCAGCTTCTAATCCTTCGAAAGGGAATTCGTTACAATCTGAGCAAACCCCTCTGGAATCAATCCGAGTTTAAGTAAGTTGAATAGAGGCGAGGGAAGCTGCGTGGAGCTTTGATACCCAAGGCATCACCGCATTACAAGGCGGTGCAGTCACGCATTCAACTCACAGAAACCATCATGAACTTCGAATTATGCTTAAAAGAGTAACCAATATTTTTCGAACGACTTTCCTATTAAGCTCGTTACCCTATCGGTCTCGTTCTATTAAAAATTTTAGGCTTAGGTTCGCGTTTGGTTTCGTTTTCCTTAGGCGGACAGGAAGAGAACGGTGATGAAATCCGAACCCTTATCTTGTATGGACAGTCCTTGCCCTTTACTAGGAAATTAAAACAGCCGTATTCAAGACCTCAACATATATGCATAAAAAATCATCCAGTAAACCCGCTGACAGGGGATTCGCGGGTGTTTAGAATTCTTACCTCCCGTTCCAGACGGGGGATGAACCGTTGAAGTCGACTCGGGCCACTGACTCCTATGTCAGTGTACGAACCCGAGGGGCCGAGACAGTATCGTAATTGTCGTCCTTCCCCGTGCAGTTTATATTTATACTACCCTTCCGTAGGGTTTAAAAATTAATAATGTCCAATGTTCAATGTCCAAAAATTAAAAAAATAAAAATATCCAAAAATATAAAAGATTACAAAAATAAAAGCCTATTTACAGTTTCTAAAAAACAAGAAAAATAAAAAATATCTAATAAAAATAAATTAACTATACACAAAAATATTCTTCTTTACTCCTTTGGATTTTCTCTCTTCTTTCTTTCTTTGGCTTCGCTTTACTTTTCAACACTTTCTCTTTTATATAAGCTCCGCACCAAGTCTGAAAGCAAATAGAAAAAACCAAAACGCGTAAAAGGAACAAAATAAAAATAAAAAAAATAAATAAAAAACCTAAAAACAAATCTATAAACAAGTCCGCGTCGGCGGCGCCAAAAATTGATGTGATTTCAAAGTTGTTGTAGAAGTGGTAGTAAGGTTGTCGTTCACTCGGACTTGACGAGATTGATTTTAAGAATTAATAAAAGAGAATAAAATAAAAATATATACAAATATTGTCACAGGATGAAGGGATGTGCTGGGACTCAGGATTCGGCCAAACTCATAACAAAAGGTTCAAATATTAATTCTTTTAACAATTATCGCTCAACAAATAAAAACATGGACTCTTATTTTTGCCAAGATAGATTCTCAAAAGATTGGTTGTAAATCCTAAGCATGATGTATCATAACATTTAAGCTAAGCATACCTCATCAAATTAAATGACAACCAATTAATTCAAATCATATTTCAATTAAAATTAATGCAAAAGTCTTAAAAAAGAATTAAATAATTTTACCCATGTATGAAATTCGTCTTCCTCCGTCGTCCCAGTAATGGGGTCTAGGCTAGCTCATCATGTTGGAAACACGCTCAAAATATGATTTTATTGCTCAAAGGCGCTTACAAATGATGAAATGGAGAAAATGATGAAAATGATGTACCTCTCCCTAACTCTGCATCCCTTCTCAAAACACTTAGAACCCTTTATATACTCTTCAGAATCGAAAATACTCGATAATAACTCCATATAATCTTCATTAATCACTCCATAATTCTCAATTATTCTTCATTGAACTCGGGCATTAAATAAAATATTATGGGAATATTTTCTTCCTGATTTAGCTTCTCACGCAACTTTGGGTTATCAAGAATATTTCTTAATCAATGAAATATATTGGAGAATATCTTCTTTTACAGCTCACGTATCTTCCAAATAATCACAACTCTTGCCAGAATATCTTCTTCAATTACTATCGTGAATATCTTTCACATGCTTTCCCTGTTTTATTCCCGACGATTATCCAGCCCAACTAAACCCATTCGAACACCCATACCATCATTGTTTGGGCATATCACGTCCATACCCCGTATCCAACCGCTGGAGGTGCGAATATCAGTTGGGTGCCCCTTAGTAATTGGGTTACCCCTTATCCAAAGTGGGAGTCCGAATAGAAAATGTCCTCCGGGGGTGTTCCGAGCAACTTTTCGAGCCGAATTTTCCAACAATCTTTATTTCCAAAAAAATACCTACAAACACACAAAACACCATAATAAGGACAAAATCGAGTACTAACAATACGAAACATTGAGGACAAACTAGACACATAAATGCGTCTATCACTCCCCTTTTCAGTACTTCCTTTAAATCATTCCTCTTAATAGCTGTACTTCCCCAGGATGAATACACCGTTTGTATTTTTCCCTGAAGATCTCCCCTTTTGTCAAAAAAAATAAAAAAATAAAATAAATATATCTCTTCCCGAGCGAATCCTTCAGATATCGATATCGAAGAAATACATCAGAAGAACCCAGAAAACCATTGCAGAACCATCATACCACAACCTCTTTCAAAAATATATATGTATGAAGCAAAAGGTTTACAGATAAAGAAGAAGGGAAAGATGTGTTTACAAAAAAAAAAAAAAAAAAAAAAAAAAACATCAGGGAACTAAGCAAACTAATGAAAAACAAAAGGAGGAACTAGCCCTCGAAGGATGGAGCGCAAGTCCCTTCGAGCAAAGCTATCTTCAAGCACTTTCCCCAGCAATCTTTCGGGCAACAAAGGTTCGATTCAGCGGTTTTAGCAGCGGCAACCTCAACATCCCATCCCGAAGCAGCCACAGCAGCAGCAGTGTCCTCCCCGACAACTATTCCAGCATACGCCACCATGACCCCTCCGGTATCATCAATAACACCTTTAGCATCAACTTCAAAGGCTGTCTCGCTTCTATCATATACTCCTTCGAAAGTTTTCTCATCGACACTTCGAAGGAAGTTTTTTTTTCATCCACATCAAAATCAAGAATCATGGCGTTCTCCTCCGCGTCCACTGAACCCAAGAGAGTCCGAACATGCACCTATTCTTCGTGAGGATAGATGGAAGGGAGGTCCTTAATAATTTCGTTAGCTTCATGGAACAAAGACTCAACCCCAACCAATACCTCCTCAAGAGAAGAAGATCGATCTCCACCGATTCTGAAGTCCTTTTCCAAAAAATTAAAGGCACGGCCGTCTCTGGAAGATCCCATCATACACTGCAAGAAATGGAAAGATGATCAAGTTCCATCCTCTCTATACACATATAAAAAGATGATAGCGTGAACAAAAAGAAGAAGGAAACGCACCGGCAGAGCAAAGGAAAAGGGGAATCAACAGGAAGAACCCCTTCTCAAACAAGGGAGACGATACATTCGCGTTGGGTATGAATACGGAACCTTAAAAAGGAAAAGGAGCAATGAAGGACATAATGCTTCCAGATTTTTTGGGATGGATGATGCCCTAATTGAAGCCGCACGTGAAGGAAAGCAAAATAAGGGAACTTTGCTGTCTGAAGAAACGCCTACTTCCTCTTTATTTACATAAGTCACGCCTGCAAGCACGACTTTCACATTGCGCCGGTCCCACCGGCTAGCACACTCAGTTTCCTAACTCACGCCAACTTCCCAACGTCGCCCAAGCTGCGCCGGCCCTACCAATTGTGCCAGCCTCCCGATTTGTGCAAAACTCCCAGAGGCAAGGATTCCAAATCCTATTTATAAAAGGTCAGACAAGCCTCATCAATTCTCTTTACGGTTTGTTGTTGATAGTTTGTCACCATCTTATGCTCACCCCGCAACAAAGCCCCTATTCCGAGCTAAGCAGGGGACTTAATGTTGATGGTGGTTTTTAGACAAGGGGTAAAATCATAAAACCCCATGACCTAGTGTTACCCGCAACACATTAACTAAGAGCATTTAACTCGAGTGTAAATAATTAATAGGGGTATTTTTTCAAAATACCAGATTAGGGTTTTCAACACGTAATCCTAATTCCAAAACCAAGCCGCACCCTGCGCATCATGGCGAAAGAATGCCAAACCAAGCCGCACCCTGCGCACCATGGCAACAATGCCAAACCAAGCCGCACCTCACGCACCATGGCAACAATGCCAAACCAAGCCGCATATCATTGCGCATCATGGCAAAGAATGCCAAACCAAGCCGCATATCATGCGCATCATGGCAGCTATGCCAAACCAAGCCGCACACTCGCGCACCATGGCAACAATGCCAAACCAAGCCGCATCCTGCGCACCATGGAAACAATGCCAAACCAAGCCGCATATCTGCGACCATGGCAACAATGCCAAACCAAGCCGCATATCTGCGCACCATGGCAATAATGCCAAACCAAGCCGCATCCTGCGCATCATGGCAGCAATGCCAAACCAAGCCGCATACTGCGCATCATGGCAGCAATGCCAAACCAAGCCGCATACTGCGCACCATGGCAACAATGACAAACCAAGCCGCATCCTGCGCACCATGGTAACAATGCCAAACCAAGCCGCATATCATGCACCATGGCAACAATGCCAAACCAAGCCGCATATCACAGCACCATGGCAACAATGCCAAACCAAGCCGCATCCTGCGCACCATGGCAACAATGCCAAACCAAGCCGCATACTGCGCGCCATGGCAATAATGCCAAACCAAGCCGCACCCTGCGCCCCATGGCAACAATGCCAAACCAAGCCGCACCCTGCGCACCATGGCAACAATGCCAAACCAAACCGCATACTCCGCGCCATGGCAACAATGCCAAACCAAACCGCACCCTGCGCACCATGGCAGCAATGCCAAGCTGCTATACCTTTGGCCCACGCCAAATATAGCGCCCTAGGGTTGCAAGACTTGCAACTAGGTCAACATGGCCGCACGTGCCATTGGCACATGCCAACACGTGTCGCAAGCCATATTTCCAAGCCGCTATGCCTTTGGCCCACGCTAAATATAGCGCCCTAGGCTTGCAAGACTTGCAACTAGGTCAACATGGACGCACGTGCCATTGGCACATGCCAACACGTGTCGCAAGCCATATTTCCAAGCCGCTATGCCTTTGGCCCATGCCAAATATAGCGCCCTAGGCTTGCAAGACTTGCAACTAGGTCAAAATGGCCGCACGTGCCATTGGCACATGCCAACACGTGTCGCAAGCCATATTTCCAAGCCGCTATGCCTTTGGCCCACGCCAAATATAGCGCCCTAGGATTGCAAGACTTGCAACTAGGTCAACATGGCCGCACGTGTCATTGGCACATGCCAACACGTGTCGCAAGCCATATTTCCAAGCCGCTATGCCTTTGGCCCACGCCAAATATAGCGCCCTAGGCTTGCAAGACTTGCAACTAAGTCAACATGGCCGCATGTGCCGTTGGCACATGCCAACACGTGTCGCAAGCCCTATTTCCAAGCCACTATGCCTTTGGCCCACGCCAAATATAGCGCCCTAGGCTTGCAAGACTTGCAACTAGGTCAACACGGCCGCACGTGCCATTGGCACATGCCAACACGTGTCGCAAGCCATATTTCCAAGCCGCTATGCCTTTGGCCCACGCCAAATATAGCGCCCTAGGCTTGCAAGACTTGCAACTAGGTCAACATGTCCGCACGTGCCATTGGCACATGCCAACACGTGTCGCAAGCCATATTTCCAAGCCGCTATGCCTTTGGCCCACGCCAAATATAGCGCCCTAGGCTTGCAAGACTTGCAACTAGGTCAACATGGCCGCACGTGCCATTGGCACATGCCAACATGTGTCGCAAGCCATATTTCCAAGCCGCTATGCCTATGGCCCACGCCAAATATAGCGCCCTAGGCTTGCAAGACTTGCAACTAGGTCAACATGGCCGCACGTGCCATTGGCACATGCCAACATGTGTCGCAAGCCATATTTCCAAGCCGCTATGCCTTTGGCCCACGCCAAATATAGCGCCCTAGGCTCGCAAGACTTGCAACTAGGTCAACATTTTGCACATGCCATTGGCACATGCCAAACACACACGCTTGTAGCCTAACTTGCAAACCGTGCAACCTACCACCAAGGCATTCCGCACATGCCATTGGCACATGCCAAACACACACGCTGGTAGCCTAACTTTCAAACCGTGTAACCTACCACCAAGGCATTCCGCACATGCCATTGGCACATGCCAAACACACACGCTGGTAGCCTAACTTGCAAACCGTGCAACCTACCACCAAGGCATTCCGCACATGCCAAACACACACGCTGGTAGCCTAACTTGCAAACCGTGCAACCTACCACCAAGGCATTCCGCACATGCCATTGGCACATGCCACACGCGCCACTAGCAGCGCCACTTGCACTCAAGATGCAACCAACACTCGAGACATCAACACAACCGGGGATGCTTGTTTAGGGTTTTGGTTTGGCGGTCACAAAGATGCAATACACTACGCTCACATTAAGAAAGCGTAAAAAAGGAATAAAGCGGTCAAATAAAAGAGGAAATAATGGTGAAAAACGTTTTCACCCATTAAACCATGCGGTTACCACCTCCTCCCATTATTTCACCCTTTACTCTCTTCCTTCATGAGGCCAGGGTACGTTTCAATCTCGACTTGTATAAATAGGTCTTACCTATTTCCACCGCACAACAAGTCTCGGTCGGAGAAAAATACTACACTCTCAGAAAGGCAACTTTGCAAGATCTCCCAAAAAGCTTTCATCTCTTGCAAGCTTCCTAAGCTTTCACCTTCTGATACAAGTCGAGATACTACTCTCCTCAACACCTTTCTTTGCTTCCCTCCCCAAATCAACCCTTCTCCTCCACTTTGTGACCGAAGCAAGTCCGGAACGGCCATTTCTTGGTTTAGGCCGGACTTGGACTTGTATTGATCTCTCGAACCTATAAAGTGCTCACGAGCAGGCACATTTGTTTAGGGTTTGAACCAGTTTCTCACTCACCTACCGAAATTACCGAAATCGGCAGAAACGATTTTTACCCATAAACAGTAATACGTCAAATAGAAGGGGTGTATAATACAAATGAGCCATCTTTAAAGAAATACAAGAAGATCGTTGAAGAGCTATCAACAAAAATTCCAAACATAAGTTGGAGGAACATATGCAGGAAAGATAACCAATTCGCAGACGCATTGGCTTTCATTTCTTTTAAGTTAATAGACCCAACCTCAAAGTATATAAATATACAAACGCTCTCTTCACCTTCAATTAAAAAATAAGAAGAAGACGACGCAGACATTATGATAGTGGAAGACGCAGAAGACGAGCATGTTGTTAAAGACGCAAATTGGAGAACCCAACTTCATTTATATCTGGAAAAAAGGAGAAGTCACAAGGAACAAATTGGAGGTGCACAAGTTGAAAAGTCGAGCGAAAAATTATGAACTAAGAGAAGGTGTACTCTATCGATCACTAAGATGTTTAACGCGAAAGTAAGGAATGGAAATCTTAAAGGCAATACACTATGGAGACGCAGGGAACCATAGTGGTGGAAGATCATTAGCTCACAAAATAAAGATGCAAGGGTATTATTGGCCCTACATGCATGAGGATGCGAAAGAGGTATCGAGACGGTGCGATGAATGCCAATGTCATGGGAAAAGGATACATGCACCAGTAATGGCACTAAACTCATCAACAAGTGTATGGCCATTTGCAAAATGGGCCCTAGACATTGTAGGACCATTTATACCAGGAACGGGCAGAGGAGATATTTAATAGTTGCAACAGACTACTTTACAAAATGAGCGGAGGTGAAAGCAGTCTAACATATTCGAGATCGAGATGTATTCACTTTCATATTTGAAAATATAATTTGCATATTTGGAATCCCCGTGCAATTAGTTTCTGATAATGGAAAGCAATTTGAGGGCGAAAACATAGAAATGTTGCTTAGTGCGTTTAAGATCCAAAGTGGAAAATCAACTCCTTTATATCTGCAGAGTAATGGACAGGCTGAGGCGACAAATAAAACAATTGCAGATATATTAAAGAAAAATTTCGAAGGACACAATAAAGGGTGGTGTGAACAAGTACATAACGCAGTATCGGCGTACAGAACAACGCGAAGAGAAGCTATAGAGATGTCACCTTTATGTTTAACATATGGAGTCGAAGCGGTGCTACTAACTGAAGTCATCATACCCACAACGAAAAAAGAATCATGGGAGAAGAACTTAAACACAAATTTGATCTTGGGAAAGCTTGATGATTTAGAAGAAAACAGAGAAATTTCCCTACAACATATGGAGAATTACCACAAGAGACTAGCCAGAGAGTATAACAAGCGCGTTAAATAAAGAGAATTCGAACCAGGAGAACTAATTTTAAGAGAAATACCTCCCTACCAGAAAGGAGGAGATAGAAAACTATAGAAGACATGTGATGCACCTTACATAATTAAAACAATTGTTAGAAATGGAGCATATGAATTGATGGATTGTGAAGGGAGTAACACGGGGCGAAGAATTGAACACCCGTGGAATAGAACTTATTTAAAGAAGTACTATCCATAAGTCATGCGACAGTTATCATAAATCTGGAGGAAATACTTAGCGAGCGAAATTAATGATGCACAAAGACGGACAGAGCTGAACAAGTCGTGCAGTTCTTGGATTTACCTAGTTATAGCTTATGAATGAAAAAAGAAAAAAATTCTTCTTCTTATATATATATATATATATATAACAAATATTACATATGAGAAAAAGGCAAAAATAAGACCTTACAATAAGACCTTAATAAAAGGCATCAGAAATAAAACCTCTAATTATGAAGGTTAGGCATCCAATTGTGGCGTGCACCCTAGTTCGCATAAAAGCAAGAGGAAAAAAAATAAGACCTAATGAGCGTCATAATTGAGGAAAACCCTAATTGGCATGACTCAGGTGAAAGCTACACTGACCCTAGAGCCTGAGTTATGGAGATTTGGGGTGAAACGAAAGCCCATCCAGCAGAGCTCCTTAGTCGAAAGACTAAGGTAAGAAGTTCTCTCCTAAGGAGTGCGGAAACTCGATAAGGGTGCCAAGGTACACGGTTGAGTCAAGAGTGCCTGGGGCGTCTGGAGCGTACCTGGCCGCTCTTGGCAAGTCCTGACTATGATGCACACGGTCCTCAAGAAACCCCACTTAGGGTGCGGTCTCGTAACCATAAGCCACATCGGCGGAGGGATAAGAGACCGCGAACACAATTTATTGTTGCAGCACTGGATGGGAAGATCCCACCCTAACTCGGTAGGGGTAAGCTTCTTTGAAGGGGCAGTCGGGGGGAATATCAGGATGACACCCTCCATTAGGGAGCTGAATTGTATCAAAGACGTTAATATCATGAGGCTTTTACTCACGGGAGAATAAGACTCGTCGTATTAATGCATCAGTACATCCTGTAGAGGCAAAAATATAAGAAGTGATAAGGAAAGGTCAATGGATCATTACTTGAAAGGGTAATGACCGCCTGCGATTTTGCCGCACAATAATATTTTAATACAAAAATAAGGGCGAGGATAATAAGACCTTTAATAGGGCGGCTCAGTAAAACCTCAATATAAAACCCTAAGATTATATCAAAATATAACGATTTCTATTTTGCAGGGAAGAAAATCACAAAGAAGCAATGAGAGATAGACAATACATAAAGATTAATTAACGCACAGATATAACCGCACGATGGCGAAATAAGTAATATCTCTAACAAGCAGAATAATAGAGGCAAGTATGGGAATAACATAAGAGAGGTATTATCCTCCTTGTTAGAGACAATCTTATAAAAAAGTAGCAGAAATAGAAGTGTGCTTCAAAAATACATATCCAAAAATCCATAATCAGACGCACAAAAGAATAGAGGAAAAGAAAAGCTAAGAATTATTAGAAGGAACGTCTTGATTTAGTGTAGATACTTCAACATCAACCTCGTTGTTGGGATTAACATCAGAGCTTGGATCTTTGGAAAGACCACCACCAGATCCATCCTTTTCAGGCTGATCCTCTTGAAGGAGAGTTTCTTCATCTTCATCATCATCGCTCACATAATCATAGTCAATGTCGGTCTCGGGAAGCTTCTCATCCGCATCCACATCAATAGGTTCCACATCCACCAGAGGAAGTGAGTTTTCAACACAAACTCGATCTGCGAGAATTTGAGCCTTAACATGAGCTTCTCGTGTGGCACTCTTCTTAGTGTTCTCTATGGCAACCTCCATTAAGCTTTCAAGATACAAACACCTCATATTCTCTCTATCTCGGGAAGAGGTAAGTGTTATAGAGAGTCTTGCGCGTTCTGTATGAGCCTTAGCCATATCAAACCTTAAATTGGAGATGGTAGACTGATGCGACCTCTCAGATTTTGCAAAAAAGATATCTAATTATTACCAGGGCGACAATTCCGCAGCTACAAGATATGAGCAATTAAAAAACACAAGTAAACTGAGGCAGTCAGCTCAATGTGACTACCTTCCCTCTGGGAAATGATATGTTGAGATAAAGCGAGACCACTAATTTTCGTATTGTCCATAAACATATCAAAATCATCACCAACTAAACCCTGAAGACGAGATCGAATATTATTTTCATCTTGAGAAAGAAAAGCCTTTTCCTTCACAAGGATACTATGAGACCCCTTTATCTGCGTATGTTGTTCTCGAAGTTTGTTCATCTTCACAGTCAAATTTATCTTGCTCTGGATGATCTTCTCCTTCTCCAAGGTTAATTTCTTCATAGACTCATCATGCTGATTTCTTAAAGTGCGAAGGGATTCCTCTTGATCATCACAAATCTTCTGGAGAATAAGATATTGGCGCGTAAACATCGCCTCTTTCTTTAAGAAAGACCGCTTTTCTACGGCCAAGACCTAATTCTCATCTGATAAAGTTTGAAGTCTTAAATCAGAGCTATACAACTGTTTATGGGTAAAAATCGTTTCTGCTGATTTTGGTAATTTCGGTAGGTGAGTGAGAAACTGGTTCAAACCCTAAACAAATGTCTTGCACGTGAGCACTTTATAGATTCGAGAGATCAATCTGTACAAGTCCGGCTTAAACCAAGAAATGGCCGTTCCAGACTTGCTTCGGTCACAAAGTGGAGGAGAAGGGTTGATTTGGGGAGGGAAGCAAAGAAAGGTGTTGAGGAGAGTAGTATCTCGACTTGTATGGAAAGTGAAAGCTTAGGAAGCTTGCAAGAGGTGGAAGCTTTTGGGAGAGCTTGCAAAGTTGCCTTTCTGAGAGTGTAGTATTTTTCTCCTGACCGAGACTTGTTGTCTGGTGGAAATAGGTAAGACCTATTTATACAAGTCGAGATTGAAACGTACTCTGGCCTCATGAAGGAAGAGAGTAAAGGGTGAAATAATGGGAGGAGGTGGTAACCGATTTGGTGTTTAATGAGTGAAAACGTTTTCACCATTATTTCCTCTTTTATTTGACCGCTTTATTCCTTTTCACGCTTTCTTAATGTGAGCGTAGTGTACGCCGCAAGTCAGGATCACCAAACCAAAACCCCGGAAAGCATCCCCGGTTTGTGTTGATATTTCAAGTGTTGGTTGCACTTTGAGTGCAAGTGGCAATGCCAGAGCTGCTAGTGGCGTGCGTGGCATGTGCCAATAGCATGTGCGGAATGCCTTGGTGGTAGGTTGCACGGTATGCAAGTTAGGCTACCAAAGATGTGTGTTTGGCATGTGCCAATGGCATGCGTGGCCGTTAGGGCGTGACCTTGATAGGGAAACTAGCTAGCGAGCATGTTGGCATGTGCCAATGGCATGCGTGGCCGTTAGGGCCGTGATTTTGATAGGGAAACTAGCTAGCGAGCATGTTGGCATGTGCCAATGGCATGCATGGCTTTTAGGGCCGTGACCTTGATAGGGAAACTAGCTAGCGAGCATGTTGGCATGTGCCAATGGCATGCGTGGCCGTTAGGGCCGTGACCTTGACAGTGAAACTAGCTAGCGAGCATGTTGGCATGTGCCAATGGCATGCGTGGCCGTTAGGGCCGTGATTTTGATAGGGAAAGTAGCTAGCGAGCATGTTGGCATGTGCCAATGGCATGCATGGCTTTTAGGGCCGTGATTTTGATAGGGAAACTAGCTAGCGAGCATGTTGGCATGTGCCAATGGCATGCATGGCTTTTAGGGCCGTGACCTTGATAGGGAAACTAGCTAGCGAGCATGTTGGGATGTGCCATTGGCACGTACGGCCATGTTGACCTAGTTGCTCGTTTTGCAAGCCTAGGGCGCTATATTTGGCATGTGCCAATGGCATAGCGGCTTAGTTTGGCATGGTTGCCAATGAATGTGATACGGAGTTTGGTTTTAGCGTTGTTTCCCATGCTTTGCGCAAAGATGCGGCTTGGTTTGGCGTTGTTGCCATGGTGCGCGAGTGCGGCTTGGTTTGGCATGGTTGCCACGGTGCGCGAGTGCGGCTTGGTTTGGCATGGTTGCCATGGTGCGCGAGTGCGGCTTGGTTTTGCATGGTTGCCATGGTGCGCAGAGTGCGGCTTGGTTTGGCGTGGTTGCCATGGTGCGCGAGTGCGGCTTGGTTTGGCATGGTTGCCATGGTGCGCAGAGTGCGGCTTGGTTTGGCATGGTTGCCATGGTGCGCAGAGTGCGGCTTGGTTTGGCATGGTTGCCATGGTGCGCAGAGTTCGGCTTGGTTTGGCATGGTTGCCATGGTGCGCAGAGTGCGGCTTGGTTTGGCATGGTTGCCATGGTGCGCAGAGTGCGGCTTGGTTTGGCATGGTTGCCATGATGCGCAGAGTGCGGCTTGGTTTGGCATAGTTGCCATGGTGCACAGAGTGCGGCTTGGTTTGGCATGGTTGCCATGGTGCGAGAGAGTGCGGCTTGGTTTTGGAATTAGGGTTACGTGGTCGAAAACCCTAATTTGGTATTTTGAAAAAAAATACCCTATTAATTATTTACACACGAGTTAAATGCTCTTAGTTAATGCGTTGCGGGTAACACTAGGTCATGGGGTTTTACGATTTTACCCCTTGTTTAGAAACCACCATCAACATTAAGTCCCCTGCTTAGCTCGGAACAGGGGCTTTGTTGCGAGGTAAGCATAAGATGGTGACAAACTATCAACAACAAACCGTTAAGAGAATTGAGGAGGCTTGTCGACCTTTTATAAATAGGATTTGGAATCCTTGCCTCTCGGTAGATTTGCACAAATCGAAAGCCGGCACAACTTGTGGGGCCGTCACTGGGCGACATTGGGGAGTTGGCGTGAGTTGGGAACCGAGTGTGCTAGGCCGGTGGGACCGGCTATGCGTGCTTGCGGCGTGCCTTGGGAAGCGAGCGTGCTAGGCGGGTGGGACCGGCGCAAAATGTGGAAGTTGTGCGTGCTTGCGGGCGTGACTTGGGAAACTAAGCGCGCTAGGCTGGTGGGACCGGCGCAAAATGTGGAAGTTGTCCGTGCTTGCAGGCATGACTCGGGAAACTAAGCGCGCTAGCTGGTGGGACCGGCGCAAAATGTGGAAGTTGTGCGTGCTTGCAGGCGTGACTTGAGCGATCATAGGGAAGTCGGTGCAATTAGCGGGGCCGGTGCGGCCTGGGCGACGTTGGGAAGTTGGCGTGAGTTGGGAAACTGAGCGTGCTAGCTGGTGGGACCGGCGCAAAGTGTAGAAGCCGTGCGTGCTTGCAGGTCGGCGCAATTGGTGGGGCCGGTGCAGCTTGGGCAACGTTGGGAGGTTGGCGCGAATTGGGAAACAGAGTGTGCTAGCTGGTGGGACCGGCGCAAAGTGTAGAAGCCGTGCGTGCTTGCAGGTCGGCGCAATTGGTGGGGCCGGTGCAGCTTGGGCAACGTTGGGAGGTTGGCACAAATTGGGAAACTGAGGGTGCTAGCTGGTGGGACCGGCGCAAAGTGTAGAAGTCGTGCGTGCTTGCGGGTCGGCGCAATTGGTGGGGCCGGTGTAGCTTGGGCGACGTTGGGAAGTTGCGTGAGTTGGGAAACTGAGCGTGCTAGCTGGTGGGACCGGCGCAATGTGGAAGCTGTGCGTGCTTGCAGGCGTGACTTGGGCGGTCATAGGGAAGTCGGTGCAATTGGTGGGGCCTGTGCAGCTTGGGCGACGTTGGGAAGTTGACGCGAGTTAGGAAACTAGGCGTGCTAGCTGGTGGGACCGGCGCAAGGTGTGGAAGCTGTGCGTGCTTGCAGGCGAAACCGGTGTAAACAAGGAGGGAGTAGGTGTTTCTACAGATAGCAAAGTTTCCTTGTTTTGCCTTCCTTCACGCGCGCGGCTTCGATTAGGGAATTGTCCATGCTAAAATCTGGAAGCGTTATGTCCCTCATTGCTTCCTTTCCGTTTTAAGGTTCTGTATTCATACCCAACGTAATTGCATCATCTCCCTCGTTTGAGAAAGGGTTCTTCTTGTTGAGTTTCTCTCTTTGTCATGTCGAACAGAGACGAACCATCTTCTAACCAGCCAAGTTCTCCAGGTGAAGGCGCGAGGTCTGACTCTGGCAGGAGCATCCCAACAAAGGTTATTCGGGTTAAGAAAATCATACCGGTATGTTTTCTTCTTCTTTGGTGGACCGACGTACGCTTCACCGCTTGTTTGATGAATGGAAAATTTTCCTTTTGTGCAGAGATATCCTGTTGGAGCATGCGTTAGTGTTATCGACGAGGATGACCTAGTCGTTCCCTCTCCTTCAAATCCAACCTTGTTGGGATCTGCTGCAGACTTGGAGAACGCCGATTTAGGGCTCTCTTGTCATGAATACCCCTATGCAGGTTCGTCGTTTGGGACTCGTATGAGGTGTCTCTCCTCCAATTATCGGAATGTTAGCGTTTTCCTGGTGGGGAAAGAATTCGTGGTCCTTTATACGAGGATATGGAAGACATGCGGCCATATCGCTACCAGGAGCGCAGTGAAGTGATGTTCGTCCGCCTTGGTTTCCGTAGTGAACTGTCTTTTGCCAATGATTGCTGAGATGGAGAATGTCTCAATATTGTGAAAGTCGACAGAGCTGGTATTCTTGCTGGTGTGATTCCTGCCACAGAAACCATGTTGGAAGAGGAGAAAGCTTTGGCCTTGGAGTCTCAGAGGATTGAAGATTTAACTCGAGACTTGAAGAGTAGTAATTTTTGATGTAGCATGTTGCAGGGAAGTAATTAGGCGTAGTATGCCTTAAGCCACTTTCCGTTGATGACTGTCTCTAGCTTTCCCCATCTTCTTTGATAATCTTGTAGTAACCACTGTCATACGCTTTAGTGATTATGTACGGCCTTTCCCATTTGGGAGAAAACTTCGGTGCCGATGCATCTTGCTGGATGTGACACTGGGATGCTCAGAAATTACATGATGACATATTCTGGATGGTGCAGGCCTGGGATCCTCCGCGGCCTTGTAAAGTGTTGAAGGCGTCTTCTAGACAGAGAGGTGATGATATTCTTGCGCTGCACCCTTGAAGAGTATAGGACCTCGTTGTGGGTAAGGATTTTTGGTAGACTGTGTCTTCGGAGCTTTGACAGTGAAGGGATCCCATGTATATCTTCCGTCCTCAAGTATGGTTTACGTGTTTCTATCTTTGTAGTAATTTCTGCTGCGGTGAAGCTCTGGCTGGTATCAACGAATGAGGGGCAACAGTTCTTGGTAGGAGATGTAATCAGGAGAAACCACATTGTCGTGGTAACAAAGTAGGTTGACTGATATTCTATGGGCTTCCGTTGAAGTAAAAAGGATTGGCTGGATGCGTAAGCGAGCAAACTGTCCATGATCACAAGTTTTGGCGAGATGGATGAAAAGGTGTTCATGACTACGAAGATTGGCTGGCTGTGACTATGTTCCTTGATATGAGGAGTATGGAGGCACGACCCTTTGCAGGATGGAGTGGCGTTGAAGCGAACGTTAAAGCGAAGCCGCTGCTGGAGAATGTTGATGTGTAGCTACTTCTGGAGAGAACGTTGATGACATCTTGCAACTCTCAGAGCCTTGACGGCTACCATTTTGAATTCGGAGGCTGCGTCACGTTCTGTCAAACTCGACATCCCTCAAGAGAACAGAGGTTAGGAGTCCCCAGTTACATCTATCGATCGTGCTTTCTAGGAGAGGTTGGGGTTTGGGAGCGGCTTTCCCTGGATGGAAACACCTGCTTTCCTGATGCAGTGCGGTTGAGGGGTGCAAATATTTCTTGACGCTACGCCTTGGAGAAATATAGAATCTCACATAAATGTTTCATCATAGACTGTACGAATTTGTGGTCGAAGTTTCCATTGTGCGGAAGAAGTGTCTCCGTGAACTCAGGAGAGTTGTTGATTTCCCTTGCTTTCGATTTTGGAGAAGTATTTCCTGATCTTCCCGTGTGACGAAATTGGATTGCTTATCCCCTTCTACTGGGCGTTCAAGAGCAACGCGAGCCTCTTCATCTATAAACGCGCATCCTGCTGAAGTATATTTTGTCTTTTCATCAAATCAACAGTGCTAAAAGGAGGTCGGCTTCTTCCGGATCTTCCAGTATCTTTCCCTGATGGTGGAGTAGCGTCTCTGGTGACGGTTGGAGCTTCCATGCTTGAAGGACCGTTGGGGTGGCGACGGCTGCAGTTACGGTGATCGTAAGTGTATCGTGCGAGAGATGACACGGTTTTGATCACGAAGTCTTTGGAGCCAAGGCGCTGTTTCAAGGGCAAGGATGGTGGCTTTGGAAGGGCGCAAGATGTTAGCGCTAGAAGGATGCAAACTGTTAGCACAGAGTGTGGTGCTGCTGGGCTGGCATGCGTGTGCGGCATGTGTACCTGGCATGTGCGTCTGGTAGCGTGTCAGTAAGCACGTCCCCAGTAAGTGCGTCTGGAAAGCGCGTCTGGCAAGCGCTTCTGGTATGTACGTCTGGAAAGCGCGTCCGGCAAGCGCTTCGGTATGTTCGTCCCGGCAAGCGCATCGTGGTAAGTGCATCTGGGAAAGCGCGCACGGTAGGCGCTCATATCGTCTTGGAATGGGCGCCGACTTGGTGTGGACGCTGGTTATGCATGGACGCTGGCTTGGATTTCGGTATGGTGTGGACCATTGGCTTGGCACGGTCTTTGGCTTGGTGTGGCTCGGACTTGTTCTGCGGGCCCGATTGCCCCTTCCCATACGTAGCTCAAACAGAAATCCTTTCCTTATTCAAATTCCAAAAAGTGTTATGCTTATGAAACGGATTGGCTCCCCTTTTACCTCGTATCTTTGTTATCACGTCATGGTGTTAGCGGTAGCGCGTAGTGTGATAAAGTGGGCAAGCATATTCCAGCTATGTACTCCAGCGTTTCTCTTTCAATTTGTTTTATTGTTTTCTTGTCTTTGGTGTAAACCGTAGCCATAGGTATACCTTTCATAAACTTGTGGAAATACTTCATCATAAATAATTCTTCAAATGTCACTGTAGTAACGTCTGCTAATAGTGACAGGTAATTATCATTGTGCAAAGTAGGTATGTACGGGTAGGTGAAATTTTTTTTTTTTTTTTGAAAGGCAAACAAAGCGCCTAGTTTATGGTTTTTGTCTTCCTGGATTTCTTGGGTTGATAGATAAATGTTACCTTGACAGTTTGGGTTATTCTTTTTGGAATGAATTGTTTAGGAGTTGATTGAAAGTGATGCAAACATCCCAGGAAAACCATGGAACCGTGTGTTGGTAGATGACATGGGATGAAACATAACATGGCTATCGGTTTTATCAGAACTTGAAAAAGCAAACCACGTATTTTTGTCTAGATAAGACTTACTTGGTTTCTCAGAAGAGTCATGGGAAGTCCCCAGTCTTCCGAATCGTTGCTGAGTTGTCGGATAACTGTGCCGTTAATCCCTGGGCGGATCGTTTTGCTTCTAGCCTGTGAGAAGTCCCCGGTCGCCCCTTGTCATGTCATGACTGATAATCGAGCCGTCGAGTAACTGAGTCGGAGTGGATTGCCTTCCTCTACTATCTTGACGTCTGGGTCGAAGAATGAGATCGCTGGTTGATAGTTGACATTGTAACCGAAAGATCGAACCTCCCGCTGTGGTCGCCAATTGTTTATGGGTAAAAATCGTTTCTGCTGATTTCGGTAATTTCGGTAGGTGAATGAGAAACTGGTTCAAACCCTAAACAAATGTGCTGCACGTGAGCACTTTATAGATTCGAGAGATCAATCTGTACAAGTCCGGCCTAAACCAAGAAATAGCCGTTCCAGACTTGCTTCGGTCACAAAGTGGAGGAGAAGGGTTGATTTGGGGAGGGAAGCAAAGAAAGGTGTTGAGGAGAGTAGTATCTCGACTTGTATCAGAAAGTGAAAGCTTAGGAAGCTTGCAAGAGGTGGAAGCTTTTGGGAGAGCTTGCAAAGTTTCCTTTCTGAGAGTGTAGTATTTTTCTCCTGACCGAGACTTGTTGTCTGGTGGAAATAGGTAAGACCTATTTATACAAGTCGAGATTGAAACGTACCCTGGCCTCATGAAGGAAGAGAGTAAAGGGTGAAATAATGGGAGGAGGTGGTAACCGATTTGGTGTTTAATGAGTGAAAACGTTTTCACCATTATTTCCTCTTTTATTTGACCGCTTTATTCCTTTTCACGCTTTCTTAATGTGAGCGTAGTGTACGCTGTAAGCTGTGACCGCCAAACCAAAACCCTGGAAAGCATCCCCCGGTTTGTATTGATATCTCAAGTGTTGGTTGCACTTTGAGTGCAAGTGGCAATGCCAGAGCTGCTAGTGGCGTGCATGGCATGTGCCAATAGCATGTGCGGAATGCCTTGGTGGTAGGTTGCACGGTTTGCAAGTTAGGCTATCAGCATGTGTGTTTGGCATGTGCCAATGGCATGCGTGGCCATTAGGGCCGTGACCTTGATAGGGAAACTAGCTAGCGAGCATGTTGGCATGTGCCAATGGCATGCGTGGCCGTTAGGGCCGTGATTTTGATAGGAAACTAGCTAGCGAGCATGTTGGCATGTGCCAATGGCATGCATGGCTTTTAGGGCCGTGACCTTGATAGGGAAACTAGCTAGCGAGCATGTTGGCATGTGCCAATGGCATGCGTGGCCGTTAGGGCCGTGACCTTGACAGGGAAACTAGCTAGCGAGCATGTTGGCATGTGCCAATGGCATGCGGCCGTTAGGGCCGTGATTTTGATAGGGAAACTAGCTAGCGAGCATGTTGGCATGTGCCAATGGCATGCATGGCTTTTAGGGCCGTGATTTTGATAGGGAAACTAGCTAGCGAGCATGTTGGCATGTGCCAATGGCATGCATGGCTTTTAGGGCCGTGACCTTGATAGGGAAACTAGCTAGCGAGCATGTTGGCATGTGCCATTGGCACGTACGGCCATGTTGACCTAGTTGCTCGTTTTGCAAGCCTAGGGCGCTATATTTGGCATGTGCCAATGGCATAGCGGCTTAGTTTGGCATGGTTGCCAATGAATGTGATACGGAGTTTGGTTTTAGCGTTGTTGCCCATGGTGCGCAAAGATGTATGGCTTGGTTTGGCGTTGTTGCCATGGTGCGCAGAGTGCGGCTTGGTTTGGCATGGTTGCCACGGTGCGTAGAGTGCGGCTTGGTTTGGCATGGTTGCCATGGTGCGCAGAGTGCGGCTTGGTTTGGCATGGTTGCCATGGTGCGCAGAGTGCGGCTTGGTTTGGCATGGTTGCCATGGTGCGCAGAGTTCAGCTTGGTTTGGCATGGTTGCCATGGTGCGCAGAGTGCGGCTTGGTTTGGCATGGTTGCCATGGTGCACAGAGTGCGGCTTGGTTTTTGGAATTAGGGATCTGTGTCGAAAACCCTAATTTGGTATTTTGAAAAAATACCCCTATTAATTATTTACACCTGAGTTAAATGCTCTTAGTTAATGCGTTGCGGGTAACACTAGGTCATGGGGTTTTACGATTTTACCCCTTGTTTAGAAACCACCATCAACAACAACATTCCAGAAAGATGGGATACTTGGGAGTCCAGAAATTCATTTTGATTAGCTAAATAAAGATTCTCATTTTTTAGGTTCTCAATATGATCAAGCGAATATGAATGATTATTAATTAACTGATCTATTTGATTCTGCAATTTCTCATTGTCCGCGCGAGCATCTTCAACAGA
The DNA here is from genome assembly GCA_023531295.1 of Papaver armeniacum. NCBI lineage: Eukaryota > Viridiplantae > Streptophyta > Magnoliopsida > Ranunculales > Papaveraceae > Papaver > Papaver armeniacum. Next base: position 193,273 of record JAJJWW010007742.1, on the reverse strand, counting down.
ATATTGATAACTAAATCTCTCCATAACGCGCTTCTCATTTAAGTCTTAACATACGCACGAAGAAACTCAAAATATGAACACCAATATAAATTTCTTTTAAGTGATTAACAAAATAAAGATAAACATACCTCTAAGTTCTTGATTCTTAGTGCGAAGATTTTCGGACGCAAGAGATTCAGCTTGAAGAGCAGCTTTCAACTTAGCATTTTGACGGTGAAGCTCTTGGATGGTGTTGCTAGACTCAGAAAATCCCTCAGCTTGGACTAAGCGACGACGACAATCCTAAAAGATGAAATAATTTAGATGTAAATATAAAAGAACGGTCAATCAAAACGAACAAAAAGGTATGAGTGAGAGAATACTTACCAAGAGATCAAAATCAAGATTAACGCTTGGATCAAGCTTTGACAAGATCTCGCTCCTAACAGACTTATCTGGAGGAGAATCTCCTAGTAACTTAACAAGAGAATCGCAAATGCGAACTTGAAAAGGATCATTAACAGATGAACGAGCGACATTAATAATTTTCAGAAGAGGTTTGGTATCATAAGAAGAGATCATAGAATAAGGAGGAGCGGTCACTACAACATCTACTGAGGAGTTGGTAATAATACCCTCCGAAACAGGAGTGTCTGTATCTTTAGTTGATGCGGGAATATTCGCTGAGGCAGGAATATTCACAAAGGTGGAGACGGTCCACAAGAAGAGATGACCGCTTGATATTCTAAAATAGTTTCCTCAGGAGCGGGAGTCTCCTTTGAAGTTGGGGCAGCGATGCCCTGTGTAGGAGCGTAATTAATGACATTGGGAGAGACCTGTTGTTCAGCATGGGGTTTATAGTTAAGCTCTGAGATGACAAGAGAAGTGTTAATTGTGGGAACTTTGCGAACTCTCTGGACCTTTTTCTTCTTCTCACCATCAATTTCGCACTCAGCATCCTGCGAAGAACAACACAGATAAGAAACAGAGGCAACAATATTGTTTTAGAAAAGAGAAAGTATTTCTTACTACCTTGTTATGCGAAGGCTTCCTCTTGCGAGATTCATCATCTTTAAAGCTCGAAGAGGATTTAGGGTTTGGAACTGTAATATGAATATTACTCGAGGAAGAGTTCTTGCTGCAGCAAAACCAGTATGGGAATATGAAGAGCAGTAGCAAACATTAATAACACAGTAGTAAATCAACAGTAGCAAATTGAAAATTCAAAGGAAAGAAAAACAAAATAGTATCGAAAGCAGAATATACTAACCTCGAGTGAGAATCCATAAATCTCAAAGAAGAACATCACTGGGTAAATCTTTATAAAGGAAGAACGAAGACCTCGAGAAGATGATGATGAAAATTTGCAGAGAAGATGAAGATCGAATAAAGAAAAGAAAATATTATCTCTCCTCACTCCAGTCATTAAATAGGGAAAAGAAAGAACTGGTTAACTCAAGACGTGTCGGTTAAAAGGGGAAAGAGTCAATACGTGTAGACGGTTAAGACTAAATTACGGAAACATGTAGGTTGAGAAGAATGTGAAGAGACGAACTGGTCCGGCAGAATAACAAATTAGAGTTTCTCATACCTCCCTCTCTACCAAAAGAACATATGAGAAGAGGCAAAATGTGAGTACAAAATACCGCACACTCGTTTAAAATACGAAGTAACTCCGTAAGTAGTAAACACGACCGCATACGATATATCCAAGATGACGAACCAGATGATGTCACCAGATCACGAGAAAGTTGTGAAGACCTATGCGGCAGTGAAGAAGTTGTGCGACAATGATAAAGTTTATGCGTCATTGACGCACGTCAAATCCAAAATAAGGGGGTTTATTAGCTGTCCTCCACTATGTAAACTCATATATAAGGAGCCAAGCACCTTTGTAAAGAGAGGGATTTTTTAGTGAACTTAGAGAAGAAACTTAGGAGAGAGAAAGTTATTTGCTCCCAAGTTAGGGTTTCTTCATATATTTGTACTTGTTCTAAGATTTTAATAAGAGTTCTTGAGTATTCCAATATGGTGTCTTAGATTATTCCATAGATTTTACTAAGGGTGTAGTTGTGAGATTTATCGCAACTACACTAGGAGTTAGCAAGTTCCATAATGTCGGTGTTGTTTGTTCCGGTGTTCATGCTTTATCAATTTTCCGGTCAGTTCCATATATGTCCAGCCACTTTACAATACAAAAACAGAGGATCTATGACTTCTCTTCATTGCCGCACATAATACAAGGAGTTATAAATCCCTACTCATTTCTTAGAACCGGTATACCCACCTTCTGATAGTAGAGAATCTAGAGATTCAGTCCATTATTGATTTTCCTTCTATAAGTAGAGATTTAGTATGGATCTATTGATACGTCTGGACATTGAAAGTCAATAGCCTTTGGAACCCACATTAATGACGATATCCTGCTCGACATAACTTCAAAAGCCCAAGGAAGATTAAGAAGGTTGGCTCTAATTGAACCATGTACTAATTAGTACAAATGATGGATTTCAAAGAGTGGGTAATCTTTGTATAAACAAGGTATCTGAAATTCCATACTTTGTAGCTAGCAGTTTTGTGCCTAATCCGTTCTTCTATTGAAGCAATATGTACCTGCATTCACAATATTGACTCCTGCTGATATTAGAGCGCCATTTAAATTTATTAGACAGGGGAAATCTTAGTTCGATTTTGAGATGTTGAATTCCTACCCTACTTCATGCCAAATAATTTGTTTGAATGGTAATAAAGATGTGATCCATTGTGATACATTATGTTCGACGGTGTTTTTCTCTCTCTCTCGCTATATCTTAACTCAACTGGCAGAGCAAATGGCCTTTAGGTATGTAGCTGTGGGTTAATCCTATAGATGGCATACAAGTTACGTCTTTGTCATACTCTCCAATATTGGATTCTGTTGAGACAAACTATTTAAGCATTTAAACATTATGTTTTGGGTCAATCCTATTCAGGTGTTTGCAGCATTAATATAAACTAATGTTTGGGTGCTATTTTCTTCTCACCACACCAATAACCGCTTAGATGTGGATTCAAGCATGGAAAATTCTTCTCAAGATACCTCGACATCACTGTAGATAATCGAAGACCGGTTGTCTTTGTTTTCACCTAGCAAATTAAGAAAAAATCAACTTAATTACTCAATTATTTTTTTTTTTCTTTTTTTTTTCCTTTTACCGGCGGGGAAGCCAGGCCTAGCATTGTAAATAATCGTTCTACAATGTAGATTATTATAGCAACCCTCTATAACGATAACCATGTGTAATTATGTGCCAACTTTAAGACCTTTTGTTTGGTTCTGTTGAATCTGGTCTTAATCGCTATCTCTTTTGCCTTTATAATAAAAACAATAAGACGGGGGTGGTTGGTTTGTTACACATGAATTAATTATGTCTTGTGTATGAATACAAAGTACTTTTTCCAAGTCGGAGTTAGACCAAGGAGCCATTATATCCCCTCAGAAAAAATGTTTGTGTGGTGTGTCGCAAAACAGGTATAGAGGAGAGTGGAGAGGGAGACACAATCAGAGAACCTTAATGGTTACATTTTCATTAAACTTGTGTTACATCTGTTACATTACAATCGACTCCATTTATACTACACGATGACAGCACATAGTGCTTGTCTTGTTCCTAAAACTACTCACCACTTTCTCACATTACTTAACAACTAAAGAAGACCTATTAAAACTCCTAACAATGCTCAACTACTTAGCCTACTCGACCACTAAGACTAGTGCTTGCAACTACTGCCACTCTGACCTCTAAAATACCAATTACACTACTCAACATGATATTAACTAACACCCAAAATAATAGGAGAAAAGTATGCACTAATTTGTGACATGGTGTCCATCAGTTAAGTAAATAGCAAGAGAGCTAGAGTGACATTATCTTAGGAATTCAGATCTCTCTGATCAATTAGAAAACATAGAGATGGATCATACTCATGAAGAAGAAAAAAGATTGAAAGGGCAAATAGAACTGTGGGAGCACATATATGCATTTGTCGATTCAATGGCATTGAAATGTGCAGTTGAACTTGGTATACCAGATATCATAAACTCTTATGGTCATCCCATCACAGTAGCAGAGATCATTAACAACTTCCCAACAACCACATCATCATCATCATCTCCGAATATCGACTATCTTACCCGTGTAATGAGATTATTGGTTCGCAAGCGCATATTTTCTTTACATATTGATAAAGAAAGCAATCAAACTTACTATGATTTAACTCCATCATCCAAATGGTTATTGAGAGATTCTCAATTTAATTTATCACCGCTTCTTTTAGCACAACTTGATCCATGGCTCCTTAAACCATGGCAATATATGGGAAAATGTGTTAAGGAAGGTGGTCTTCCTTTTGAGAAGGCTCATGGAGTTGAGATCTGGGATTGTGCCTTAGCTAATCCACAATTTAATCACCTCTTTAACGATGCAATGAAATGTACAGCTGAGATAATAATCAACGCGGTGTTGGTCAAGTACAAAGATGGATTCAATGCGATCGAATCACTGGTTGATGTTGGTGGTGGGACTGGGATAATGATCACCGAGATTGTTAAGGCTAATCCTCATATTAGAGGTATTAATTTTGATCTACCTCATGTAGTCGCTACGGCACCTGAACAACAAGGAGTTGAGCATGTTGGCGGGGATATGTTTGTTCATATTGCAGAAGCTGATGCTGTCATCATGAAGGTTAGCCCACTTCTTTTATTTTCTTATGAAACCATGAATTTGTAGCTGATTTTGCAGTTGCATGCCAAATATGGCCATTTTTGTATAAGAATTAATATAGAATCTAATCTATGTGGGGTGTCTGATGTAGTGGATATTGCACGACTGGGGTGACGAAGACTGTGTAAAGATCTTGAAAAATTGTCATAAAGCAATAGCGAAGAAGAAGAATGGGAAAGTTATTATTGTTGATTGTGTACTTCGACCAGATGGAGATGGTTCATTCGATAACACAGGATTTGCATTTGATATAGTGATGATAGCACATACTTCGGGTGGAAAAGAAAGAACTGAAGTCGAATGGAAGACGTTATTGAATAATGCAGGCTTCCCTCGCTTCAATATAATTCCAATTCCAGCATTTCCTTCCATCATTGAGGCATTTCCAGAATGACTACGAAGTGATAAGATGAAATGTATGCTTGTGTCCTGTATTTGATTTACTTATTCTTAATGGGTGGCGCGTATTTGTACTGTTTGTCATGTTTGCTTGAATCAAAGATCCTTTATCTTCATATGATCCTTTCTGTTTCGCTCTTACAGTGTAGTGTTATTCTCTGCAGCTATAAAGACAGGTTTATTTGTGTCCATATCCGTTTGTAGAATGAAGATTTCACGTAAGAGGTTCTATGCTCAAGCTAGATGATTGAAGGGGGAGTGCTGGACATGATATGATTTGGTTCTGCTGTTGTCGTTGTTCTTGTTTGCATGTAGTTATGCTTACAGGTTAATGAAACATACTTCAACGACTGTGTTGACAATTGAGTGCATATTTTGCAAATTTGAATGCTTGTGATGTTTGCAGTCATGAATTCAGTTTTGATCAGTCTTGAATTTCAATGAAAGGTGAAAAGGAAATTTTATATTTATTTATTTATCTTATTTTTGATCGGTAAATAAGGGTTTTATTAAAGGAATCAGAAACCAAATACTAGTTACAAATTTCCGACCAGGAAGGGTTATCACTCCTAAAGAAAAAAACTGAAGCTACACAACTGCAGCAACAAACATAATGCCAAACAAAAAGATTCCTAGAAACACACACAGAAAACTTTAAGGTGGTTCGAAAACCACAATAGTCGTGAAAAGGGAGGGATACTCGGGGTATATAGTTGAGCAAAAACTTCAATATTGCACTAATACGGAATGGGGACGCAATTATAATTAATCATTGTGGACAAGATAATGCTTCGGTATGGCCTAGAGTCAGCAACTTCAGAAAAGATTTGGAGAAGTACGCATAGGGATAAAATCATATCTTTGTTTCAATAATTAGCCATGTACATCCTCTCTGATTCCGAAAAGCCAATGCCACCAAAAAGTGGAGAGCCAGTGGCATATGAGACGAGAATATGATGCAGTAGTCAGTATACTAGATATGTTTGTTTATTACGAATTGAAATCATAAAAGATATGATTTTATCGTCTTGATCGGATCTCAACTGCCCAGTAATGAATTTGATTACAAAATGAAGTAAGCATGTTTCATAGCCTCAATCAATACACTGTTTATAATTGATCGGTATATTCAGGCCATGAAACATGCTTACTTCATTTTGTAATCATGTTTAAACCATCCTCTTCAGGCTCTTCTTTTGCGAAGATTCACTTAAGGAGAGAATAGTACTTGGCTCAAACTATTTGAGAGGGAAAAAGATTTCTTAACTTTTATTAAAATGTTAGATCTAAATCACAACAATAGAAAATTCTTCTCACTACACCAATAACTGCTTAGCCGTGGATTCAGCTTGGATTATGCAAGTGCCCATGAACGATAAGATATTTTGACAACATTCTAGATTATCGAGGACTGGTTTCCTTTGTTTTCCCCTGGCAAACAAAAAAAAAAAAAACTTTAAACGGTTGGGTGTTGTTTTCGTCAAATCAAATATCTCAACTTACTTTGTTACTTTTATATTTCAATATCTTCTTCTCTTTTTTCTTCTTTTGCTAAACAACAATCCAACTCAACTTATTGAGTAGATAGAACCATATCCGTGATCACCATGCATTCCCCATATATGTTCACGAGATTGTACATTATTGGAAGACACGTAAGGTTAGACAGTGACCAGTGATATTATTGCAACGCAAGATGATGAGAAGAAGCACTATGTGCGCATCCTATGATCCCATCACCCACGATCATCATTTTATTTTTTATTTTGTTGTGGTTAAATGGAAAACAGGACGACAATACAGAGAAAGAGGCATTAGCAATGGACCAGCATGAAAGAAATTATCAAAAGCCAGTATCCTGATATGTTTGTTTATTCCAAATTGGAATGATGAAAGATACGATTTTGCCATCTCGATCGAATCTCAACTGCCCAGTATATAAAATGATAAAGCAAAGACAACAGTAAGCGTGTTTCACGGTCTACCTATACCTATCCAAGATTCCAACAACTATTTGCTGAATAATAAAAGATGGATTCCAGTATTACACTCGATGCACCTAGTTTGTTTATATACATCGGTAAGAATCCACTAATCAATTCACTTTCAATTGGTATTTTTCTTTTTTATCAGCAAAGCAAGATTACCATTGATATTTGATATAAACTAATCATTGATGACATAATAACTGACCAAGAGGCTAATAGATTGCTTGTTGTATAATTTCTCAAATGGCGTAGAAAGATTCTTTATATCCAGGAATTTAGATTTTTCTGTTTGTTTGTATAATCGAAGCCCAAGATTCAGATAAGGAGAGAAGAATAGTACCTGGCCCTAACTTTTTTGCCCTATCTTAAATTTGAGAGGGAAAACGAATTTTTGATTGGTATTAAATTGTTGGATCTAAATCTGAATAATACAAAATTCTTCTCACTACACCAATAACCGCTTAGCTGTAGATACAAGTGCCCATGAAAGGATAAGATACTTCGACAACAATATAGATTATCAAGGACGCAAATGAAAATAACTAATGGTTGGGTGTTGTTTTCCAGGCTAATTAATTATCTCAACTTACTTATTATTTTTATATTTATCTTTAGTAAAAAAATTCTTGGATGCTCATCCTTGCTGCCTTAACTTGGGTATTGAGCATAATGCTTTGACTTTTGATCAAGAGAACTACACATATAAGGTTGACACAGATTTGGGAACTGAAGTAAAGTCTTTAGCTTTAGCTTGGGCTGCTGTGTGTTTGGAAGAAAAGAAAATCAACCATCGCAATGCATTTCTATCTTAGTCTTTAGATTGTAGTTCCACTTTCAGTTGAGATGCTATCTTAGTTTTTCTTTTTGTAATGTATATCTGGTAACTTTAAAGAAAATAAAATTAACCATCGCAATGCATTTCTCAGAGAAAAGAAAATCTAAAGAAAAACTGGTAACTCTAAAGAAAAGAGAATCAACCATGGCAATGCATTTCTCAAATAAGTTAACAAGATTAGCCATTATTACAAGACACATGCAGTTAGACTAGAATAGTTAAATTCGCTCTGCAAGGGCGATTTCCAAGCGAGTACTACCTACTTGCTAGTTCTCCGAGGCGATCAATAATTTCTTACTGATTTCGAGTTTTGGCGAGTTTCAACTTCAGGTTTTCTGAGTTTTTGGTGAGTTCCAAGTTTTGAATGTTAGTAAGAATTTATATGATCAACATGATTCTAAGTATCTAATAAGTATATATGTAATGCCGAGGTTCGAAGAGTTCCACGTCCGAACTCATTGTTCCTTGCTCCCAAATCGAGTAAGACCGAGTAGGAACGAATTAAATTATTTTGGGGTAGAGACCTGTAGTGATACTATTGCAACCCAGCAAAATATGAAAAGAATAACTATCCACGCATCACTACAAAAAAATCTAGCTATTGCTACATCATATATTGACACACCTTTAATATAGGTGTTGTAAAAGCAAATTTCTTGTCATAATACTTTTCAGGTTTAGCTAAAAGCTATAATTTACTGCTGCAAAATGAAACTTATGCCACCCAACTGTAGCAAAAATATGAAAAGAGTGTGGCAAAAAAGTATAATCTCTTGCTGCAACATTAAATATTGGGTGCAGCAATAGACTTTTTGCTACATAGGTTATCGCGACACTAGTAAGGGTTATGCCATAACCACTGGGTGCTGCAATCTATGTTGCACAGACACGGACACGGGACACGGTTACGATACGACACGGTTAAGGGGACACGTCAAATCTCAAAAATGTTGGTTACGGGGACACGTTATATGTATTGCACACATCATTAAAATGAGATTCTACAACAATCTACACAAGATAATAATTATTTTTATTTTTCAAAATACTTGATTACTAACAAATAATATTAATAATAATAACATTTTGATCAAGTTTTCCATAAATAATGTTTGGATTTGGCTAAAAGACGACTAAATTAGCTTCGCATTTAATTTATTTTGATTTTCCATACCAAAATTAATCATTTATGGTGTGTCCGAAATTGTCCAAAATAGTGTCCGCAAAGTGTCAAATGTCGATTTTTACGCGACACGTGATGTGACTTGTCCATGGCGTGTCGTGAAGTGTCGTAACTGTGTCGTGTCCGATCATGTGTCCGACACGGTTACGGCATCTTTCTAGGCGTGTCCGTGCAACATAGGCTGCAATATATTAAATTTCTTGTAGTGATCCTACGATCCCACCACCCCCGATCATCATGATTTTTGAACGGAAAACGGAAGAAATAAAGCCGAAGATCCGCATGCAATTGGCCATCAAGAAAGAAAGAAAAAAACAACTTAAAAGCAAATAAAAAAGGAATAATAAAACTAAGTATTAGTCGTGTCTAGGAAAATTGCTTCAAAAATGTCTAGGAAAGTGATCAACTATAAATACTGTAGTGTAGATAGGAAAATGATTAATTATATTCACAAAATTGGTTAATTAACCCATAACGACAATTCATGGGTGAAATAAACATGTAAATTTGATAATGTTTAAATGGACGAGAATGTAAAAATAGTCAGGATGTAAACAGTTTCATCCTACCCATTTTCAAATACTTTTTCTTATTTTTAATTTAAATCAGGATGCATCCAGTTTCATCCTCGCTCCTTTTTAAGTTTAAAACAGGATGAATCCAGTTTCATTCTTGCTATTTTTTCGGTGTCCATTTCACTCATAATAATTTTTAGTCGTCCATTAAAACCATATTTTTTTAAATATATTTGGGCAAATGACCCATTTTTAGTTAATTATTTTGTGAGATTAGTTGCGTCTTTTTCTTTTACTATATTATACGAAAAAAAAAAAAGAAAGAAAGAGGCAATTAATCTCACAAAGGCCTATATATAGAGGATGCGCCTTGATTCTATATATGCTGAAATTAGTTCACACAATTCTCAAACTCCTGTTAAAACCCTACAGCCTAAATCATGGATTCGTTTGATACTCTTTTCAATTACCAGTTTTCGGCAACTAATATGGTTATTAGTCTCTTTGCTTTTGCTCTTTACTATTTGTTAGTATGGAGACCAAATACAAAATCTTCTCTTAAGATGAAAAACCAGGCACCAGAACCAGCTGGATCTTTGCCAGTCATTGGTCATCTCCATCTAATGGACCGATCGATCCCACACCACAAAGCTTTGGGAGCCATGGCTGACAAATATGGACCAGTATTCACTGTTCGAATCGGTGTACACGGTGCACTAGTAGTGAGCAGTTGGGAGGGAGCTAAAGAATGTTTTACCACCAACGACAAGATCTTCATTTCTCGACCACATCAAACAATAGGGAAATATATCGGTTACGATGATGCAATGTTAAGTTTCAATTCTGATGGACAGTATTGGACTGAAATTCGTAGAATAATGAAAACTGAACTTCTTTCCAATAATAGACTCGCGTTGGTAAGAAAAGTATGGGAATCTGAACTTGCTACATCAGTTAAAGAACTGTACGATGCAAACTGGGGTGCTGACGGAATCACTGGAGCTCAACGAGCTCCAGTTTTAGTTGAGATGAGGCAATGGATTGGTGATCTAACCCTTAATATGTCTTCTAGGATGATTGCAGGGAAGAGATGCTTTGGTGATGTTACCGACCGAGAAGCAGAAAGGTGTCAAAACGGATTGAGAGGCTTCGTTAAAGCAATGGGTCTGATTACTCTTGGGGACATGGTACCGTTTCTTAGATCGTTGGATTTGGATGGCCAGGAAAAAGAGATGAAGAGTGCTGGAAAGGATCTCGACCATATTCTAAGTGGATGGTTGGAAGAACACAAAATGAAGAGATCAGGCTCATCCTTAACAGATGATCAGAAGGATTGGATGGATCTGATGTCGTCAGTTGTGGAGAAAAACTCAAAGCTAAAGGGTTATTCTGACGCAGATACCATCAACAAAGCTACATGTCTGGTATGTCTGACGCAGTTTTATATTTTGTGTTCTAGTTGTGGAAGCACATTCGTATTAGTCTTTTTTTTTTTTTTAAAGAATAGCATACTCCCATTATCATGCATCATGGCTTCATGGGTTTTTCTTGGTTATTCTTGCAGGGTCTATTGCAGGGTGGGGGCGTTTGGACAATGTTTGCTGTACTGTGGGCTGTCGGTTGTCTAGTAAATAATCCGCATGTACTGAAGAAGGCTCAGGATGAGTTGGACAACCATGTTGGAAAAGAAAGACTAGTGGAAGAATCCGATATCAAGGACCTCACATACATCCGAGCTATGGTTAAGGAAGTGATGCGTCTATATGCAGTGTCTATGCGTCTATTTGAATCCACTGAGGATTGCACTGTTGCCGGGTACAACGTTCCAGCAGGAACCCTATTAATCGTGAATGCTTGGAAGATTCAACGTGACCCACGAGTCTGGTCGGATCCATTAGAATTCCGTCCCGAGAGATTTCTTACTAGTCCCTATAAAGACATGAATTTTAGCGGTCAACATTTTGAATTCGCACCTTTAGGATCTGGTAGAAGATCTTGCCCTGGAACTTCTCTGGGTCTTCAAATGGTGGACATGATAATTGCTCGCTTGGTTCATGGATTTGAGTTCAAACCACCTTCAAGTGCACCTGTTGATATGACTGAAGCTGTTGGTTTCGCCAATAATGTTAAAGCTAGACCACTTGAAGTTTTGCTTACCCCAAGACTTCCGAAGGAGCTTTACGTTTAAGAATGAGGAGATATCTGTTATCGCGTAAGGAGCCACTTGTGAAATACGTACCTAGTGTAAGATCTACGTAATCAGAAGAGATCACCAGAAACAGGATATTCACCAGCGCGACCGTACTTAGATCTCTGAAGTGTGATGTGTTTGCTTGCTTAAACAAATTAGAAGAGTGCTCGAATCTCTGAAGTGTGCTGTGTTTGCTTGCTTAATTAAACAAAATAGAAGAGTGTGTGTATGGATAAACCTATGGCTTTGGTTACTGGCCGGAAGGCTTGGTACTCAAAAGTCGCATGTATAATAATTAATATAACTAAGTTGCTTATGTATGTAAAATAGGGAAAGAACCGTGCTATTACGCTGTTAAACGCACCAGATTCAGTCTATGTGCAATTTTTTCCGTCTTCTACAAACATAATTTGCACTAAGGAATAGTCAGGTTCACGTTAAGGATGATCTAAAATCTAAATTCAATTCAACAAAATCTAACAAAATATCTAATCTTTACTGAAACAAGAATAAGACACATGCAATTATACTTCAAACACGTGATAATTAAGAAAGCAAATCATATTGATCAGATTTAATAAAAATTGCCTGGACTATTCAAAAACACAAATTAAACCATAAAGGCATGAAAAAGAAACCACATAAATTAAACGAAAAGGAAAAGAAACCCTAGCTATGATCATCATCTGGTTTGTTTAGGTTCCGAATCATTCAAAAGCCCACTGGTTCTCCCTTCTGACCTCCTCCTCTTCCTCAGGGGTGAAGTCATTCTTGATGTTGAATGTCTTGCGGATCTCCTCCGCGGTCTTGCCCTTGATCATATCAGCAACTGTCTGGCAAGTCAAATCTAACAACTCCTTGACATTCAGATAATTTGCAGCCAAAATAAGATCGAACAACGTATCTTGATCGACCTTAACAAACTCAGCATCCCAGTTCTTAAGTTCATCATCTTTCTCTTTCTCTTTATCAGCATCACCATCATGTTTCTTGCAGTATTCAATAACTTTAGCCAAAATCTTGCTAGTGACATTGGGTAAAGGAATTCCGTTATCAGCACAATCATCTTCGATCATATGCTTAATGGTTTGAGATTGAAGAGCAACGGATTCTACGACATCAAAAGTTTCTCCATCAGAACTCTTCAAGGTTACCATCTTTGATGGCGACATATCCTATCAGTTAAAGGTTGCAGAGATAAAAACTAGTAATTGAGAAAAAATCTTATGAACAGAGAAAGAAAAAAGCGAAGAAGTAGAACGTGAGAACCAATGCCTTTGTTCACAGATATATATATAGGCTTTATGATGAGACCCTAGAATCAGAAAAGATTGCAATTTGGAAGTTGTCTTGGTTTGGGAAACGGAAAATTATGGTAAGAGTGAAAATACGCGTGTTTAGCAGTAGGTTCCAAATTGGATCTTGGACCTTCTACAGACATACAGTTGGGCTTGAAATACAGTTGGGATTGAACAGCAGCCGCATCAGCACTACAGTGAATTAAGTTCTGGTTCTCAGATGCTTAATTAATTCAGTTTTCAGAATGGAGGTCTTCATTGGCTCTATAATGAATCATTCGAATCACTTCCCACACCACCTGCTGCCATTGTGTTTCTAATGGTTGTTTATGTTTTGGTTGTGAAAGCTATAGAGGTGGAGCTACCAAAGTATGGTTTTTAAAGAAGATTGTGCAGAGAGATGGTTGTACTATATATGTTATGAAAAATAAGAGTTAGAACAAATAGTTCAACATTGCAATCCAATGAACGTACCAACGTCATAGGTCATATTGCCTAAGGGACGCAATTATGATTAATCATAGTGGACATATGCTTCGGTATAGCCTAGAGACAACAACTTCGTACACATAGGGGGATAAATCCAATACCATTACCAATTTACCATTATTATCTTAGTCTCAATGCAAGTCTATGAGAAGAAAATGTAATGAAATTTAAAGGATCATCAGATGATGATATATTGCTATAGAATTAGTAGTACCTATCATGGCCTGCAGAAGACAATAGCTAGCCCTAAAGTCTAAAGATCACACTTCCTGTCAAAGGGGATACGTAAACCAAAGCCGTAAAGAGGTTTTTTGATCAGCAATAGTTTAAAAGATACATTTTAGTTTGTCAACATTTTCTTACATTGTATAACGCACTTGAGTTACACGTTATATATGCTTGTAGTTCTTGGTTATTTTTCATGGGCATCTAGTAATATGCTTGTTCTTTCATTTCAACCCATAAACCTCTTTCTTTGGTGAACAAAGGAACTATTTCTGTCAGAATATATCAGAAGTAATCATTTCAATATGTACTGTCGTGGACATTTTCGATATTCATTTAAGATACCGTCAGCAACGGCTTCATCGATTACTGTTAGTATCTAAGTAATTAATTACTGATCAAATATTGTTCGACCATACAAGTACCAGATACAAATCTTATAAAAACAGCCTGGACTTGTTGATAAAAAGGAAACAGCATCATTCCTTGATAACTTGCACAATCAATGTTATGTCAATCGAGGAAGTGAACAGCTAAATTGGAAAGTAGCTACAAAATGAGAAACATAATAAACAGGTTAAGGGGAATGAACAGTAATTAATCACTTAGTAAGAAATATGCACGTTTATTGGGTGACATGAATGCTGCCATTTATGTTACCTACCAGTGATTTTGCCTTATATATACCTCTGTATTTTCATATAATTTTCACAAATTGTTTTCACTGTATCTGTTTCTCTGTTAGTTAGAAGAACGAAAGAGAGAGAGGGTAGTAGAATTGAGAGGACGAATGTCAGAAACACCCAAATTTTCTGAAGAATTCTACGAAATAGAAGATGTCCGAAGAAAACGGGTTCACGAGGTAATCCTTTTTCATTTGGTTTAAAACCTAATTAAGAATTATTAACAAATCATGAATTTTTTCTTCATGGTTAGGGACGTACGGAATATCTGATAAAATGGCTTGGTTGGCCTGAGAGTTCAAACACTTGGGAATCGGAGAATGTCCAAGAATTTATTGATGACTTTGAAGAAAGGTTTCAAACTTTCACTCTCTTTGGATTAGATATTGTAGGAATTAATTTGTTATTTTATGTATTAGTTGGATTGTAGGTATTTGTTCGTGTTTGATTGTTTTTTTTGTTTTTTGCATTTAAAGCTTAAGTATGAGAAAGGGAAAGAGGAAGCGAATGTCTACAGTTCGTTTGACAGGATCTAAAAGAAGGAAATCTGGAAAGGTCAGGAGGTTTCAGAATGCTACATATGATAAGTCTGAAGCTGACCATGGGGTGGAGCCGGATGGTGAAGGACCTAGAGAGGATGCTACATATGATCCACACAAAGTGGAAGGGTTTTCTAACCCATGTTCTATCACAAAGATCGTCAAAGCTATTGGTTATAAAGTTTCAATAGCAAACGATATACGAGATGTGTGTGTCACATTTGTGGCAGAAAAGTACGTCAATCAACTTCTGCTTTAAAATTTATTTTGCTATCTTGGGTGATTTCTAAAGCATGGAACTAAGTGATCAGTTCAGTAATTTTCATTTGTCATCCTGACTTACAGCTCTGATGGGACAGAGGTGGTGGTGAATAATAAACAACTGAAGACTGACAATCCACAATTGGTACTATTTCAATTCCCCCTTAATTTTTGTATTATTTTCAATAATAGTACAACGAATGAATTTTCCACATATATGATAGCTAGTATTAAAATTAAAGGAAGGAATACTACTAACTTGAAGCAATTATTTAATCTCGCAGTTGTGTAGTTTCTATGAGAAAATTCTTTATTGTAACCCTCATGAATGAGACACGAAAGAGGGATCCGAGAAGAAGATACAATCTGAGTAATGGAAAGTAGGGGGTCGACCAAGAATGAATTCGAAGAGTATCTTCTGAAATATGATCAAGAACAGGAAGGAGGTGGCTATTCTCTTGAAGACTCTTAAGTGACAGTGACACTACAAATATTGTTTCGACTGGAGTGAACTCCTGAACAGACCTAATTTCTTGAGCTTAATGTTTGAGAATTTGTATGGTTGCTGACCAGAAGAAACTGAAGCACCTTCAATAAGCATATTGATAAATTTTTGTCTTTACTTGCGAATTGGGAATGAGGAATATGATTTAAATTTGTAGGGAACAAAGTACTGTAGTTTGAAGTTGATACCTGTTCTTCTTTTTTGAGAGGTAAAGCTATTTCTGTTAAGCAAAAAGAGTTGTACGTACTTTTAGAACGTCCATTCTATAAACTGGGGTGTATAGAGATCTAAACGCAACCGTTGCTCTAATATTTTTTGACATCGCTACTCTGCTCGGGTTTTTCATTAGTAACCTCACTGCAGCATAATCTAGTCAGCAGAATCCTATTAGGAATAGAATTTTCTTTCCTTCGACTTTATTGGTAAGTAATTAATAGAATCCCGTTAGGAATGGATAATAACCCTATTTCTTATCTCATGGATAGGAATATGTCATATATTACAACACCCCCCCTCAAGTTGGACACGGAAAATCTTTGTAGTGTACAACTTGAATAAACCTTGTATTTTGGGAACAGATGCTTCATAACTCTTCAACAACAACTCTATGACTATTGGACGACATCACCAAAACCAGAATAAGGATAGCTGATCAAAGGTCTTCATATACGGTCTTCACTTTTATGATAACCAAATAACCTAATCTTGCATTAGTTAATTCGAGAAGAAACCGAAATAGCACCTTGATGTATAAAACCAACTCTTCATCGGTGAATCTTTATTATAGCAAAAACTTTAATGGACCATATGGCCTTGTTGAGACAGAATATTCCCAAACATAATACTGGGACATCATCTGTGATATGAGTGCCATGACAGCACCAGACGGAAAATACAAATGGTCTTTAAGACCAAAGTATAAAAGAATCAACCTCTTTTATTTAATAACAAAAGAGAAAGCTTAACGAAAATCAGATCGCCATCAAAGGACGAGTAGACTATCACATTCAAGTGAAAATCATAACTTGAAGAGAGATATGAATTTGCAAAACCAAATGATAACAGAAGCACTCAGGTGATTAAGTACTTAAAAACGTACATAAAATGATCAATGAGAGATTAAAAAGCAGATTAGATCGTTGGAGGATGAATAATTTGATCTTGAATAAAGATCTTGAACTATCTTCGGTATATAATGGATACCCATAGTCACAAATCATAAGGGAAACTCATGATATTGATTGATAAACTCATGATGTTGAGAGAGAAAATTTTGGATTGAATCAAATCTCCCGAGATATGGGAAATATTTTAGAAAATAAATGGCTATTAATGCCAAATCGAGCAAACATCTCAGACTTGCATAACAAGCACCAGAGAGGGTAAGACAATTGTAAATGGGTTTGACCGAATAAGTAAACAAAGCTATCCATTTGAGACAATTGTTTTGTTTTCCCCTTAACCTAACAGACGTATGAGACCCTAATCCATTTGATTAAGATTTGCAGTGATTATAACGATTTTGGAATAAACAAACCTATCCTTCTGTTGATGGTGGTTTTTAAACAAGGGGTAAAATCGTAAATCCCCATGACCTAGTGTTACCCGCAACACATTAACTAAGAGCATTTAACTCAGGTGTAAATAATTAATAGGGGTATTTTTCAAATACCAGATTAGGGTTTTTCAACACAGAACCCTAATTCCAAAACCAAGCCGCATACTGCGCACCATGGCAACAATGTCAAACCAAGCCGCATACTGCGCACCATGGCAACAATGCCAAACCAAGCCGCATACTGCGCACCATGGCAACCATGCCAAACCAAGCCGCAATCTGCGCACCATGGCAACCATGCCAAACCAAGCCGCATATTGCGCACCATGGCAACAATGCCAAACCAAGCCGCATACTGCGCACCATGGCAACAATGCCAAACCAAGCCGCATACTGCGCACCATGGCAACCATGCCAAACCAAGCCGCAATCTGCGCAACATGGCAACCACGCCAAACCAAGCCGCATACTGCGCACCATGGCAACAATGCCAAACCAAGCCGCATACTGCGCACCATGGCAACAATGCCAAACCAAGCCGCATACTGCGCACCATGGTAACCATGCCAATCCAAGCCGCAATCTGCGCACCATGGCAACCACGCCAAACCAAGCCGCACTCTGCGCACCATGGCAACCATGCCAAACCAAGCCGCACTCTGCGCACCATGGCAACCATGCCAAACCAAGCCGCACTCTGCGCACCATGGCAACCATGCCAAACCAAGCCGCACTCGCGCACCATGGAAACCACGCCAAACCAAGCCGCACTCTGCGCACCATGGCAACCATGCCAAACCGAGCCGCACTCTCCGCACCGTGGCAACCATGCCAAACCAAGCCGCACTCTGCAACCATGGCAACAACGCCAAACCAAGCCGCATACTGCGCACCATGGGCAACAACGCTAAAACCAAACTCCGTATCACATTCATTGGCAACCATGCCAAACTAAGCCGATATGCCATTTGCAAATGCCAAATATAGCGCCCTAGGCTTGCAAGACGTGCAACTAGGTCAACATGGCCGTACGTGCCAATGGCACATGCCAATATTCTCGCTAGCAGCTTTTTCTACCAAAGCCACGGCCCTAACGGCCCCGCATGCTATTGGCACATGCCAACATGCTCGCTAGCAGCTTTTTCTACCAAAGCCACGGCCCTAACGGCCCCGCATTCTATTGGCACATGCCAAAATGCTCGCTAGCAGCCTTTTTCTACCAAAGCCACGGCCCTAACGGCCCCGCATGCTATTGGCACATGCCAACATGCTCGCTAGCAGCCTTTTCTACCAAAGCCACGGCCCTAACGGCCCCGCATGCTATTGGCACATGCCAACATGCTCGCTAGCAGCTTTTTCTACCAAAGCCACGGCCCTAACGGCCCCGCATGCTATTGGCACATGCCAACATGCTCGCTAGCAGCCTTTTCTACCAAAGCCACGGCCCTAACGGCCCCGCATGCTATTGGCACATGCCAACATGCTCGCTAGCTAGTTTCCCTATCAAGGTCACGGCCCTAAAAGCCATGCATGCCATTGGCACATGCCAACATGCTCGCTAGCTAGTTTCCCTATCAAAATCACGGCCCTAACGGCCACGCATGCCATTGGCACATGCCAACATGCTCGCTAGCTAGTTTCCCTATCAAGGTCACGGCCCTAACGGCCACGCATGCCATTGGCACATGCCAACATGCTCGCTAGCTAGTTTCCCTGTCAAGGTCACGGCCCTAACGGCCATGCATGCCTTTGGCACATGCCAACATTCTCGCTAGCTAGTTTCCCTATCAAAATAACGGCCCTAACGGCCACGCATGCCATTGGCACATGCCAACATGCTCGCTAGCTAGTTTCCCTATCAAGGTCACGGCCCTAATGGCCACGCATGCCATTGGCACATGCCAAACATACGTGTTTGGTAACCTAACTTGCAAACCGTGCAACCTACCACCAAGGCATTCCGCACATGCCATTGGCACATGCCAAACACACGCGCTGGTAACCTAACTTGCAAACCGTGCAACCTACCACCAAGGCATTCCGCACATGCCAAACACACGCATGGTAACCTAACTTGCAAACCGTGCAACCTACCACCAAGGCATTCCGCACATGCCACACGCGCCACTAGCAGCGCCACTTGCACTCAAGATGCAACCAACACTCGAGACATCAACACAAACTGGGGGATGCTTCTTTAGGGTTTTGGTTTGGCGGTCACCGCATGCGGCGTACACTACGCTCACATTAAGAAAGCGTGAAAAGAAATAAAGCGGTCAAATAAAAGAGGAAATAATGGTGAAAAACGTTTTCACCCATTAAACCATGCGGTTACCACCTCCTCCCATTATTTCACCCTTTACTCTCTTCCTTCATGAGGCCAGGTACGTTTCAATCTCGACTTGTATAAATAGGTCTTACCTATTTCCACCCAGAGAACAAGTCTCGGTCAGGAGAAAAATACTACACTCTCAGAAAGGCAACTTTGCAAGCTCTCCCAAAAGCTTCCACCTCTTGCAAGCTTCCTAAGCTTTCACTTTCTGATACAAGTCGAGATACTACTCTCCTCAACACCTTTCTTTGCTTCCCTCCCCAAATCAACCCTTCTCCTCCACTTTGTGACCGAAGCAAGTCTGGAACGGCCATTTCTTGGTTTAGGCCGGACTTGTACAGATTGATCTCTCGAATCCATAAAGTGCTCACGTGCAGCACATTTGTTTAGGGTTTGAACCAGTTTCTCACTCACTTACCGAAATTACCGAAATCAACAGAAACGATTTTTACCCATAAACAATTGGCGACCACAAAGGAGGATTGATCTATCGGCTACAATGTCGATCATCAATCTCGTTCTTCGACCCGCATGTCAAGATGGTAGGGGAAGGCGACTCAATCCGACTCAACCGCCAGACAACCCGGTTATCAGTTGTTAAAACTACACTTGAAAACTGGAGACTCGCTGAAGATGCTACCAGCGATTGGGGACTTGCGACTCAGTCAGACTCAACTTCCAGACAACCCGGTTATCAATTCTTAAAACTACACCAAAAAACTGGAGACTCGCTGGAGATGCTACCAGCAATTGGGGACTAACTGGTGATGCTACCAGCAAAGCCGCCTTTTACACAGGGAGGGGCGTGTTCACAAAACTTATGAAAGAAACGTTCAAGGAAAATCATCCGACAAAAGTCTCGCTTTTCGTGAGAAAGTCAACTTTGCATCTTCAAGAGCCGCTTTCTTCATAGTCAACATCTTGGAAAGCTTTTCGAGTTCCACCTCCTGTCGTGCAATCTCCTTGGCGGAAAGGCTTTCGATTGCTGCATCTTTCAACTTTTGGATCTCAGCAAGGCCTTCGACAAACCACGAAGTGTTGAACTCCTTTTCTACACACACGTCGTGATGGTGCTCCCAGTCGGAAATAACGTCTTCAGAAATGGTATGACCAGTCACCTCACGCATATCCTCGATGGAAGGTAAAGCCTCTTCCACACGCTTGACCAAAGACAAATCGACTAGTGGTTTTCTTGGTTGTGGCCATATGTCCGTACTTCTCCCAGATTCTGTGTACAACGCCTCATGCTTAGCCGGCACGCTCGAAGCCGCCAACCAAAGACATGACCCGGATAAGGAACCAAGTACGGGGATCAAAAATGGCGCCCGCACCTGGCCTCACGACTCGCAGAGGGTCTTCTTCCATGTCTACGGCAAAGAACCATCGAGAAATCATCCACCGTTTGAACCACATCTGTGCCTGGCAATTGGCTAACGCCCATCTCCAAGTCACCTGGTCACAAAAGGCAAGTTTTCATGTGGATCTACCCCAGAATCATCCTCCGAATCGGATTCCTCCTGCGAACTTGAGTTGGACATTTTTCAAAAGAGGAAACGGAAGAAGAAAGAAAAGAAGCGCTTGCCAAACACGCTTGCCAGATGCGCTTACCAGACGCGCTTACCAGGCGCGCTTATTAGACGTGCTTACCAGACATGCTTACCAGACGCACATGCCAGGCACACGTGCCGCACGCGCATGCCAGCCGCAGTACCACACTCTGTGCTAACAGTTTGCATCCTTCCAAATAAGCTAACATCTTGCGCCCTTCCAAGACCATCCTTGCCCTTCGAAACAGCGCCATGGCTCCAGCACTTCGTGATCAAAACCGTGTCATCTATGCACGATACACTTACGATCACCAGAACCAGAGCCGCTTCCGCCACCCCAACGGTTCTTCAAGCATGGCAGCTTCAACCGTCACCAGAGGCGCTACTCCACCATCAGGGCAAGATACTGGAAGATCCGGAAGAAGTCGACCTTCTTTTAGCACTGTTGATTTGATGAAAAGACAAAAGATACTTCAGCAGGACATGCGTTTATAGATGAAGAGGCTCGCGTTGCTCTTGGACGCCCAAAGAAGGGGATAAGCAATCCAATTTCGTCACACATGAAGATCGGGATAGACGTCTCAAAAAAATCGAAAGCAAGGGAAGTCAACAACTTTCCCCGAGTTCACGGAGACCCTTCTCCCGTCAGACCCGCACAATGGGAACTTCTCCCACAAAGTCGTACGATCTATGATGAGACAGGTTATGTGAGATTCTATGTTTCTCCAAGGCGTAAGCGCCAAGACATATTTGCACCCCTCAACCGCACCGTATCGGGAAAGTAGGCGCTTCCAGCCCAGGGAAGCCGTTCCCAAACCCCAACCTCTCCTAGAAAGCACGATCGATAGATGAAACTGGGGACTCCTAACCTCTGTTCTCTTGAGGGATGTCGAGTTTGACAGAACGTGACGCGGCCCCCGACTTCAAAATGGTAACCGTCAAGGCTCTAAAAGTTGCAAGACGTCGTTCCAACATTCTCTACAGAAGTAGCTCCGCATCAACGTTCTCTCCAGAAGTAGCTACGCATCAGTGTTCTCCAGCAGCGGCTTCGCTTCAACGTTCGCTTCAACGCCACTCCTTCCTGCAAAGTTTGCTCGCTATATCATCCAACCTACCTTGTTACCACGATAATGTAGTCTCTCCTGATTACATCTCCAACCAAGAACTGTTGCTCCTCACCCGTTGATACCAGCCAGAGCCTCACCACAGCATCAATAATCTGCGCTCGAGTCAGGTTGGTGTTTATGTGCTCCTTACTCACCATGAACTCAACCCATCTATCAAAAGAACGCAATGGGCTTTGACACATCCTGAAATCAATGTTGGAAGAGGAATATACCCCTTTATGAAGACAGAACCGTATGGTGTTCTCTGGGCGAACCGAACGTGTCTTCTTTTCATCTTCACCACCGGTTAACAAAATTGGTACGAAACCTGGGTGATTTTTCCGAGCAGAGACAAGTTTTTGGGCGAAGAATTCATCATCCTTGTTTGGTTTGGAACTATGAACATCCTTCGATGAGGCGAAATTTTGTTCAGGTAACATCTTATCGGATTTCTTCATAACAGTTTAGTAACGAGATATCTGCATACGAAGAAAGACGAAATTATCTCCCTGACACATAATCGCACCCAACAACAACAAAAAAAAAGAGAGGGCGTATTCTTTACTGGCTCAAAAATATACACGCAGTATCATTCTTCGGTTTCAAAATTATATATGGAGCATTTTTCTGCGGGTTCAAAAATATACACGCAGATATCATTCTTCGGGTTCAAATTATATATGGAGCATTTTCTACGGGTTCAAAAATATACACGCAGTATCATTCTTCGGGTTCAAATTATATATGGAGCATTTTCTACGGGTTCAAAAATATACACGCAGTATCATTCTTCGGGTTCAAATTATATATGGAGCATTTTCTACGGGTTCAAAAATATACACGCAGTATCATTCTTCGGGTTCAAATTATATATGGAGCATTTTCTACGGGTTCAAAAATATACACGCAGTATCATTCTTCAGGTTCAAATTATATGGAGCATTTTCTACGGGTTCAAAATCGCACGCGAAATTTCTTTCAGACCGAAATTCATATATGCAATATTTCCTACGGGTTCGAAGTCATATGAAACACATATACGGTATTGTTCTTCTAATTCATATACGGTATTCTCTACGGGTTCGAAACCGCACACGCAAAGATATTTTCTTCGGGGTTCAAAATTATATACGCGGTATTTTATGCGGGCTCAAGTACGTCTGTAGTATCCTTCTTCGGGTTCAAAATTATTTATGGAGCACTTTCCTGCGGGTTCAAATCATATATGCAGTATTTCCCTTGGGTGCATATATACAATATTTTCTACAAGAAGCACGCCAATAAATCACATGCGCAATATCATTGCAAGCGCTTACTCTTAGGGTTTACACCTACGCGAAAGGGAAACAACAAAAGTACTGGCAGGCATGCTTGGAAGCCGGTTCCTCTTTATGACTCTGCCGCTGGTATGAAAAGATGAAAGTGCAAGATGGGAGAAAGGGACTTTATATATATAGGCGTGAAGATTCTGAAATAGGGAAGGATTTCCCTTTATCAAAATCGTGCGTGTAAGAAACGGGCCCACAAGGGCGCCCAACTTCCCAATGTCGCCCAAATTGCACCGGCCCCACCAATTGCACCGACTTCCCAATGACCGCCCAAGTCACGCCTGCAAGCACGCACAACTTCCACACCTTGCGCCGGTCCCACCAGCTAGCACGCTCAGTTGCCCAAGTCACGCTTGCAAGCACGCACAGCTTCTACACCTTGCGCCGGTCCCACCACGCCTAGCACACACTCGGTTCCCAACTCACGCCGACTTCCCAATGTCGCCCATCTTTGCACCGGCCCACCAATTGTGCCGACCTCCCGATTTGTGCAAAACTACCGAGGCAAGGATTCCAAATCCTATTTATAAAAGGTCGACAAGCCTCCTCAATTCTCTTTACGGTTTCTGTGTTGATAGTTTGTCACCATCTTATGCTTACCTCGCAACAAAGCCCCTGTTCCGAGCTAAGCAGGGGACTTAATGTTGATGGTGGTTTTTAAACAAGGGGTAAAATCGTAAATCCCCATGACCTAGTATTACCCGCAACACATTAACTAAGAGCATTTAAGTCAGGTGTAAATAATTAATAGGGGTATTTTTTCAAATACCAGATTAGGGTTTTTCAACACGTAACCCTAATTCCAAAACCAAGCCGCATATCTGCACCATGGCAACAATGCCAAACCAAGCCGCATATCTTTGCGCACCATGGCAACAATGCCAAACCAAGCCGCATATCTGCGCACCATGGCAACCATGCCAAACCAAGCCGCACCTCGCACCATGGCAACCACGCTAAAACCAAGCCGCATCTCGCGCACCATGGCAACAATGCCAAACCAAGCCGCATACTCGCGCACCATGGCAACAATGCCAAACCAAGCCGCATCTCATGGCAACAATGCCAAACTATGGCAACCATGCCAAACCAAGCCGCAATCTGCGCACCATGGCAACCACGCCAAACCAAGCCGCATACTGCGCACCATGGCAACAATGCCAAACCAAGCCGCATACTGCGCACCATGGCAACAATGCCAAACCAAGCCGCATACTGCGCACCATGGCAACCATGCCAAACCAAGCCGCAATCTGCGCACCATGGAAACCACGCCAAACCAAGCCGCACTCTGCGCACCATGGCAACCACGCCAAACCAAGCCGCACTCTGCGCACCATGGCAACCATGCCAAACCAAGCCGCACTCTGCGCACCATGGCAACCACGCCAAACCAAGCCGCACTCTGCGCACCATGGCAACCATGCCAAACCGAGCCGCACTCTGCGCACCGTGGCAACCATGCCAAACCAAGCCGCACTCTGCGCACCATGGCAACAACGCCAAACCAAGCCGCATACTGCGCACCATGGGCAACAACGCTAAAACCAAACTCCGTATCACATTCATTGGAAACCATGCCAAACTAAGACGCTATGTCATTGGCACATGCCAAATATAGCGCCCTAGGCTTGCAAGACGTGCAACTAGGTCAACATGGCCGTACGTGCCAATGGCACATGCCAATATGCTCGCTAGCAGCTTTTTCTACCAAAGCCACGGCCCTAACGGCTCCGCATGCTATTGGCACATGCCAACATGCTCGCTAGCAGCTTTTTCTACCAAAGCCACGGCCCCGCATGCTATTGGCACATGCCAACATGCTCGCTAGCAGCTTTTTCTACCAAAGCCACGGCCCTAACGGCCCCGCATGCTATTGGCACATGCCAACATGCTCGCTAGCAGCTTTTTCTACCAAAGCCACGGCCCTAACGGCCCCGCATGCTATTGGCACATGCCAACATGCTCGCTAGCAGCTTTTTCTACCAAAGCCACGGCCCTAACGGCCCCGCATGCTATTGGCACATGCCAACATGCTCGCTAGCAGCCTTTTCTACCAAAGCCACGGCCCTAACGGCCCCGCATGCTATTGGCACATGCCAACATGCTCGCTAGCTAGTTTCCCTATCAAGGTCACGGCCTAAAAGCCATGCATGCCATTGGCACATGCCAACATGCTCGCTAGCTAGTTTCCCTATCAAAATCACGGCCCTAACGGCCACGCATGCCATTGGCACATGCCAACATGCTCGCTAGCTAGTTTCCCTATCAAGGTCACGGCCCTAACGGCCACGCATGCCATTGGCACATGCCAACATGCTCGCTAGCTAGTTTCCCTGTCAAGGTCACGACCCTAACGGCCATGCATGCCATTGGCACATGCCAACATGCTCGCTAGCTAGTTTCCCTATCAAAATCACGGCCCTAACGGCCACGCATGCCATTGGCACATGCCAACATGCTCGCTAGCTAGTTTCCCTATCAAGGTCACGGCCCAAATGGCCACGCATGCCATTGGCACATGCCAAACACACGCGCGCAACCTACCACCAAGGTAACCTAACTTGCAAACCGTGCAACCTACCACCAAGGCATTCCGCACATGCCATTGGCACATGCCAAACACACGCTGCTGGTAACCTAAATTGCAAACCGTGCAACCTACCACCAAGGCATTCCGCCGGCACATGCCACACGCGCCACTAGCGGCGCCACTTGCACTCAAGATGCAACCAACACTCGAGACATCAACACAAAGCGGGGATGCTTCTTTAGGGTTTTGGTTTGGCGGTCACAAAGATGCAGGCGTACACTACGCTCACATTAAGAAAGCGTGAAAAGAAATAAAGCGGTCAAATAAAAGAGGAAATAATGGTGAAAAACGTTTTCACCCATTAAACCATGCGGTTACCACCTCCTCCCATTATTTCACCCTTTCCTCTCTTCCTTCATGAGGCCAGGTACGTTTCGATCTCGACTTGTATAAATAGGTCTTACCTATTTCCACCAGACAACAAGTCTCGGTCAGGAGAAAAATACTACACTCTCACAAAGGCAACTTTGCAACCTCTCCAAAAAGCTTCCACCTCTTGCAAGCTTCCTAAGCTTTCACTTTCTGATACAAGTCGAGATACTACTCTCCTCAACACCTTTCTTTGCTTCCCTCCCCAAATCAACCCTTCTCCTCCACTTTGTGACCGAAGCAAGTCTGGAACGGCCATTTCTTGGTTTAGGCCGGACTTGTACAGATTGATCTCTCGAATCCATAAAGTGCTCACGTGCAGCACATTTGTTTAGGGTTTGAACCAGTTTCTCACTCACTTACCGAAATTACCGAAATCAGCAGAAACGATTTTTACCCATAAACACCTTCCAAAAACATATGATTATGAGCAATTGTTGGAATAAACCAACACCGAGAACATGAATACCATCTTGTTAGGTAATGAACATTACCGAGAACATGGAATAAACAATACCATTTCGTTAGATAAAAAATAAAAAGAAATCTTGGGAATAATGGCAAGAAATCTTATAGAAATTTTGTTGGAGTTAAAACTTGATAAACAATGGTGGTACAAAAACAGGAAACCACCAAGTTGAGATACACAGGACTTGCCTGGAGGCTGGAACTTCACCTCATGTAAAGAAACTGAAAGTTTCTAAAAGACCAGAAAGGGAGACCAGAAAGGGTCTCGATAGTTGAGATAAATCAGAAAAATCATTGATTTCGATCTGGAAATCAAATAAATTGTTGAATATGCAACTCAATTGATTTTAACTTTGTTCCAACTGTTTTTCACACATCAGAGTTTGCCATGAGTAAGCAGTATAACTGTGTTGATAAGAGAAATCAATAAGTAAATCGAATAATTATTGAACATGGAGAAAGTCATTGAATGACAAATTAAAAAATTAAGAAGCGGAAGCAAATTGAGCGTATCTCCCCCTCTGATACCATATTAAATATGAGTATCGAGGGATCATTGATCAAAGATTGAACAAAACCATGACAAGAGATATTAACGTGGTTCGGCTTTAATAGCCTACGTCTACACAAACCCCTTAGGGTGAAACTACATTAATGATCATCAGTAAAATACTGAGATAGTTTACATTTACATATTATTCCTATTTATAGGAATGATAGGATAAAACCTAGAAGACAACAAACAAACTATCTTGACTTGGTGAAACTTATCTAGCTAGAATAGAGGGTTTACTTAGCTTGATTGCCGACGACTTATTCTTCTGATATCTTAACGGACCACCTCGATCTCATGGATAGGAATATGTCATATATTCCAACAGAATTTCATTAATAAACCAACTAGACTTCAAAAATAGGTCATGTACTTTTTTAATAAGCCAACTGGACTTCTAAAATAAGCCACCTGAGTTTATATAATAAATGGTATTTCACTGTTATGGTATAGCTTGTGCAGTTCACATGTTCACCGTCTTAGTAAGGGTACAAATTGGATCATTTCCTACATCACCACACAACTCATATATTATATGTTTTCAATGGTTGTTTAGTGATAATCTAGGTGAAGTGGCGGATCGTATGGCTTTTAAAGAAGAATGAGCCGAATGGTAGCAGTATTATGAGTATGGAAAATGGGTCATATGACCAAAACCCAATAAAGTATGGGAGTAATGGACTTCTAAAATATAGGTATGGGTGAAAAAGACATAGGATATATTAGTCATATATACCCTTTGCTTTAAACTTTATTCTTTTTGTTATCCCTTTCTCTCTCCTATTTATTTTCTCTCTTCATAATTAAAATTAATTGCGAAAAATGTCTTAACTTCCGAAATATAAGTCGGATTTTAATAAAATTTATATTTTTGGAAAGGGCTCGAAAATCTCTACAAAACAAGATCCATTGTTGATATGAAATTCGAAAGAAAAAAAATTTATTTTCAACCCGGCCGAGAATACGTTATGCACCCAGGTGCATTTAGCCAAAATTTATTTTCTATAAAAATATGCATTATGCACCCAGGTGCAACTTGGCCAAAATTTATTTCATATAAAAATATGCATGATGCACCCAAGTGCAATTTGGCCAAAATTTATTTTAAATAAGAATATGCATTATGCACCCAGGTGCAACCTAGCCAAAACATTTTCCTATAAGAATCATAAAAAAATATACAGTATACACCCAAATGCACCTGGGCAAAACCTATTTTCTGTAAAGAATATGCATCATGCACTCGGGTGCATCATGTGTATTTTGGGGATAAATCTAGGTTTATACTACTAATCAACTGCTATATGTAAATACAGCTAGAACAAAATCAGATGATTTGTCTTCAGTTTTGTAATAAAATGATTAATTATAAGTGACATTTTCATAATAAATGATAATGCTCAAGGAAAGCCACAAGAGCAAGATAGTTACGAACTTACGATTAACTAGGTCACCTGCAATGTAATTAAAGCTAGTTTTCTTCTTCTCAACATTTTTTCGAACAAATGTGGGCATCTTTCTCTCCATTCACAATCGATACCCATTCATCACCCAATTTATTGAACACCAATGGTCCACTTCTCTTTAACTTGTTTTCTTGCTGATTGTTCAATCCAAATCCAAACCAATTTCATATTCAAATATTCATTCTTGGGTAAGTTCTAAAACCCCTAAAAATACCAATAACCCATTGCTGCAAATTTGGGTTATTCAAATGATTTTGCATCTGAAAACTTGTCCGAAACCAAACGTCTCCATTCACAAACCACCGTCAAAAATCAAGCCAACAAATTGCCTTAAGCTACATCTAGCAGCTTGATATATCCGGAATCCACACAACCCAATTATCACAGCCACATGAGTTTTGGTTCGCCAGCGTTGATTAATGGAACACAGACTCTACTTCTTCCCTATTTTATCAGCCGAAATTCATTATCTGAATTTGCAGAAACTCAATCAACCTCTTCCATATCATGAGATTTGAGATTTAGAACAGAACAATCATAAAAGATAACTTATTCACAACACCCATTCATGAATTCTAGACATGAGTATGTTAATTTTTTTATGTAATTGTATTTCATCATCACTATCAGCAGCTGGTTATGAAGATTTACAAGGTGGAGGCAATGGCGCCTTTAATTTTCTAGCGTCAAATACTTCTCAATGTCTGTTTAGCAAAATAGAAAAAGAAGAGGAGGATATATTGGTAAACTGATAGAAAAACTTTTGGTCTAAATAGCCGCGCAGGATATTAGAAAAGTATATTAGAGAATCTTGGTTATTATAACCGGAGTCATACTTTGCTTGTCTTTTAGATCTAGGAATTCAAATCCAAGGGCTATTCAACCAAAAAACTGTTATGAGTAAGGGTGCTACACTGGTCACCGCCCAAGTTGGAGCAAAGTGTTCAATACTACAATTAGATTCATTAACCGATGCCATAACTTATTTTTCTTAACTTCAGTAGATCTATCTACAAATAGGGGGACATATATGGCCAAATCCACATAACAACGGTCTCGTCTGAATGCCAGCACTAAGAGAAGAAAATGTAAAGATATTGGATAAATTTATGATGGCAGGAGTTAGCTTCTCCTAAAAAAAAAAAATGTAAAGATATTGGTCTCTAAGCCAGAAGATGTTTCTTGTTGGTGATATTAACAGAAAAAGAAAAACATTTTATTATGACAAATTTTGTTACACTTTATAGTGCACTAGTCAGGTAGAGAATAAGTGTCATGGAAACTCAAGGAAGTGGATGGCTAAAGAGGAAAGTAACTGCAAACTGAGAAACATATTTTGCATAACAGGTCAAGGGGAATGAATTCACATTTATGGGGCGACATTAAGACCGGAGATCATTGCATATCAATTGGCACTGGCACTTAAAACTTACGGATTCTGCAATTTAATGCTTTTTATAAATTGAAAGAAGATGCTATATTAAATCTATTGTATAAATTGTCACAGCATTTTGTGTTGAGTTCCCCACTTGATATTAACCGTATCTCTGTTTTTTCAAGTAGAGAAGAATAAAAGATAGAGATGGTAGTAGAATTGCGAGGATTAATGGTAGTAGAATTGCAAGGATTTGTACAAACTAGATAGATTAAAGGATGCAAGTCTTTCTGAGCACATAACAACAACGAGATCATGGAAATTTGAATTTAAAAGAAATTTCTCATCTGCTGAAGTTGATTCTTTCGCGGCCTTGATGGTTTATATTGGCTCAACACCTCCAATTTTGGAGGCATTACCAGATGTTAGAAGATGGAATCTTCATCCGACTGGAATTTTTTCAGTGAAATCTTTATATGCTAAGATGATTTGTGAAGATGGAATGGATAACTTCCCTCACCAATTCATTTGGGTTAATGAGGTTCCTCCGAAGATAAATTTCTTGGTCTGGTGTGCAGTCCATGGGAAGCTTAATTCGCAAGATATGCTGCAATATAAAGGGAAGGATATATATAGTTGCTGCAGTCTTTGTGGTAATAGTAAGGAAACTCAAGATCACATTCTCATTCACTGCAAAATTGCTCAGAAGGTCTGGTCATCTATTACTCCTAATGACAACTGGGCATGGGTTTTCCCGGAAACTATGCTAAATTTGGCAAAGACATGGGATAACAACACTTTATCAGGTAATGGAAGGAAAATCTGGAGGCTAATACCGGCTGCAGTTACTTGGGTCTTGTGGAGAGAAAGGAATTGTCGCATCTTCGAGGAGAAGTATTGCTTCAAAACAGATGAACAATTGTGCTCAGATGCAAAATCGATGGTCTTAACTTGGGCTGCTTTCTCAGGTAGTAAAACTCATCTGAATCACTCCTTTACAGTACATAACTGGAACATTGTTTTTGCTTGATTTCTGTTCTTTTTGTTTTATTTTGCTACCACTGGTAGTATCTTGTATATTCTTCTTCTCTTAATAAAATCTCTTTTCCGATCAAAAAAAAAAACGCCCGAACTTCCTGTGGGTAGGTACGAAATAGAAGACATATATGGAAAAAGGTATAATATCTTTCATTTTGTTTCAGAATGAATCAACTATATTGGAGGATGTTCAAAGTGTAGACAAATCTGAAGCTGACCATGGGGTGGAGAAGGATGGTGAAGGACCTATAGGGGATGCAACTAATGATCAGTTACGGTGGAAGGATATATATTGATGTTATATAGTAAAATAAAATACTGATCATGAAGTTGAAGTTATTTCAACTCATTCGGACGATGTTGAAGTGATTTCAGCTCATCCAGCTGAAGCTGAAATAATTTCAGTGCATTTGGATAGTAGTACTCAAAGTGAGGGCGAACCTTCGTTGTCTACTCTTGGTGTGTTTGCGTCGAATGAAGATAATCACAATCAGATGGTTGAATCTGGTAAGGCTCTCATAATTGAATTCTCATTCTCTTGCTTCGTTGCATAGATTTGTTTACTCATGGTTTTATTTGATTACAAATGTATGTAGCTAGCTAGGTGTAAGGTGCCCCAAGCATCCCAACTACAGAGAGCATTTTCAACCAAGTCTAGGCCTAAAAAATCTTGAATGCACTGTTCCAAAGCATGGAGGAAAATAAAATATTTATTTACGGTTAATGGTATCCTTCTTAGGGAAAATGTTGGCAGGTATCTACTTCAAAGAACCTGATTGCACCTGCACGGAAAATGTTAGATCCATGCAAGTAACAAAACTAATAAACATTTACGAAAACAAGCAAAATAAGATAAGAAAGATGAGAAATTAGAAACTACAGGAAGATAAATGATGATGATCTAAGAAGGATTATCACAGTGATCTCTTGGATAAAAGTGATCTTCAATAAAGTATAGCCTTTGATGATTATAATGCATGATACAAATTTTATGACTGTTTTATATAGGCAGCCTGATCTTGAAGGTGTTTACTCGTCATGAACAGACATCCCTATCAAATTTCGCAACTCTTGGAGGAACGCCGCCTCTCTCTAGATGCAGAGTTTAATTATTATTTTCCTTAATTTTGGTTGGACGTTCAATTAATGTGTAGATATATAGCATGAATCTTTGTATTTATTGCCTTAGTTATACCAAAAAATTAATGGTTTTCTAAACTCACTTGGAATTCCACATATACCAAAACAGAGAGGGTTATTAAATGGACTTTCTAGGCTTGATTTCTCGCATATGAACTCGCTTAAAGACCATTAATTAATGAAAGATTCATGAGAGAAATTAAGCCTAGCAAGTCCATTTAATAACCCTATCTCTTTTGCTATATACAGAATTTCAAACAAGTTTGGGAAACCATTAATTTGGTGGTATAATTAAGGCAATAAATGCAAAGATTCATGATGTATATCTACACATTAATTGATCGTCCGATGAAAAATTAAAAAAAAAAAAACAAACAAACAAATTTTGCATCGTTTCAAAGAGAGGCGGCATTCTTTCAAGAGTTGCAAAATTTGGTAGGGTTTATC
The DNA here is from genome assembly GCA_023531295.1 of Papaver armeniacum. Taxonomy (NCBI): domain Eukaryota; kingdom Viridiplantae; phylum Streptophyta; class Magnoliopsida; order Ranunculales; family Papaveraceae; genus Papaver; species Papaver armeniacum. The sequence continues at coordinate 160,097 of JAJJWW010007742.1, read as the reverse complement.
TGTTCATGACGATTAGACGCCTTCAAGATCAGGTTGCATATATAAACAATCATAAAACGTGTATTATTGCAATAACCAAAGGCAACACTTTCTATACGCGATCACTTTCTATCCAAGAGATCACTGTGATAATCTTTCTTAGATCCTTATCTTCTATCTTCCTGTAATTTCTAATTTCTCATCTTCTTATCATATTTTGCTTGTTTTCGTAATTATTTGTTTGTTTTACTATTTGCACAAATCTAACATGTTCGGTACAGGTGCAATCGGGTTGGAAAGAAAATACCGTTAGCCAGTGGAGATCCTTAGGACAAATGAATTTCTTTTCTAATACCAAGCATATAATAGAGGGCACTAAATTGGTCAAATAGTTGTAATCTTACCCCCACCATTAGGAAAGAGAAAAAAACCTTAGTTGGTAATTTAGCCTTTGTCCAATTCTTTTTTACTCCTGTTTAGTCCACCGAGCTTATTAGTTTAGTCCACCAAGCTCAGCAAATGAGTCCATCATGTTTTATATTTGTTATTTCTTGTTAGCAAAGTAAGAAGAATAAAAGAGAAAAAAAAAAAAATTTAATGTGATTTTATATAAGATGATGATTTTCCAAGTTGTAATGTGATTTTATATAAGATGATGATTTTCTGAATATGATAGCCAGACAGATAGCTTTCTGTTTGCAAGGATATAATCAGAGGAATGCAGGTAAACGACTTTGTATAAAAATTGACTGGATTGACGAATTAAAGCATCCATGCTTACAGTTACAGGGAACAATTTTGTGGGTAAATTGTGATCTGGACACGTTCATAAGGTAATTCGCTTTTTTACATTATGAAGAAGTATATTTTTTTCAACGACAATGTGAAATTTGAACTTCACATTTTTCATTCCTATGTTCTTTTTCCATTCTTTAACATAAGCCCCATCTTGGAGGCAGGAAATGTTTTTTTTTTTTTTTTTTTTTTTTTTTGATTGAGAAAGGAGAAATTTATTGAAAGGAGAAGAAAAAAATTACATGTATCCGTTATAAAGGAAAAAAAAGTGAAAGCAAAAATAAAGAGAAATGGGATACAATCCTTGGAAGGGAAGTAAGGACATAAGAGAACAGCCAAGGTTTTATCTCGATAAAACATGTTCTCCCACGAAAAGATGCACAAGTCTAGCCTAAAATTAAAATCTCTTTTGAAGGCACAACTCCAAGCCAAAAGGGATGCTTTGACCTCTACACTTACTTGGAAGTGAGAGAGATTTTTGCTCGAAAATTCTTCTATTTCGCTCATTCCAAATTGCCCATAAAGCTGCATTTGGAACCATATCCCAGATTTTCTTTCTGGGACCATTAATGCCATTGGCACCAACTTTGAGCCAAATGTAGAACCGACGAGGGTGGATTCCAAGGGAGGTGGTTAGGTAAGATCAAGGACCATACTTGTCTAGAGAACTTGCAACTCGAAGCAAGTGTTGTGACGACTCGCATTCGGACAAGCATAGCGGGCAACGACTTGCAAGGTTGAAGCTTCTTCGTTGCGAGCATCTTGAGTGGATATCTTATCAAGTGCGGCCAGTCCGGAAGAACAAACAGACCTTTGGGGGAACATGAGGGTTCCATATGTTTTGGTGAGGAAAAGGAGGGGTTTGGTGGTGTTGATGGGTCGTGAGGGATATCTTGTGAGTAACTTGTAGGTAGATTTGGCCGAGAATGTACACGAGATCGAGGGAGACCAAGTTCGGGAGTCGGGAAGGTTTGACAAAGTTGGAGGAGTGTCACCAATGAGCACCAATAAGGACATAAGTTGGGCAACTTGATTTCTTTGAGAACTCTTTTAAAGTGGAAAGACCACCCACGATTGTCGCTTGAAATGTGCTCGCGGTGTGCCTTGTTTGAGGCCTGCTACTTTGAAGAGAGCGGAAACATTTCCTTTAGACATCCTTCTAGGTTCCATTTGTCAAGCCAAAAAGTTATTGTTTCACCGTCACCGATTGATAGATGTGAGTGGGATACCACCAATTGTGCCTGAGTTGCGATGTGCTTCCAAAGCATTAACAACCATAAGGAGTTGATGGAATTTGAGGAGCCCAGATGGATTGAGGTCCATCATACTTGTTCCAAACGATGTTGTGCCATAGAGTGTTACGTTCATTACCAAATCTCCAACCCCATTTTGAGAGAAGAGCTTGATTCATTAATCTTAGATTCTTGATACCTAGCCCACCAAGTTTAATTGGATTCATCATCACCTCCCATTTAACCGGATACGTTTTTTGGATCCACCACTATCCCAAATGAAGTTTCGCATAATTTTCTCTAGAGACTTGATGACCGATACGGGAGCACAGTATCTTGAGAAGTAGTATACAACAAGATTAGACAGAACATACTTTACAAGGGCTACTCTTCCCGGCTCTAGTGAGAAAGCCTTTCATCCATGATGGTAATCTATGCTCAAATTTCTCCACAACAGGATCCCAAAGTGATTTTGCTTTGGATTTCGCCCCAAGTGGCATACCTAGGTAGGAGAAAGGGATATTCTCTGTTAAGCAACCAAGTCTCATAGCCCATTCTTGAAGATCTGGAACCATTCCCACTTGGATTAATTTTGTCTTAGATGGATTCACCTCGGTCCGAGACACTTTTGCCTCGATGCACTTGAGAATACTCATGAGGTTGTGTATTTCCTCCCATGCGGGATTGATGAAAAAAGCAGAGTCATGCATAGTGAAGGTGTGATATAGGCTGGGGTCCCAGCTGCGAGAATCCGAGTGCACAAACCGAGACTCCACCAGACCTTATCAATAATCTTAGAGAGACCTTCCATGGCAAGCACAAAGAGTAAAGGAGATAGCGGGTCTCCTTGTCGGAGACCTAGAAGTAAAGAAGTTACCGAAAGGAGATCTATTTAGTAGAATTGAGAAAGTTGGGGAGCAGTAGCGAGAATCGAAGCCAACTCATCCATTTCGCTTTGAAACCCATTTTCCGTTAATCTGAGACTCTAAAAATGACCAACTTACTCGGTCGAAGGCTTTCTCTAAGTCCACTTTGCATATCGGACCGGGATTTGTCTTTTAGTCTTGAGTCTACAATTTCATTGGCAATTAGAATCCCATCAATGATTTGCCTTTCCGAGATGAAACCGTTTGGCTTGGATCGACTAAATGTGTCATTAGAGGTTGGAGACGTGATGACAAAGCTTTGGATATGATCTTTTATGCACTTGTCAGCAGGCTAATTGATACGTAGTCCTTGACAGTCTCCACATGATGTTTTTGGAATCAAGGTAATGAATGTTGAGTTGTGTCTTGTATCCATGAAGCTAGTAGTTGAAAATTCTTGAACCATAGCCATGAACTCACCCTTGAGAATAGGCCAACATTTACGAAAAGAAAGCAATGGGGTATCCATCCGGACACAGAGCTTTATCATTTGCTAAGCTTTTGAGTGCAGTCAATATTTCCTCCTCGGTGATAATAGCATCTAATGCATCGGCTTGATCTTGAGAGATATGTGGTAGGTTGATGTCTCCAATATTGGGTCTGTGGGGGAATTCTTCGGAGAACAAATTAGAATAGAATCCGGTGATGTGGTCGACGATGATGTCTTTCTCCGTTACAAGATTTCCGTCGATGAACAATTGCTTGATACTATTTGACCTTCTCTGTCGAGATGCCACCTTGTGGAAAAAAGTAGTATTGCGATCTCCATCTCTCGGCCAATCATTTCGCGCCTTTTGTTTCATTAAAATCTCTTTACTGAACAGATATATTTTCGAAGTCTACTTTAGCTTTGAGCACGATCAATGAATTGATTCGGAGATAAACTACCCAAATTTGCTTCAATGTCGTCTAGAACATCAATGGTGTGCATACATACTTGTATCTTGGGATCAAGAAGACCAAACACATTTTATTCCACTCTTTTATCTTGTGTTTGAGAGCTTGAAGCTTGTTCCAGAAGACTGTGCTTGGAGATCCGAGAGAAGGTAAAGAGGACCACCATTCAGAGATGCTTGTCAAAAAAGATGGATTCTCGAACCACATTAATTCAATCCTGAAAGGAGATGGACCCCATGATGAGTCAGCCAAGTCCAATACTATTGGAATGTGATCGGATGTCGGTCTTGTCTTTGCCAATTGTGTAATGCATGGGAATTTAGTCTCAAAATCTGTTGAGAAGAGCCACCTATCGATTCTGGTTAGGACTGGAGATGCTTGACCATTCGACCAAGTATATTTAGAGCCTTTAAGTGGAGGATCTATCAGAGCATGGGTTGAAATGAATTGATTGAACTTTCTCATGCTTCGAGTTGTTCTACCGAGAGTATTCTTGTCTTCAATTCTTCTAATGACGTTAAAATCACCACCAATTACCCACGGAATTTCCCAAAGGCCTCTGATGTAGTATAGTTCCCTCCAAAAATTTTCTTTCAGAGATTTTATTAGGACCATACACACCTGTGAGAAACCAATGAAAGTTAGTGGCAATAAATCTACATTCAACTGATAAAGTGTAAGCACCTTCTAGTGATGATAGAACTTCAATTATATTGGGATTCCATATTATGATTATGCCACTAGAGGCACCAATGGATGGTAGAAAAGTCCATCCCATTGATCTTGAACCACATATGTCAACAATGTCAGAGTTTGTGCATGTTGGCATTTTTGTTTCTTGCAAAATTACGATGGATGGCTTATGGATTTGTAGCACTCGGTCTTGGAGGCAGGAAATGTGACTGACAAATATGGCCGGAAGAGAAACTGTTCATGGTATTGCTAGGAGTTGAGCAACCAGATATTAGAATGCCACCACAATTTGCGATGATGCTTCTCCTGGACAAAAGTTTGGTCACATCGCCTACATAGAAAAGTAAGTTTCTTCGTGGTCAGGCTGCGGGTGCTGTTGCTAAGGCGGATAAGCTTAGTTCTTGGCTATATAGATAGTAGTGTGTAAAAAAGAACCAAAATTAGGTCTTTTTGTGAACCACAGATGTTTGACAAAATACTGAATGTAACAACTCTATTTGGTATAAGTACTCTTTGTGGAAGTCAGTTTCGCGATATTATCAAAAATGTGTAAGTCAGTTTTGCAATACTATCTTAAGTATTGCAATACTTTTTGATAATCCGAGTATCTTAACCGGATACTTAAGATAATACAAATTTATATTTTACAATATCGTGAAAGTTCAAGATGATAAGAAAAAAGTGATCAAATTGTGTTTGGTAAAATATGAACTAGGCTCAACTACGGTTGTTGTAACGTATGACTAAAACAAACATATCCTTTAGGGCTTCCCCGTGAGATGGTGCATCAGGTGCTGTAAGAATAAGAAGATCCGGGGATAGCCTATGCCCTAGGCAAAGTATAAAAATAGGACTCATTAACCCTAGGTAATGAAGATGGATGAAAATCTTCTAAGCACCCTCCCCTTTGGAGCATATTTTCTAGGTTACCAGTACTAGAGTGCACACGACTATGTAAAAGATTGGAACAATGCTTTCCTCGATTTGCACAATTATACATATTTTGCGTACTTGAATCTACGATGTAACGGTGGTTGATTACTAGAATAGCATCCGCATCAGCACCACAGTCAATTAGGTTCCAATTCTAAGATGCTTAGTTCCGTTTTCTATAAGCGTAATGATCACAATCTGTATTATGCAAAATACCGTGAGGAGGAAATTGACGGAAAACAGCAGCACGAGTTCAACTCAAGGATGATCAACCTCAGACGTATCTGCATATGTCGTCCCGTGTAACGGATTGATTTGTTTATCAGCTAATGCAGCTGGTAACGCTGAGGAAAGGTCAAGTATGACGGGATTTCCTTTGTACATGGATTTGGTTACCATCCTTTAACTGAATAGGGATGCAATTCGCAGATATATGGAGAGGGGGACATGATCAACAGACACAGCATAACATGTCAACAGCTTCCTCTGGTTAGTGCAAAGCACTAGGAGAAGAAAATGTAAGCAGCATCAGATGATGATGACTATAGATTTATAAGTACCCATCATGGCCGGAGGAATAGACAACAACAGCTACCCATAAAGGCTACTTCCAGTCAAACAGGACGGCTGGACGGGTATAACAAATCCGTAAGAAGTTTTTTTGAGGGAACAAAAATAAAAAAGAACTATTTTTGTTTCACCGAGTCCAGTGAGAAAACAGTACTTTCTGGGATGAAACAGTTAAGGTGATGGTTGTCAGTTGGCCCTTCTCCTAGTTACATTCAACAGTTCCGTTTCTTGTCCTGTGCCAAGCAATGCAGGTCTCAGGTCACATAACAAGCAATACCGTTTCTTGTCCTGTGCCGAAGCCAACTTGAATGGTTGATTTAAAATTTGTCGGTGTGTCTGGAATGAGGCCTGCGTAGCTTGGTGCAGGTCAGGAAGTGGAATCATGGAAGGGCCACTAGGTAAAGTGCCAACATTACTACCATCACCTCGACTATACTGATAATATTTTATTGAATGAATTGATGTTGGTAGACTTCGTCCCATCGTGACCGGAGGAAGACAATAGCTGCACCTAAAGGGTCATTTCCAATCAAAGTAAAAGAAGCATTTTTTTATTTTTTGTTATAATTTTATTACATTAGGATACATTGTTTTCACTTGGTTACTGAAATAACACAATGTAAATAAGACACCAGAACTTTACTGGCCAATGGAGTTAAATTTGGTTGTAAGAATGACACAACTGTTCCAAAACTTATCTGCCCATGGATGAAGATGAGCTAGAGCAGGAACAATAGGATCTTCAACTATCTCGATGGTCTTATCCCAACAATCCTTAGTATTCTGAACGATTTCCCGGCAGCAAACATAATCTTTCATGCGTGGCAACTCCTTTGCAACTAAAATTTGAGCCAAATTATTTGCACACGTTTCAGAAATCTGACATTGTGCTGGTAATGAAGGTGCTTGCATAGGTGAATTGTCTGACAACAATGGTGCTTGTGCAGGAGATTCAGTAAGACTAACACATTTGTTCCATGCATTTTCTGCCCATGGATAAAGGTTAGCAAAAACAGGAATATTTGGATCTTCGATAAGGTTGATTACCATTTCCCAACAATACTTGGTAGTTTGTACAATTTCTTTGCAACATACAACATCTTTTTCGCTTGGCAAGGCCTTGGTCACTATAAGTTGTCCCAAAGATTCTCCGCACGGACCTGAAATCCTACAATTTTGTAGTAATGGATCTATATATGGTGCTTCAGCAGGAGAATTTGCACCTTTTACTTCGGTAAATACTGATGCACAAACAAAGAACAAGGCCAAAACCATTGAAACATTAACCATCTATGCCCTTTTGTACTTCTGATTTGATTTGGGATTAGTTTCAATTGGTTGATGTAAAACTAGAATCAAAATACTTTTTTATATTGAAATTGGCAAAGAGATTTATAAGCCAAGTTGTTTCAGTTTAGTTTCTTTAAGTTGTCATTAAGTTATTAGTATTTTAACGTTTTGGATGTGCATGTGTGTGATCTTCGTTCTTCAGTTTGTTTAAAACGTTTAAAGAGAGGTTATTCAGCTATTTTCCAACATCGGTTTCAGCCGACTGATGAGCGGTTTAACGTAAACAACTTTGCAAGCCCCTAGCAAGAGAGACCATTATCCTGGGTATCCCATAATTTGAATGGAGTGATCAACTTTACAAACTTTCTTTTGGAGCTATGAAAGAATCTTTGGAGTTTGTTAATATCTAATACGCATATTTTAGGTTTTCAGAAAACTCAGAAAGAGAAAACAATCTATCTGAACTCATTGAGGGAACAACTTGGAGTTGCATGCAACAATTTTAACCTTTCCGACAGCAATTTGGCCTTCCTTGGTCTTTAACACCGCATCTTTCAAGATAAATCTCCATATATCGGAATCCGCATAGGAGTTGTATCTCTGCACATCTCCTTTGATTGTGACTTTGCTCTTAACTTGAGTTCTCAAAGCTTCAATCATCGATTCATCAAATTGAGCAAGAACTTCCTCAGCAAGTTCTAGAGTAAGAGTTCCATTAGAAACCATCTCATCAAGAGTTTCCATCAAACACTTCCCAATTGTAGACCCTCTATATATTTCAAGGCTCGCCATATTCAGCTACAAAAACAGAAAACCCGATCGAGAGTTCTTTGCTCTTATAAGGTCTCAAAACAATTGAATTCTCTTAGATGAATTTTTCGTTACTAGAAGGATAAAGTTTAGCAGAGAGGATAAGAATTGCAGTGAATGATGTGGCAAATAAGGGGGTATATATAGGGAGAGAAAAGAAGAGTTAGTACAGGAATAGGAAAGCTGTGGTGTTTCTATATTTAAGCTCGTATCTATAAATATGCAAGTCTAAAAGCAAAACACGTTCCTGTATCTTAATAAGCCGGTCGCAAAACAGATTTGAATGCTTGAGCTGCTCTAAGTGCTCTTCCCGTTGTCTGGCCTTATGTGTGGTTCAGAGAATGGATTCCAAGGGCCATCAGTGTAATGAGCCTGTTAAGGAGGCTAATGAGACTGTAGGCTTATCCTTAACCAGATCTGAGCATCCGGTACGGTGCACTTAGAATAACAAGATAAGATGAGATTAGTCCAGAAAATGTATAAAGACGCTGCTGACCTCCACACGTGTTTTATAAAGCACACGTGCAGCGAGTGGAAACTGTTTTGTAACTGACACATTCAACGTGGATGTGACATGTTTGCTCAAAAAAAGGAAACTGTATGACAAACTTTTAAATAATATAAAAAAATAATTAAATACAATTTATCTTTTAAACCGCTTGTCCAAAATCGACAAAATTTATATATTTGGAAAGCATTTTCCGAGAGCTACAAAAAGAGTACCCATATGACTATATAATTTTCATTTTTAAAAAAATTTAATTTACATTTGTATGTACAATTATGTACACCGCTGCAAAGATCCAAAAAAATCCAAAATCCATGATATCCAGACTGCCACCCTAGTCCGAACAGAGTGAGAAAAATATCAACCATGCCAAGCTCCAGTTGGATAACATCCATAATAGCCGGACTGCATCGAGGACAAAACAATGAACATAAGAAATCACTGCTTGAAAAGAAAGTGATTATCCTTTCACCAACATCCACATAAGAAAACAAAGCAAAAAAATGATCAAAATAAAAACTTAGTTTATGGTCAGAGGCACAATCCATGTGGGCATTACTACACAAACTTAATATAGCTTCGAAATATCCCAGTACAGTGATTCATTGCACTTTACTGAAAGGAGATTACTTACTTTTTCATGAGAAGTATATTGGTGCATCAATATATTCATGGATGTGAAACATTCCTAAAACCAATCCTTCATAGCCACAAATGAACCTACTTTTTCATTGAAAATACACTGGTGCACCAATGTGTACACACCTGGAAAACATGCATAAAATCGATCATTCATATTCACACTCGGGCACACTTTTTCATGGGAATTATACAGGTGCAGCAATGTGTACACCCCTGCAAAACATGTAGAAAAACGATCATTCATAACCACACACAAACCTACTTTTACATGGGAATGACAGAGGTGCACCAATACGTACACCGCTTCAAAACATGCATAAAGATGATCATTCACAACCACACACAAACCTATTTTTTCATGGGAATTACTTCCTACAAGTGCACCAATATGTACACCGTTGTAAAACAAGGGAAACCTACTTTTTCATAAGATTTACATAGGTGCACCAATATGTACACCCCTGTAAAACATGCACAACACCAATTATTCATATTAACAATCAACAAGTGTACAACTATATACACATTAACTATCTACATGTGTATAATTATGTACACATTAAGAATCAATATGTTATTTCATAAAACGAAGGTTGTACTTATCAAATTCAACTAAGAAAGCCTAACACACAATCATATTATCAGTTAGGACCAATATTAAGGTAGGAATCATCAAGGGAACCAAAGTATACAACTAGAACAAATACCTTGCATCGTGTTGCATCATCTTGGGCTACAAGCATAGCAACATTAGTTGGGAACTCATCTTTATCATCTTGTACAATTATATACACGCCTACAAAATGATCCGGTCTTTCCATGTCTCCCCCTGAGTTAACACCACATATCATATTAAAGATGTAAACAGAAAATAACAATTAAATCTAAAATAAAAGATTCTTGTATAGTAAGAAACATGTTTATAACTATGTACACATTAACAATTAACACGTGTACGATTATGTACACATTGATAATCAATATGTGTACAACTATGTACACATATAGTCTACACGTCTATCCAAAGCATATATACCCAAATGATCCTATCTTTCCATGTCTCTCCCAACTATCATTGATGGCCAAAGAGAACTTACAGCTAATGTTCATGCGGACATAATAATAATAATTTAAAGGGCTAAACAGTAAAAAACTTCAGGACAAGTAACAAAGAGTTTTAAAAGGAGTTGATGTTAATGTGTACACACTGTTAGTTTACGAACATAACTGAAGAGTGGTCAAAACATAGAGATTTGTTAACATAAACCTAAATGTAACAACAAAAAAAAGTCACCCAAGAGTTGGGTTTTACTCACATCAAAAGATAGAAGTTGGAGCCACACCAGAAATGCAAGCTTAAAGTGATAGTACATGGGACACCTGGAAACAAATAAAAATTTACATAAGCCTGAGTTTCATGCCTCCAAATCATTTCTACTCTATTTATTTACCCGAGCATAAGTCTCATACTGCACATAGTTTCCACTTCTCTTGGACTATTATGTACACATCAATAAGTGTACAATTATGTACACATCAAGAATCAACGTGTACAACTAAGCGCACATTAAGAATTGAGAAAAGCATTGGATCATAAGTTCCACTTAAGACAAACTTATGAACTTCTAGTGAGAGAACACATGGATCATAAAAAAATGATACAATGTATTCACAAGAAGAACCATAAAAAATCTGTTCAAGCTAAAGGTCATTTGAACCCACCACCTTATGATAAAATTCAAGCAATTCATACTAAAGGAAACTAGTTTCTCATCAGACAATACATAATAATAGATACAATGGAAACCAACTAAAGGAATCAGTGGAATGGACTATGCACCATAAACAAACATATCCAAGTTAAATTAGACTAACCAATAAACGTCCCAACCAAAAATAATGTTACGGTCTTGAACTATCTAAATAACATGAACAAACACAAAAGATCCTACAGCTCCTAAGATCCGGTTTAACAATGAAGAAAAATCCAAGTTTCCAAACGACAAGGGAAATTCATTATATATAGGTTATATTTACCCGGTAATTTTATTAATCGCCTAATCCATTGTACGAAACTCCATCAATTGTAAATTAGGACATGAAAACGCTGTGCAAGCAAATATCGTTGAACCAACATCACTGCATCATAAAACAAAACCCTCGATTGAAGAGAAACCGTATACAAGAACCAAAAATGGTTGCTCTTATATACATTTACCTAAACGCATAAATGAAAGTTGAACTTCAATCAGTGATTACAGTTTAGTGAAGAAATACTAAAATTTAAGAAAAATAAGGTTTGCTGGTACCTTAGAGGAAGAAATTTAGGTATTGGAAAGATCAGAAGCTTTTTCGAGTTCATCAATGAAATTGAAAAATGTATCCCAATAAAGAGACTTATCGAGAGACTAAGATTAGAAGCTTTTTTGAGTTTTTCAATCAGTGATTACAGTTTGCAGCTAAGAATAAACGATTTACTACATCAAATCTCTTCCAAAACCTCTCTCTCTCTCTCTCTAAAGCTCTCGCTCTGAATCTCTCCTCAAATCTGAGATCTATAATCGATTCAAAACGTTTATAACTATGAAGGGTAATTTTGGTAGTGGGAAAATTCGGGAAATTATGAACTGGTGAGAGTTTGGATTAACTCGTTTTAAATTTGGACTAAACTGTTGGAGGCGGGGCTTTTTTTGGACTATAGAGTACCAGGCCTGAGATGAGTGGACTAAAGCGTCCCAAGCCCTATAACTTTGGGACTAAACGTCAATTTCTACATGCGAAAAATACATATAGGACTGGTAACCCTAGCTAATGAGCCAGATAGAGATGGAGAGTAAACTCTTAGACGAGAGGAGGAGCATAGGTTCATGCAACGGATTGATTTGTTTATCAGCTGATTCGACTTTTAAGACTAATCAACTTTCTTATATATGTAACCTGATCACCCGTGAATTTGTGTACCTTCCACGAACGAAGATGAAGAAATTAAAAAAGTATATGATGGGATGGATTTACTTTGTGGGTGGATTTTGTTACCATATCCTTTAACTAACAAATAAAAGGTTGCTAGAATTGTTTACAAGAATAAGCTCCGTGTCTTATTGTTGGCATATCATAATTTGTAATTGTGTCTGGTCAAGTTATCAGACAGCAAACAACATCTTGCCAAGTCAGTTCCAGTGTGAACTCAAGAAATTTGGGGACCAAGTAATACTGTAGATTACTTGGAGTGCAAACATATGTATACTTGGAGTCTAAGGGAAGTATACTTGGAAGCCAAGGGTCTATGGCCTATAAAAGGCAAACAAATACCATTGTAACCGTGTGAGCAAGTAATTAATAATAAGAAGCCTAGTTTACAGAGAACTAGTCTTGCTCCACCACTACTATCATACTACTTCATCAATATCATCATGAATCAAATTTATACAAAATCCAACACTTATGAACAATCACGGAGAAGTGGACTGATGTAGAGACGCAATTATAATCAACTATTGCGGACATATGCTTCGGTTTAGCCTATAAACATCAATTTCAGAAAAGATTTTGGAGATGTACACATAGGATAAAGCCAATACCATTACCATTATTACATGTAAACAGCTTCGTGTCAATGCAAGCACTAAGAGAAGAAAATATAAAGATATTTATAGAATCATCAGATGATGATGACCATTGTGGCCGGAGGAAAACAGTACTTCTGGGGGTGAAACAGTATAGGTGATGGTTGTCAGTTGGCCCTTCTCCTAGTTACATTCTACAGTTCCATTTCTTGAACTGTGCCAAGCAGCGCAGGTTACAGAACAAGCAACACCGAGAAATAGTGTGTCAACCATTTTCTAGTTGAGAGAAGAGCCAACTTGAATGGTTGATTTAAAATTTGTCGGTGTGCCTGCGTAGCTTGGTGCAGGTCAGGAAGTGGAATCATAGAAGGGCCACTAGGTGAAGTGCCAACATGACTACCATCACCTCGACATTACTGATATTTTATGCTGAGGTGGTCGTGTGGGCACATACGAGATATGACCGCAACAGGAACGAATATATACTCAAGAAATGAGATTTTTTTACAGAGAAGAGGAGATGAGAATTTTTTACAGAGAAGAGGAGTGAGAGTACGAATTCGGATCCACGAATAATCAGTCGGAGTTTAAGTTATTCGGCCGATTCCTTTGGATTCGGTCAGTTCGGCAAAATTCCGAATGATCCGACGAATTCTAAGTAGGATACAATCAATGGCTGCATATAAAGGTCATTTTCATATAAAGAAAAATTTGTATTCACCCAATTTTATTCTTTTAAGTGGTCATTAAGTTATTTTTGTTGTTAACGTTTTGGATGTGCATGTATGATCTTTATTCTTCAGTTTGTGATAACAAAATTTAAAGAGAGGTATTAGGCTATTTTCCTACATATCTGTTTCTGCTGACTGAAGAGCGGTTAAGCGCATACAAAATTTGCAAGCACCTGCAATTGCAGTTGTTGCCTCCTAATACACAAGTTACTCGAAAAAAAGTTTGAAAGTGATGACAGAATCAGTTTGAGCAGGCTAATTCAACCTGTGAACCTGTTGTTACCTGTTCATCAATGAGATCAGTAGACATTGCAGAAGGTATTCTATGACGCTCTAATATTCGCGAAGTGGCCACTTTAGCCGACTCATAGTTCAATACAACTACTCTGTCATCGTCCAAATCAAATCTCAAGCTCTCTTCTTTGCATTCTTCTACTAAGCGGCATAAATGTTTAAGATTTTCAACCTCAACTCCGTTAACTTTCTTCACCTGTGAACAGACCAAGGGTTCAGAACCAACAATTTCAATGTAAAAACCATCAGCTGGTGGCCATGAGGTTGCATTGGAGAGTAAAGTGTAGGTACAAAATCTTTAATAACTTATTTGAAGTCAAACCGAAAATGTTTAGAGGAAAGAAAAAAAAAGAAGAAGAAAGGGTTCAGTGTTTTATTTGTACCTGTAATTCTGCCAAACGCTCATACCCAGCATTGATATCATCCATGAGCACCTGAAAAGATTTCAGAAACCAACAATCAGTATAAGAAGGTAAAAAGTTATATCGAGGCTCAACCTGGACTGTGGTGATCTTCCCTATCTGACATCCACTGAAAGTACATATCTCCTACGGATTTCTGTGAAGAATTGTTCTCTCCCTGAATTGTAAATGACAATTTACATAAAACTTAGAGAATTCATTAACTATCCATGGTTAGGGAACTAGTGAAACGTTCAGCATTAAGTGTTTCAATTAGAGTTGGAGATGTTTATAAGACAAACTAGGACTGAGGTTTTAACGACTAACATCCTTTGCCCTACATTAGTAGGGTATATGAAGAGTGAAGACCAACTTCCAAATGTCAAAACCCTGAGATGTTTCAGCTCATGAAGCTTGTTCTGTAGTATGAAAAAAGGGATGAAGAGGAGAAGTGAAAAAAAAAAAAAAAAAATACCTGAGCAAGAATGACAAGTTGTTCTCCGGCTTTATTAGGCAGTTCACGCAATGCATGTTCACACAACCGACGAGGTGAAGTATTGTACCAGTCCTCTCCGTACTCGTGTAGGTATGGCTGGGTTAGTGGAATAAACACCAGACCAGCAAAGATGAAGTAACTAGGCAACTTATCGAACTGATGGACGGGGACCAATGGTTGTAACTGCACCAATATCAAATCCAAATCTTAGCTAAAATAGCACTATAAAACTCTAAATTAGTAAAGGCACTCCTTTCATTTATGCTTGTTCAAGGAAATCAATGAAATGAAATCCATACTGCTTCATCAAAAGATAAGATTTACCCAACGAAGAAAAAAATTTACTCACAGGCCGAAGGGTGATACTAATATCTTGCTCTACACCATCTCTTAATACTCTAACTATAGCTGTTTCATTTGGTTTCTTCATGGAGACTAGATGATCAAATGTTATCCGCTCTCTATTTCGGAATGCAACTGCAGACAGCAAAAAACAAGATAAGATGAAGAATAAAAGAGATGAAACCTACAAGTTGATGAATAGCAGGGTTATGAAATCTCTATATTCTGATTATTTTGTTAGAGCACGCGAACTCTCTACCTGTTCCATCATTGGCTATAGGCACACCATCAAATTCCAGGACAATGTCATCTTTCTGGAGCATCTTATAGGCATCTGAAAGAGGATTAATTTTGCTCACAAGAACTCCTGTCATTTCTGGACGCATTCGGAAGTGCTCTCTAAGTTGTGCATTTTCAGTAGGCTGGCAAGATAAACCCAGAGAACAAAATCCAGCATATTTTCCATATTCCTCCACCCCAGCTATAAAATGCTTTATTACGGGAACTGGAATTATATACCTTCAATAATGTGGAGATGCAAGGTCAAAAATTACACAACGCAAAAAACTGTAGTAACTTCTAAAACATGAAGTTCTATTCTCAGGATTCGAACAGCTCCAAGTATCTTTCTACAACTCACCCAATATTCTCCGCACCTGAAAGATTTTGAAAGGCTACTCCAGCAACCTTGTCTCCCATGATTGCAGGGCCTCCGCTATTCCCAGGATTAATAGCTGCATCAATCTGTATAGCCATGAGCTGTGTTGCACCATGGACATATTGTGTTGGCTCTACTCTGGAAACAACGCCTTTAGTAACAGATATGTTGTCTCCTCCTGCAACAATAGAAACCTGTATCATAAATGGTGCCCCAAAACATAATAGTTTTGAGTGGAAACAACATCTTTAGTAGCAGAAATCCGAACCTTGAGGGTATCCAACAACCGCAACAGCTTCCTGCAAGAACGGAATCTCACCAAGCTCCAAGAAGTTCATACTCTCCCAAAACTCTTCACTTTCAACAGTGAGAATAGCCAAATCACATTCATGCCCAATGGCTCGAACTTCTGCTCTATATTTGTTTGGAGAACCATGCCTTCTCACAAGAACAAATGTATTATCAGCTACTACGTGAGCATTCGTTATAATTCTTCGCCCCTCAATGACAAATCCTACATTATCATAACAGAACATTAAAATTAGACTAGCAATTCAGATTCACCAGTAATCCATGAATAATTAAGCCAAATTTCACAGTCTGATACAAGACTAGTTCATCAATTATCTCCTACATAACCATAACCGAGGCAGCTTCTTACACGTGACACCTGAAAACGCAAAATAGCACGTGTATTCTATTAATAGTAGCCTTTCAGTATCAGTCACTGAATGTCACCATCCATACCTATTTCCCATCCAACAATGCGAGCAATGCTATTTATAAGAACCTTCAAGATCGAATTACGTGTAAAAGGCAACCCCACCTATATATACATTTGCCCTACTTCAGTCAGGACACCAGATGTTCTTTCTAGGACTAAATACCAAATTCAAGCTCTAACTTCCCACCGCCACAACAACATCCCTTAAGCTCCTCAAATAAACTTCCTTCACCAACTCAATTTAACAACTTAACATTTCAGGCTAATCAAGTCACCATATTTAGGTCAAAACTCTAATCAATCAAACAAAAACCATCTTTATCAAAAATCCCCAAATCCAAACCACACCCACACACAAAAACACCATAAAAATTGAAACTTTAAGCAAAATAACTAAATGGGAAACACTAATTTTCCAATCAAACAATAAAATTGAATCCAAAAAAATGTGGGGGTTATGATTAAATTGACTTACCAGAACCCATAGTTTCTCTCTGAGATTTATTCTGCCATGGTAAGAAATAATTAGGACTACTTGCAACAGTAAATATCTTGACAACAGAATCAAGAGCAAGGTTAATTGCTTCATATGCATCTGTTTGTCTTGGATGTATCAATCCAGTATCATCATCATCATTAATCTTAGTTTCAGAAAGTACCGGGTTTTGATTGATTTTGGAATTAATGAAGTTTTGAGTTGTAGAAGTACAATAAGAATTTGAAAAAATGGGAGCAATGGATCTAATTGAATTTGAAAACTGAGGTAGAGAGAATAAAGGAGATGAAGGGAGGTGAATAAGAGTATGATTATAACGAGAAAGAGAAGGAGAACGACAAGGAGAAGAAGAAGAGTGAGTTGCAGAGAATCTGCGAAGTGTTCTAAGATAAGAGTACCGCATGATTTTGCCTGTGCTAGGTTTTTGTTTTTGGAGTTGCAGAGAGTTTGGGTTTAGGGGGGTGTTTCTGAGATTTTAGATTTATTGCTACACTCTCGTTAACCCAGTTCAATTTGATGGGGCAAATTTTTTACAAGAATTAATTCGGGGCCACAGGGGGCCTCACCTAGAGTGTAAATTGGGCTGTGCCGAAAGACATTTTTATTAAAATTTGAGCGCTTGACCAAAGACGTGGCCAAAGCCTGCAACTACGGCGACAACACGTTTGTTAAATGGGACGTCTTTGGGTTTGACTAATTGGCACGATAGCACAACCCGCCAAAGACGTTAAGAGAAGCGCGTCATAACATGTACAAATACACCATATAACAAGGCATAATACATCACATCTTTTGTATATTTCACAAAAGAGACACTATTCTAGCTAGTTTTTAACATTTTATGTTGGGTTATTTATAACAACACATATAATACCTTAATATTTATAAAATATATTTCAATATCATTGTTATAATGTAAATCACCTATATTTAACTAACGTTAATTTACATGACAATAATCCAATTTTATATTTGATGGGTTATTTCTTTTTATTGAATAAACTTGTTAATTTTACTTGAAATAATTTCAAATGATATGTTGTCTAATTAAATTCTTGTGATAATGTCGAAACAATATATACATTAAGTGATTTCAAATTATTTATAACACGTGTGCCCGGCACGCGACAAGACGACACGATTTATTCATGTCTTTGTGCCTATAAATTCTTTGTGCCTAGCTTTTGACTAGTAAAGCACAAGACGCACAACACGTTTAAATCGTTGGCAAAGACAAGACACGGCACATGGCACGTGAAGCACGCGACTTGTGTGGGCATCTTGGCTGCGTTGTTTACACCTCTAGCCTCACCGATTAGTCTCCCAATAGCATTTTAGTGCTACCCCTTATCCTAATTTTTCAAAATGCCTAAACTACCCCCAAAATAATTAGTGTTAATTGAGTTGATTAGGTTAGATTAGTTGTTAATTTGTTAAGTTGGATTAAATCGGTTTTGGGTAAAAATTAAGATTATAGAAAATTTGTGTTTCTGTGTTGTTGGATAGAGAGGAAGAAAGTGAGTTTTGGGGGAAAATTTTGGTTAAAATGGTTGCAAATGAAGATCCTTTTGCTCAAAATGATGGAACCAATACTCAAAATGAAGAACCCAAAGCTCTAAACAATCATGTATTCCTATACTCTTCAAATCGCATGAATGTTGCTCCAAGTTGTCGATTCATGGTCACTATGCAGCAGCTTAGTGTTAGAGTCGTTAGGTCGGGAGTTTATTAAACTGACGACCCTTAAGAGTCGTTAGTTATTTGTCACAAAAATAAACGACTCTAATCTATGATATGAAAAATCGTCATTTAGTTTTAAATAAATAGACGACTCTAATGTTTATTATGAAAAATCGTCATTCATTTAACATTTTTTATAAGAGTCGTTAACATTAGTTTTGAATAAGAGTCGTTAACATTTTTTATAAGAGTCGTTAACATTAGTTTTGAATAAGAGTAACATTTTTATAATAGTCGTTAACATTAGTTTTGAATAAGTCGTTAACATTTTTTCTTTATACATGAACGACTCGTTATCATTTTTGTCATTTAGTGGACGAATAATGAGAGTCGTTAACATTTTTATATACATAAACGACTCTACCAAATAGTCGTCATCGTCTATGGAATTAAGATGACGACCCTTCCATTTATTTGGCCAGAGAGGTAGTTTTTGGTCTTATAGAGTCGTTAGTGTATAAAAAGGGGTCGTTATAGTAGGATCGTCAATTGATTCTATAATATATTGACTTTATTATGAGAAAAAATCTTAAACCCAGAAAAAGGATCGTTATCTCCTACACCTTAGACATCAACGGTTTTCATTAAAAAAACATGCGAGATCAAAAGTCGTTAGGGTATAAACCTATCGATATGACGACCTATAATCATGAATCGCATTTTTCGGTTGGAAAACCTAGTTTAAAGTAACCCATCAAAATAAACGCAAACGGGGAATTAAATTAGGGGTTTTATTTTCGGATCGAAGATTACGACGATGAAATCAATTGAAGAATTTTTTTTCTTCGGGTGTCATTAATGGCGAGAGAGATGGGAGTCGGGTGAGGGAGGGGGTTTTGGTTTTATGATTTGGGAGATTTTAGATTAAGGGTTATTGGGTTTTAAGTTTTTATTATTTGGGGAAGGGGTAGAATGGTACTTTCAAGCTCATTTTGGAAGCCCCTATAATTTTGGGTGTGGGTATAAAATTTGTGAGGCCCCAATTATTTCTTGTGGCCCCAATTTTTTTTTTCGATTTTTTATTGTAGGAAATATCATTAGGTCTTAGGAATAATATATTAGGATGAGTCTAGTCCATTTGACCCGATCAAATGTCTTTTTTTTTTTACGCGCAATTGGGGGATATGAAAACTAATTGGGGGATATAGCTACAAGACAAAATAGGAGTCCCAATAGCAATTCTGGGTCACCCCTTATGTAATTATTTTTTTAAATCCTAATATACCCCTCACTAATCATGTTTAGTGGTTAATAATAATTAGTAAAAAACTTAAGTATTTGGGGGATAGATTAGTGTGTGTTTTTATTTTAATTTGTGTGAGTGAGGAGTAGATGGAGAGAAAAAAAAAAAATTTGAGTGGAATTTTTTTTTTTGAAAATGGAAGATGATTGTGATGAGAGAATTACCGCTAATAAGAGGTTGAAAAATTGATTTTTCTTCTTTGAATCCACCATTGTTGTTTTGTTGAAAAAGCTTGGTGCTTAGGCATGGTATTCAACCAAAAACCCATGCGGGCAATTGTTGGATGTTCATAAATTGTTTGATGTTGATTTTTTACGGTTTTGAGCAGTGCCGGCATGGTAATCATGGATTCGAGCATTAATACATGTTCCGGAATAGTATTTTGCTTAAATTTCCATCTAACGGGATGAAAAGTATCCAGAATGTTGATTTTTTTTTCACTTGACTACAACCATTAGGAAATTCTCGAGCATGCTAATCATGTTCCTAGACATATAGTCTTCATCAATTCCGGCATGGTCTTCATCTCTTCCTTTTTGAACTTTTTTTTAAGGTATTAATCGAGTTGGCATAGTCGTTGATAAAAGACCATGCAAGTATTGTTTTCGGCATACCATGTTGCTTTATTTTCTATGTATTAATGGACTGATTAAAGAAAAATTCAAAACGGAATTGTGATGAAGACCATGCGTATTTTGATGAAGACCATATTTTCAAACATGAAACCGGCATGGTCTTCATCAATTCCGGCATGGTCTTCATCACTTTCGGCTTGATCTTCATCATTTGTATGATCTTCATCACTTGAATAAAAAAAAATGGTTTCCAAAATGAGGAAAGAAAATTTGATATAGAGTGGGGAGAGTTTAGAATTTGAAAAATCATCACTTTCGGCATCGGATCTTCAAATCACTTAAATAAAAAAAAATTGGTTTCCAAAGTGAGAGAAGAGAATTTGATATAGAGTGGGGAGAGTTTAGAATTTGAAAGGGAATGGGAAATATTTGGGTTTAAATTTTTAAGTGAAAAGATTTTGTTTTGATAGAAGTGGAGATGGAAATGGGGGATATGATTTTGTTTTTTGATTTTAAGTTTTTGATTTTTTATTTTGTGGGAAGGGTATTTTAGTATTTTCGCCCCCAAAAGTCACCCCTTAGCACACACCATGGGTTGGGGGAAGTAATTCATATCCTTAGTTTCTATATCCCCCAATTGCGCGTTCCTTTTTTATCATATTTGGTAATATAAATTATAGTTTGGTCCTACGTTGATGTCATGGATGATGTCGATGTCACCCTGTAGTGGCAGAAATACCCTTTTGGATAAGGACCATATATATAGTCAAAAGGTAAGAGAGATGGAATCATTTTCAGATTTACTTTCTCTCTCATCTTCTTTTCTTTTCTTTTCCGGATCTATTTTTTTCTCTCTTTTTTTCTTTGTGAAACAAGAAACAGATTTCATGTGAAGATGAAGTTGAAGATGAAGATGTAAACGAAAGATTGAAGATGTGAATGATTTTTAGGGTTTCTTCATCGTTCTGTTGGTGCTACCGTTGAAGATGTAAACGATTTTTCTAGGGTTTTCTTCATCTTTTTCTTCCTGCTGCTGTAAACAATGGTCATAAAGGTGAAAATCGATTTAGATGTTTAGATCGGTAGTTGTGGATGATGTTTATAATGTTGAATACGATTTTTTAAGGGTTTTTTTTCTTTTTCTCAACTTTGTTGTTGATGATGTTAAGATATGTTTAGATATTTTTTAGGGTTTTATATGGACTAGATATTTTTTTGCTTTTATAGCTTTTTGTATGGACTTAATTCACTTTTTTTAGATATTTTTTATCTTTTTATATGGACTTCATTCACGGCAATGAAGTCTGTTTTTAGCTTTTTGTATGGACTTCATTCCTGGGAATGAAGTCTGTTTTTTTTAGCTTTTTGTATGGACTTCATTCCTGGGAATGAAGTCTGTTTTTTTTAGCTTTTTGTATGGACTTCATTCATGGGAATGAAGTCTGTTTTTTTAGCTTTTTGTATGGACTTCATTCATGGGAATGAAGTCTGTTTTTTTAGCACGGAAGAATTGCTACAAAAATAAAAATTTAACACGGAAGGGTATTTTTGTCTATTTAAATATTTTTAAATAATTATGGACCAAACAGTAAAGGCGTTTGACCAAAGGACTAAACAGACATGGGCCCACCTAAAAAAGGACCAAACGATATTTTTCCCTTTTTTAGTTGGAAGGACCCAAAATGGCTGGGACCCAGGTGGTATGGGGCAATTGCCCCCGTTTTCTCACAATCCTATTATAGGGCCGGCGGGTTTTATTAGAGGGGCGGCAGTGTGATAATAATGTCCCTCTAGTTGGTTAGGGGATGTCTTATAGGGATTGTAAATTGTCTAGATTACCCTCCCATTTTTTAACCTGGCGAGATTGGGGTATACCCAATTTTAAGTGGACTCTTTTTTAAGGGCAAAGGAGGAGGCCTAGGGGTAAAGTTAAAAAACTACCCTTTCCCATTATAACTCTAATTACTACCCTAAATCAGTTTTCATTCTTTTCATTTCATCTTCTTCTCTTCTTCTTCTCCTCCTCAAACACATTACCGGCTCCTCCATCCCCTACCATCAAAACTCGTCGATTAATTCGTCGTAATCGTCGATTCGAAAACTCCGATTAATCTTCATCAATGGATCCGCCAAGACCTAGGGCAAGTCGTATGAAAGACGCTAATAGAAAACCCAATCAATACAACCCCGGAATTGCAAAACTAGTTCAACAAAAAGTGAAGAAAAAACCGGTTGCAAAAGAAGAAATTGAACCCGCTCAAAACGAAAAAAATGGTGCGATTAAGAAAGTAAGAGCCTACTTAAACTCACTCCAGTACTTCAACTTCATGTTTGCATGTCAAATTAGCTTAGAAAAATCGAATATTTGAATTTACAGTTATTTGGCCGGCATGGTATAATGCTATCGATCCTGCCGACATTTCATATTTAGGGTTGGCCGGCAAGCTATTAGGTTGAAGCACTTTCCGCTACTTAGTATCTCAGAATCGCTACTTGCATGGCCGGCAAGATATTAGGTTGAAGCACTTGCATGTCCGTTGTTTTTTTATTAGCTAGAGTCGGTTGTGAAATTTAACCTTGCTTTCTTTGTGTTCAATTTTTTTTTTGCGTTTCCTGATTCCTTTAAGTATGAAAGTCGGAATGGTATTCTTTTTAAACCATTCGGGCTGTATTTTAGCCGGCAATGTATGGGTAATAGACCTTGCCGACCTGTAATGTGGAAAATCCTTGTGTCATATTTGATATAAGTCGGCAGGTTATTTGAATGATACCCCGCCGGCTATTGTTTAGCTAGCATATATGTTTCAGTCGAACCTTTCGGCCGTTGTTCCGCCGGATTGGTTGTATTTGACGACCTGCCGACTTATATTTTTTTTTTTTTTATTCGTTCTTGTTCAGGTTGCAAAAGGAAAAGAAGAAAGCGGCTCAAAGCTCTTAGTCCTCCTTCAAGACCTCCTCGTGTTGGTGAAAAACTCTTGACTTCAACACATCGAGGGGCATACGTTCTGTACGGAACGCTCAAGATCCGTGTCGAATGATTACGAACCACCATCGGAACCCAGTGATTCGACGACACTCCAGATGAAGACCAATCAATTCCATCTGGTAGAAGAGGTGATGATGATGATGTTGATGAAAGAACTCCGGCTGCTGGAGGAGGTAACAATGATGATGATGATGATGATGGTGATCAGGACATGCCTAATGTTGGAGGAGGTAATGATGATGATGATGATGATGATGATGGTAATGGAGATAAAGATAAGGATATCGAAGATGAAATTGTTGAAGAGGCAGTGGAACAAGAAGAAGGAGATGGAGATGGATATGGAGAACAAGCTCTATCTATTGTTCAACAAACCGAAGCTTCACTTCAAATGAAACCGGAAAGAAGAAGAGTGTGATCACTAAACCATCTAATTCCCACATGCATTCCCCTCACTTGATGATTATACTGAAAAATAATGAGTCTCCAATGGGGACCCCAAGAGATGGTGGAAATGTTATTTTTGGATACAAAGACTCATGCGCATGTACGATCCATAATACTATCGTAATTAATCTCAATCCGTCTTTGTTTTTTATTCAAGTGTGTATCTATCTTAAATTTGCGTCAAGTGTTTGTATTTCTTTTCATTTTTTTTTTTTTGGTATTTAGGATCACAAGCATGCCTTCCGTCTCATGAGGCGCCAAGCTTCATGTTCAGTAACTAAGACTTGGGATCTTAAAGATGAATGTGATGAGGTGCAAGTGATTGTCAAGAACTTCTGGTTGTGGCCTGCGGTGGAAAGTTCGAATATTGAGAATGATAGAGTTATCGTATCTGCATTCTGTGATAGGTTCTACGGAGAGACTGATACAATGTTATTCCCATTCGGTGAGATGGCGATAAATCCCGATGATGCTCATCAACTTCTACGCCTCGATGTTTAGGGAAAAGCAGTCAGTGAGGGCTTCGATGTTAATTTTGATTTCAAGGATATTTACAAAATGAGCCATAAATTGTTCGGTTGGAATCAGAGTGAGACGGAGGCTATACTTGAGAAGAAGGATGGTCATCTAAGCAAGAAGTTTAATCTGAAGAAGTTGAGGGACACATTTTGTGAGACCAAGAAAATCTTTGATAAGGAAGGAAGGGTGAACTTGGTGCGAATCAATGTTACCACGTCAGCTTATTTGCTATATGTCCTGGGCAAATGTATCTTCCCCGACAGTTCCGGAAGCTTGGTCGCCGCCAGTTATATGCAACTATTGGATCCCTTAGATAAGATGCATGAGTATTCTTAGGGTACTGTGGTGGTCGCCTTCTTGAACAATGAGTTGACAAAGAGTTCTAGGGCACTCACTGCGCAAGTTAACAGAAACATATGTCTCTTCCAGGTAATTTTATTGTCTAAATCATTTATATTTGCAAAATTCTCGTAAGATAAGATTCTTACTAAACTTTTTTTTTTTTTTTTGCATAGGTTTGAATATATTTGCACTTCCCTTCTTTGGTGAAAGCCAACTCCAACATCAAAGTGGATGCGAATGTTGCGGTCAATAAGCCAAGAGCGCAAAGGTACTTTTTTAAGGGTACTCAGGATAAGGAAATGCCACAAAATCTTATCAAACTCCGAATCGCCATCGACAAATTGATTGAGGAGGAGGTGATATTTGATCCGTATCGAGATGCCAGAACTCAGGGTTTAATCCAAAGGAGAGATGAAGTTGCATTATAATATGGACCCTTATTGTTGTGCTCCGGTGGATATTCAATGTACGATCCACATCGGGTAATGCGATAATTGGGTTACGTCCAAGAAGAACCTCATTTCGATGAAGAAAAGTCGTTCTTTACTATGAACAGGGCTGAATGCACCACGTCCCAAAAAAACTATTAACGTCTCTTACACTCCAGCACTAGTTCAAGAACATTGGAACGATAGACGTGGCTGTAAAATCGATGTGAGTCTTTTGGAAGAGGTGACCACCGGTCATGAAGCTAGTGAGAAATACATGACGTGGTACTTGGGTTGGGCTCGTCCCACTGTGATTTGGTAACCGACTGCTGGAGAATTGGCTCGTAAGAAGAAGATGGCATCGAAAGACCGAACAACAAGTCTTAAGAGCATTGTAAGTATTTTAGACTTGCTCACTCTTATTATTTTAAGATTACATTATCGAATCATTCTATTAATTATTTGTTGTTTAATTGAAAATAGAAGGAGCATTTGAAGACCCTTGTGAAGGTGATGTGTTGCGCGAGAGAAAGAGGAGAGCCTTTGTCAATTGAAGAGCAAAGTAGGCAAATTGACTTTGCTAGCAATATTGACAATGTGGATGCCACTAAATTGCTCAGGCAAGCTGAGGCTGAAGTAAAGAGGGAAGAAAAAGCTAGGAGGGAAGCACAAGCCAAGATGAATGCTGACAAAAAGAGGGCTCATAGTGGTCGTGGTGGTGAAGGTAGTAGCAGTGGTAGTGTTCCTAAACGGGGTCATGGTCGTGGTCGTGAATGAATGCAGTCTCTAGTTTATTTCTTTAAGTTGTGTTTGACAAATGTTAAGGTTAACGGTTGGACAAATGTTTTTTTTTAAGGTTTTTGGAACATGTTTTCGTATTTTGGACAACAAGTGTTGGATTTCTAGTTGTTGAATGAATGGTTTGTTTAGCTATGTAAAGTTTCAATACTTATACCGACATGCTTATTTTAGGTTACATTTCCGACCACACTAGGGCCGGCAGGGTTTTGAACTGTCAGACTGTCGGCCCTGACACCTGACATTATTTGCATACCAGGGTCGACCGGGTAATCAGATCAAAACCTAGCCGGTTGTTAATAAGCTGACAGGGTATTATATTATAGACCTTGACGGCTAACTGTTGCAGCAAACACCTTCTCCTGATCCCTAAAATCATCAAAGGTCGGCATGGTAACAAAATTCCCACCATGCCTGCCAAATCATAGCCGGCATGGCAATGACCAATACATTCCCGGTGGATACACAGAAAAAAATGTTCTCCTGATGCCTAAAATCATATAAGCTCGGCATGGTAACAAAATTCCGACCATGCCGGAAAAATCATAGCCACATGGTAGTGACCAATACATTCCTGGCGGATCCACGAAGAAAATGTTCTTTTGATGCCTAAAATCATATAAGGTCGGCATGGTAACAAAATCACGACCATGCCGTCCGGTACTTGGTCGGAATAGTTGACAAATAAAAACCTCGCCGGCAATTTTAAAATTCAAATTTTTTGAAAGTAGGATTGCATTGATTGACTTGTACTTATGCACTATAACGGCCAAATTTGGGCACCATCCTATAAATACACTACTTATCTCTACAAAACAACACACAACTATTTGCATATACTCTCAGAATCTCATATCATCATACACTCCATCTAACTCACCCAATAGCTCTCTACATACAAGAAATGGCATCATTTGATTCAAACGAAGATTTGGCAATCACCAAAGCATGGTACGCGGAAACTCGAGTTAGACGTCAATCCTCCGTAAGGGTGGATTCCGTAACCTTTTGGGCTAGGGTACACAACAAATTTAGCCAAGAATTTGGAAATCCTAATGGAAGAAGTGTTCAACAAGTCCATGATAGGCACCTAGTCATCGAAAATGCGATACTTGCTTATTTATCCATCCAAAAACCAATTTTCAATGCTCCCCACTTTAACTTGTCCATTGAACAATTTGTAAGTTTTTTTGTGGTTTATTTTACGTGATCAATGTTGTTTGATCGTCCTACTAAACACCACTAACAAATGTAAGTTTGTTTTTGTGTTTTTGTAGCACGAAGTCGTGAAAGCGCGCTACTTGGAGGAAAAGGGGGAAGCATTGGCATTCGATGCAAGCTATCAATTCATGGAATCCAAAATCCCGGAGTATGCCCCGGAGATGATGGAGGGTGTATCATCCTCGGATGAAAACTGATGGCCTTAGAAGTTTTTGTATAGGTTTTGTGGGTAGACCTCTATGTAAACCCTCACGAGACTATAACTCGTCCACTAGGATCGCCTAGGGGTTCAAAGGCTTGTTGCACATGCTAAGTGCATTCGTTTTTCCGTCGACAAGGAGTTAGGTTTTATGTTTCAATCAATGTAGTAACCAAAATTGCATGAATAAAGTGAATTACATCTTCCCATTTTATGTTTTTTGTTTGGTATAAGTACATGCCGGCAAGGTTACAAATCCTTAGCATGCCGACTACAGGTCAACCGGCAGTGTTAAAAATTATGTGCATGCCGACCATATGATAGCCGTCATTGTAGGAAATATTTACATGCCGACCAGTAAAATTGGCTGGTCCAAGATAGTCACGTAATCTAGAAGACCATTCCGGCCTAAAAAGGGTCGGCGTGTTATTCATCCGCAGACTATGCCGGCTAAACTTAGTCGGCATCCTATTCAAACGTCGACCAAACTGGCGTATCTTAGTCGGCACCTTATTCAAACCTGGACCCTGCCGACCTTTCATATTTTCAAAACTAAATTTTTTGTTCGAAATCGAACTCATAAGACTGATAAAAGGTTTAATCTAGTGAATTCATAATTTCAAAATTTTAATCCAAACTCAATTAATTAACCTAATCAGAATTTTTAGTATTAATTAAACAAGGGCATTTTAGCCATTTAGAAAATACAAGGTTAAGGGGTGGCTTGGTTTTACTTCATAATGACCAGATTTTGTCTTATTGGGTATACCCCAATTATTCTGGGTATACCTGAATCTCGCCAGGTTTTTTAACCTGAATCAAAGCTAAATTGAAAATTTGTTTTCTTTCTTCTTCTCTTCTCCTCCTCCCATCAACCATAACCTCCATTAAAACTCAAAATTTCATCGTCTTCGATTAATCGACGATTCGAAAATTAATCAAGTGTAGCGTAATGACTTATATGAGGTATGTTTTGAAAAACTTAGTTACAATTTGGTTTATTTTGTTCGATTTAAGTTTAATTTTTATCAAATATTAGGGTTTTAGATGAAAATTGAAATTGAAATTTCTGGGTTTCTGTGAGTTACGGTTGATTTTAACTCAATTACGAACCGTAACTGGAGATTTTGATGTTGTTACGGTTGGTAATTGAACTATTACCAACCATATGTTCTTATATCAGAGAATTTTCTTCGGTTACGTTTATTTATTTTTTTCAACCGTAAGTGAACTTACGGTTGATGTCGATACCATAATTACGAACCGTAAATAACCCTGGAACCTAGAGTTCAGAAAGTTCACCAATTACGGTTCATAACTAAAATTCGAGATGAACCGTAAATACTGTTACGGTTGGTAACCATTTTAGTTTACGAATCTCGAAAATTTGGTTACCAATCGTAACTGGTTTTACGATTGGGTTTTCCCCAAGTTTAACCAGTTACAGTTGGTAGTTCATCTTTTACGAACCGTAACTAAGATTTACGTTGGTTACGAGCAAAATTCCAACCGTAATTAGCTCTGAAAATGTAAAAAATTGGAATTTTTTTTAAACTCAAAAGTCTGATTTTGTTTTGATTTAGAGTTAATTGAAGTGAAACAAATCATTAAAACTAAATTAGATTATCAACACTAAACTATGTAATGGTTAATTAGTCATTTTTCATTTTTTTTTTTTTTTAAGATAACACAACAACAAATAGTAAATATTGTTTCTCACACAACATGACGAATACTTCTACTAAAGATTTTACTATTTTGTACTTTGTGACAAACCAAAAAGAAAACTTCACCAAAAAGGTTTATTTTCTTTATTATAGTATAAGATGGAGTATGATTTGGTGGTATGTAGAGAACCATTAATAGTAAATACAACGCACCATTGATTTAGATAACACAACAACAAATATTTACGTTTAAAAGGTTTTTTAAAACACAACTAGTCATAAAAACCCAAAGTGACCAAACTTGTAATACAAAAACCCCATTCAAATGTTGGGATCCATTAAAACTTCATCTTAAACAAAATTGATATAAAACCCCCAAATTTTTAAAACTTTGATACAAAAACCCCAAATTTCAAAATTGGTTTTATCAAATTTTCATCAAACAGAGAGTGAGAATGAGGGCTTAAATTGCACATCTAAATTGCAAACAAGTCCCAGTTAAGCTAAGCTCCCAAAAACGATCTTATTAAATCCCATTCTTATTAATTTCCGTAGCTACTTCATGGTTGAGATCATATAAGTAAGTTGAAGCGTTAGTGTCACCATGATGTACCAAAATTGCATCATTCTTAAAATATTGTTTCATGCCCAAATGCTGAAGCCGTAAAAGCTTACCTCCCTCAATGATGAACAATTTAGTCCAAGACTCTGCTACACCATAATCCCTCATCGTCCATACTTCGCTAATGTTCTTTTCACGATCAATGCCTATAACGCAAAGGCAACCTCCCAAAAGACACACTTGTACTAAATCACACTTGCGCGGAAAATGTTCCGGTAGCAAAATACGTTTTACTGTCTCATTGGCAATATCAAAACAACTCATCTCTTTGAGGCCTCTATGCTGCACCCAATGAAAAAATCCTTCGAAAAACACTAGGTTTCTAGTTGGTACTTCAAAAGGGGCGTTGTTGACTGTTTTCCATGAATTTAATTTTAATGATAATAAATTATGGGTATCCAGGGTTCATAGATCAAACAAAAATGAAAAAGACACAAAAGATTTTAACGTGGTTCGGCTCTAATGGCCTACATCCACAAAAACCCCCTTAGGGTGAAACTCCACTATTGATCATCAGTAGATACTGAGATAATTTTACAGTTACAATATGATCCCTATTTATAGGACTAATGGAAGAATTAGTAAACCCTAATTATAATGACAGAATAATCACATTGATTAGGTCTTGTTTATCTAGCTAGATTACACGAATCTTGTTGTTGACTTGATCTTCGCATTATCTTCCGTGCATGCATTCACTAACTTGATTCACGACTGCTCTCGGTCACCTTGGTGGATGGCATACTTGACATATATTCCAACAAATGAATAGATATAGACAAGTATATCTCCATACTTGTACTGTCTAGTCTACCGGTATATTTTTTATCAATGTTCCAAATGCCAGCTACTGTTGCCAAGGAGATAATAATCTTGTTAAAGATTCAACTCAAGTGATTGCTGACGTAAAATGCTTGTTGTTTAATTGGGGTTTACCCTCTGATTTGTTTTCGGGATTTACCTTGTCCAATTTACTTTGTAATTGACTGTATGTGTTTTTGATGTCACTGTTTTGGTGACTCAAGAACTTTTTAATTAATTTTGCCCTTTTGCTGTAAAAAAAAAGTATATCTCCATACTGTACACAACGAGTTTATAATCCTCAGTTTTCGAGTCATAACTAAACCCATGGGCATGCATACATGGATTCCAAGATTTCTGTCGGCCGCGTGGCTCTAGTGGTGGTGGTATCCTTCTTGTAGGCTTTAGTAAGACTAAGTTTTATGGGATAGATTGGAGGTGCTAGATTAGCACTTAAGTGTTGCAATTCAAAAAAAAGTGTGGCAAAAAAGTTAACACTAGTTCTCTCTCCTACCAGTTGCTAGCATGTGAACTAGCATGCTAGATAGTTACGTTGAATGATTCAGCGCTTGAAAAACTACCTTTTCGAGGAATGGTTCAGCACTGAGAGATTTATTTTTAATCTGACGGCTGAGATTTAAAGCGCCGAACCATTCAGTACGCAGCTTGAATGGTTTAGCGCTGGCTGACGTGGGATTTGCTAATCTAGCTGCTAGATTAACACTTGCATAAGACTTAGGAGGTAGTCCTGACTGCTAATCTAGGTGCTAGACTAGCACCCCATAAGACTTAGTCTAATAGGATTATAGATGATAATGTCATTCTGAAATGATCTATACTCCAAACCGTTACAAAAACCAAAACTTTCCAGATTTTTATACTCCAATGGATATGCAAAATGAACAAGCTTGCTATTGAATTTTGATCTATCAGACAATAATGATTCGTAGTCAAGATAACTTATTCGTCGACAAGAGTCAATTAGGATACCTTCATTACGATTCTTCAAAGAGTAATCAAGTTGGAGTTTATAGTCAATTAGGATACCTTCATCCTTAGGGGCATACGACGGGCCGGGTGAGGCTATCCGACCCAATCATTTTATAGTGCTGGGTTGTCTAGGGACTACAAAGTATTTGGAGGGCTAATAATTCAAGATATGGGTTGGAACATTAGTTTTTTGCTGCAACTGCCGGGAAGGAAGCATTGGATTATATTCTGAAGTCATAGTAAATGCCTCTTAAGCTTGTAGACGATGGCTGGCAGATTCATGTTTAGGACAAAACAAATAACCAAAAGGCACGTAAGTTTGACCATGGCGTTTTATCAGTCTCATGTTTTTGGAAAAATGGTGGTCTGTCAGCACACATATATATATATATATATATATATATTAATCGATTTCGTCATCATGCGGCCATGATCGAAAGTTGGGCGAGAGATATTTTTGAGCGTCCGATGCCCTGGTTTCCTGATTTCGTTAGGGTCCCTTAAATAACTTGGTTTCGTGTCGGATTCTCTTGGTTTCCTGATATTGTGAGGTCCCGTTAATATTTTGGTTTCCTAATTCTAAGAGCAATAAGATGAATAAGGACTTTTCTTGACGAGGGAATCATCTTAGGCTACAGAGTTTGGTTCTGTTCCTAACTTGAAAGTATGTTTATATTCGGATAGTGTATCAATAAGCTTTTATATAAGTTACTCAGTTTGTTAACGTATTGTCGTATGCCCATATCATAAGAGGTATTGGCTTACTAAAGTTCAACTATCTCCATCAGGGGATTATTGTATTAGCATGTTAACCCCACAAAGTATATATGAATGACCAAGGAATTGTCTTAATTGTATCTTAAAGATGGAATATCAAACTCAGTATATTGGGCTTCTATTTAATGGTATACGATGTTGGAGGGTGGGGATTCCAGTTGAGCACGACGGCCCCGCCAAAGCTCAAACTAATCAACCATTAAACTTCACGGCTAACATAAGCCAATGTTCATACCTTTGATTTTTCTATTGCACGGCAGGAATTATAAGCGCGGCTAATTTGACACAACCAACAAAACACGAGGATCTGCTTAAGAGGCCGCGGCCGGGATGTAAGCCCCTGCTAATTTGGCACGACCAACAAAACACTAAGGCATGCTTAAGAGGCCACGACTAATTTTACATGACCAATAAAACACTAGGGCATGTTTAAGAGGCCATGACTAATTTGACACGACCAACAAAACAAGAGGGCATGTTTAAGGGGCCACGGCCGGGGCTGAAAGCCCCGGCCAATTTGATACGGCCAATAAAACACTAGGGTTATAGACCACAACTAACTTATAGACTCGATGTTTGACAGTTCTAATCTAATTAATTTTCTTATAATGACTAAAAAAATTTGGGAGAATACTGACCAGCCGACCAAACAACAACAAAAAATTTGAAAAGGTTGAGCCCGTAGTAGGCAGTGATACCTAGTATATATATATATATATATATATTACTTTAAAAAAGCATTTGTAATTTTGTACAAGAATTTTGAACCTAGTTTCGGTCTTCTAAAATATTTTGCAGAAAATTTCAATGTCTAACCATGAGAATGGCGTGTATTTTTTTTTTTTTTTTTTTTTTTATCAGTAAAATTTGATATATTAAGATAAGCCTGCAAGAAGTACGAAGCAAGCTCAAGAGCTACAGCAAGATGCCATGACAATAGAGACATAATAATCTCTATACAAAACCCAAGAGAAAACAGCTAAACAAGAGAAGCTATTAAATAATGAAATAACTACCCCGGTTAACCATAACCCAATTAAGACACATACCCTTAAAGACTTCATCACTGCGATTCCTGTTATAGACTTGGATCTTCACCTGGCAGTTGAAGTGTATCGTTACGAAGTACTCCAGTCTAAGTGAATTTTACCATGCACACAAAAATACAAACAATGTGCACGATATGATAAACTTTCTAGCTCATAATGTGATAAGTGTAGGGGCGAAATATCGCACAATATAAATATGCAACTTCGCTCTAATCAAAATAATCTTAAGCACGAAGGTACAACAATTACCAGGAAGTAAGGCGAAGAATAATCACGGGATAATAGAGGAAAAGCGCGAAGAATAATCCTAGATCAAAGGCTTAGCTCACTGGAAACTCAACTAGGCTCGGCTTGGCTCTGAAGGATCGGATAGCTCGGCTCGGCTTCAACAGCTTAGCCCTAGGTAAACATCTTGTCGGCTGGGCTTCTCCATGTCAGCTGGAAGATTGCAGCGACCGGCGTTACTGTAGGCTCGAATAACGGCTCGAACATCTTGGCTCGGCCTAAAACGGCTTGGCTAGAAGTCACGTATGCAACCCTTATATATGTTGGTATTGTATTCGCAACATTTTCCGCTACTGTTTTCGCAATGTTTCTTCAACTGCTTCACAACAGTTTATTCAATTGTCGTAACGGTTTCATAAGACTCACGTCCGGCACTTGGACGAGCGAGCCTCGAGAACAGAAAAATCGGTGATATCGCATGCATATGTCACGCACTATTTTAATATAAATGTCTATTAAAAAAAGCCTGAACTTTTTGTATATGTATGCTTTTATTTGTATATATGCTTATTGTTACACAAATTTGTTATTTATCAATAATTTGTTAGCATTGTTGAGAAACTACATGGTATATTTTAGTGGTGAATATCATTAATCTCATGACGGATCTGCGTCCTAGTTTTTTGAGAATTTGTTTTTGTTCGTGTCCGTATTGTGTCCGCGTCAATGCAACCCAGTTTACCACCACAACTTGACCAACCACTACAAGGCAATAAATACATGGAGTTTTTACTATAATTTTGTTATAAAAAGAAATTTATTAGGTAGATGCGCACTTTAGTGGGACCCATTACTTGGGAACCAAGTATATAAATTCTATAAATAGAGTCTCAAACCTTTGTAAACATATAATGATGAATAGAATTTCTCCCCTCTTCTTCCCCTCTACTTTGTGTCTCCTTCTCTAGTTTCTGTGTTTACAAGACGTTATCATGCACGTCGCTCTAATCAGTGATTTCTTTAGTTTTGTTTATGTTATTCCCTTCAAGTGATCCTCGTACATACACATTGATTTGTCTTTACTAATAGGCAAAGCAACAAGAGGAATAAACGTCTGGGTTTTATTTCTTGCGTGATCAATACATGTTTGATCTTTATTTCCCTTTTCAGTTTTATGACACGAATTATTTTATTGTTAGAAAACCTAAACATAATCCCATCCTTCCAATATTTGGAAGTAGTTGGATATTGAAAAGATTACATCATTAAATCTATTTTTTTACTTTTTTTTTTTCATTCATTAAATTATGTATCCACTAAACATAAACTAGTTGTACTTATACCATCATTGAAAGTGGTTGGGTACATATTGCCGGATTAGAGCAACTGCAGTGGTGCGACCATAACCAAAGAGCAAAGAGCAAAAAAAAAACTAAAATTTGGGTTTAGTCCGTGTTGTAACGCAGTGGAGGGAGACTAAAATTTGGTCAGGCGCAACTTTGAGTTACGCCCCAATCAGGCGCAATTCAAATCTCGTCCCATTTTTTTTTTTATTATTGTTGGGGCGCAACTCAAAGTTGCGCCCCATTATTATTATTTATTTTTTTTAATTGTTGGGGCGCAACTTTGAGTTACGCCCCAATCAGGCGTGATCCAATGATTGCGTCCCTTTTTTTTTTTTTTTTAATTCGGGCGTAACTTTGAGTTACGCCCCATCAGGCACAATTTTAATTTACGCCCGACTAAAGACCAGACTAAAGACTAAATATGGTCTGGTTTTGGTTATAGTCCGATCTTTGGTCTTTAGTCCGTCTCCACTTTGCATCTCGTTTTTTACAAAAAAATTTGGTTATACTCCACGACTGTGGATGCTCTTAATGACTCTCTGAAGATGAAGAAATAATTAAGTTGATCCTTTGTATTTGTTACTAATGGATTGAGTGAACGTTCAAAAGATCCTATCTGGATCCATCGGCCACTGGTATGTTATATCTTCGTAACTCATATGTTTCGTGTGCAACTAAGCTAAGGTAAGTTCCTGCGGACTTTTATATGCTCGGTTTTTTTTCTCTTCCCAAGTTATTGTCTAACGACTCTATAAATTTGGTAGCTAATTTATATTATTGCACGTCTTTATACCTGGGGGATCAACTTTGATAATAAATTTGATTTTTCCTTTTCTCTAATTTTCCTTATTATACGGAAGAAGAAAATCTGACAATAAATTTGAATTTTTTTATAGAAAAAGAAAATCCATCAAAAGATGGTTTACGGTTTCTATTCCTTTAATGAAACCGTAATCACCAAAAATGGGTGTCATCGCGATTTAGCTACCTTTACAGTAGTTAATTATATGCATGGTTGAAAAACCTACGGCCAATTAATTTTTGTATCTTTGTCTATTTGATGAAGATCATATGATTTTTTTTTTTAATCTGGTTTCTATCCCTTTACAAGAAACCATTCGTTTAACCACAAAGTGGATTTTCCTTATGTGATGTCTAAGTCAACTTTTTTTTTTTTTCTCTTTGTCGATGCAATTTTGGTGTATCGTATATACCAACCGGTATTGGTTTTCTCCATCAATTCTGAGGAAGGAGATGTTAAAATTGGCATTCTAAGAAATTTTAGCCACTATATTATTTTTTTTTCGTAGGTTGACGACAATCGTTTAAACAAACCTTTACCGATTATGGTTTTATTTTTCTACTAATAAACCATTGATTTCCATTTCATACGGGAAAACCATGGATTCCTTAATTAGTAACGAAAATGATCTCTTTATTTTCTTAAAAAGAATCATATAAGCCAATTGATTTGGTTTTTCCCCGTCGGTCCTAAAGGGATATATAAAGTATCATTATTATGATATTCACCATTACAAACACCTAGAGGAATTGTTGTATTTGTGACGCCCCAACTTAAGCACCTGTTTAACTAATGAGATTACAACCTAATTTAAGAATTCTATTCCAGATTGATGATTAGAAGAATCATAATTACATAATATAAACTAAAGCCAACTTGAACCCAACACTCTGATATTTATAAGCGAATAACTCTCAAATGATATAAATAAAATTAATATGTTGTTTACAATAAATAAGAATACACATATACAAAAGATACATAATTATAACACAGTTCGGTAACGCCTTAAACTACGTAATCGAATATCTTCACGAGCACCATTTCTTACAGTAACGAAATCAAGTGGAAACGAGTGAGCACATCGTCCCAAAATGGGGGCTCAATGATAACCTATAACTCTCAAGTAATCACTAATATGCTTCACAGTTCTAAAGAATATAAATTGAAAGAAAAACAAGAAGAAACTAATCATACAACAATTTTAGTATCACGAAGCAAGTGTCACTCTAACCTCGCCAAACTCATTGGAGAAGACGACGCTTGAAAGAAAACATAATCTATAATAATAACATCGTCCACATAGAGTGCCCATACAAACCATGATTGAGAATATTACCATCAAGATCGAAAGTTAGTCAAACAAGTATGATATGCACACGAGTGATTTCCCTCAAATAGAATAGTATATATAATATCATAACGGATGAACTACCGCCCTACTAAGTACTATTGCTTACGGATGAACTACCGCCCTACTATATTAATAGCGGTAATATTATAACGGATGAACTACCGCCCTACTAAAGAAATAGTTATAATAATATAGCATACGGATGAATTACCACCCTACTAAATAATATTGTCGACGGATGAATTAACGCCTTACTTAACTTAGCTAAGAGCCGTGGGGAAACACAAACACTCCTCGCAGGGAAATCTCACAATGCATATCAAACACAAACACATTCATACAATTTCAACACATACATCATACCCAAAGATAAATGAATAGTACATCAAAGTACAAGCAATCATACACACGCATAGTAAAGACTTATCATGCTCGCAGATAAAGAAAGCTTAATGATTACAAGAAGATTACAGAGTTCCCACCTCTTTTGATGACAAGCCTCGCATACCTTGAGGTCCATAATCCTTTGGTTCGTTCTTTAGATCGATCGTTGTTAATAAAGATTAACTTTTCCGTTGAATCTTAATCAACCATTCAAATCGGCACGACCATTTTCTTCTTCATGCTAGAACCTTTAAACCCATCCTTCAATTTCATCTAACTCTTGTTAATCTCACTCGAATCGAACTCTAAAATAATTTGCGAAACCCTAATCCTAATTCTCCAAATACCTTTTCTTCGAGTTGATTCGACCTCTTGAATCATCAACATCGAATTAACACCACTATTAGAAACTCTATCTCAACCTCCCACTTGATTTCTTGGTTTGATTCACTTTCCCTCAAATCGCCGAGAATCGGAGAAAAGGAGAAAGAGGAAGAAGAAGAAGAATGAAGAAGAAGAATCAAGAGAAATAGAAAGAAACGAGAGTTATCTTCTCGAATTGGTTAGATAAGACCAATGAAACCGATAAAGGCACTCACCGGAACGTTAAGGGCAGCGGGCGGTCCAATGGTAAACAAAGCGATGATATCTTCTTAGCACGATGTCAGAATAACACGTTCGAGTAGTCTATTCCCATAACTTTTGAGATCTAACTAGTGATACTAGTTTCATATCTAAATCGTTGTTAGATTAATTTCTATTAATTAACGTTCGTGCTAGACTAATCGAGTCATTATCGGCTAAATCGTCACTTGATCATCGCTAGACCGGTCTAATCGCGTTGACGAGCTTGAGGATCGTTACATTCTCCCCACCTTATAACATTTTCGTCCTCGAAAATGGAACCATCCTTCTGGTCTTCAAATACTCCCCACCTTAAAGAACAATCCCATATCTTGTCTAAGCGCAAACAACATAAAACAAAGCACAAACCTATATGGCTTTCTACGATTAAAATTTTGTGGCTCTAGGTTCAATAGACTAAATTTATATTCCATAAGATGATTGTTTCTAAGGCACTATCTTTGACTTAATTTCTAAGAGATGACTAGGTCTAAATTATTATTACTAAATTTCCACTTGATAGCTTAATGGTTCTAACTACGAGAGAATATATTCTATAAGCTTCTAAGTAAAGTTTGGGATCTATCGGTTTACTAATAGAAGCAAGTCTCCCTTTAATGCCTAGTGATACAAGAATGTAGTTGCCACTGTCTAGGTTCATGACTCCACGACAATGCCTACCTACATAACAAGTATCACACGAACACATCGAACTACCAACCTCACTATTCCTCAATCTTTGGATAAATTAAGTATTAATTTATTAAGATTAATTAGTCTTTAACTTCTATCTTAACTGGTGTAAGTCTGATAAATTTACTTCATAAAATATATAAATAGTTTACAACATTTTGAATAATTTAATCATCAAAATCTATTTAATTTTAATTTCATTTATTATTATTATCTTATTTTATCATTGTAAGTAATCCAATTTCGATTCACGTCAATTTATAATATCTGATATTTTCAACTTTACTATAATTCCTTTATATAAATTTTCCACTATAAATATAAATTTCCTACTAGTCTAATTATTCAAACACTATTATCAACTGTATTATTATTCTTATTACTCTTAAGTTACTAGTCCAGTTGGTACACTAAGTCTTAATCTTGTAAATATAATTCTAGTTACACGTAAAGATTGATATAATTATAGTTACTCTTAAAGATTGATAATTTACCACGATTTAAATTTGAGTCCGCGTAAAATTATATCGTACCCTAATAGTCTTTAGATTTTGTTATTAATACGAAGTATTTTATTAATATACGAATCTATTTTCTTTCACGACTAATGTTGTTCTAAGCATTCAAATACTATTATTTCCACTTCATGTGTATTCATTTCAGTTTAAAGATTATTGAATTATTTGTTACACTAAAGATAATTTCAATTTAAGATTACTAACAAGTTAATTCTTTTTATTTTATATATTATATTCTATCTTTCTTAAGTCTAACACCTAATAAGTATTATATTAACTATCTAGTTTAATTGCAAAACATATATTTATGATTTGTCATTAATTTAATTTATAAAATTTAATTGTATACAAGTGTTATTAATTTTCCATAACTATTTGATCATAATTATTATTTTTATCGTTCTATATTTGTTAATGAGATTTTAGTTAAGTTTAAGTTCAATATTTTACTATTAAGAAATGCTAACATTACTTATCAAAATTATCACTTTTATTATGCTTTATGATTACTATTATAATATTTTTATTATTAACATTGATGGTTGAACTATTATTCACTACTCTTTCAATTATTATTAAGTTCCAAGAATGTTATTAACATTTATGTGATTATAAATTGTTGATTTCTATGTGTATTTTTCAAGATTTATCAATTGTGTTAATCTCACTATTTTTCTATTGGATTATGGACGTGTTCATACTTTTTAGATTAATTATTAGCAAATCCTAAAGTATAGGTGTACCCTACAATTTTTACTTCATTACAATTAAAAACAATCAACAAACAAATCAAATAATTCTTTTAATTATTGATAGCTTTTAGTGATTAAGATTTATCTCACAAACCCAACCCAGTTCTAAACTAATTTAATTCACTAACTGGCACTGGCTATTTCTATCTTTTCCCATATAAGATCTAATAGTGAGCTCTGATACCAACTTGTGACGCCCCAACTTAAGCACTGTTTAACTAATGAGATTACAACCTAATTTAAGAATCCTATTCAAACATTGATGATTAGAAGAATCATAATTACATAATATAAACTAAAGCCAACTTGAACCCAACACTCACGATATTTATAAGCGAATAACTCTCAAATGATATAAATAAAATTAATATGTTGTTTACAATAAATAAGAATACACATATACAAAAGATACATAATTATAACACATTTCCCAGTAACGCCTTAAACTACGTTAATCGAATATCTTCACGAGCACCATTTCTTGTAATCTAATCGAAGTGGAAACGAGTGAGCACATCGTCCCAAAATGGGGGCTCAATGATAACCTATAACTCTCAAGTAATCACTAATATGCTTCCACGAGTTCTAAAGAATATAAATTGAAAGAAAAACAAGAAGAAACTAATCATACAACAATTTTAGTATCACGAAGCAAGTGTCACTCTAACCTCGCCAAACTCATTGGAGAAGACGACGCGAAAGAAAACATAATCTATAATAATAACATCGTCCACATAGAGTGCCCATACAAACCATGATTCAGAATATTACCATCAAGATCAGAAAGTTAGTCAAACAAGTATGATATGCACATGAGTGATTTCCCTCAAATAGAATAGTATATATAATATCATAACGGATGAACTACCGCCCTACTAAGTACTATTGCACGGATGAACTACCGCCCTACTATATTAATAAGCAGTAATATTATAACGGATGAACTACCGCCCTACTAAAGAAATAGTTATAATAATATAGCATACGGATGAATTACCGCCCTACTAAATAATATTATCGACGGATGAATTACCGCCTTACTTAACTTAGCTAAGAGCGTGGGGAAACATAGACACTCCTCGCGGGAAATCTCACAATGCATATCAAACACAAACACATTCATACAATTTCAACACATACATCATACCCAAAGATAAATGAATAGTACATCAAAGTACAAGCAATAATACACACGCATAGTAAAGACTTATCATGCTCGCAGATAAAGAAAGCTTAATGATTACAAGAAGATTACAGAGTTCCCACCTCTTTTGATGACAAGCCTCGCATACCTTGAGATCCATAATCCACTGGTTCGTTCTTTAGATCGATCGTTGTTAATAAAGATTAACTTTTCCCGTTGAATCTTAATCAACCATTCAAATCGGCACGACCATTTTCTTCTTCATGCTAGAACCTTTAAACCCATCCTTCAATTTCATCTAACTCTTGTTAATCTCACTCGAATCGAACTCTAAAATAATTTGCAGAAACCCTAATCCTAATTCTCTGAAATACCTTTTCTTCAGGTTCTGATTCGACCTCTTGAATCATCAACATCGAATTAACACCACTATTAGAAACTCTATCTCAACCTCCCACTTGATTTACTGGTTTGATTCACTTTCCCTCAAATCGCCAGAGAATCAGAGAAAAAGGAGAAAGAGGAAGAAGAAGAAGAATGAAGAAGAAGAATGAAGAGAAATAGAAAGAGAAACGAGAGTTATCTTCTCGAATTGGTTAGATAAGACCAATGAAAACTGATAAAGGCACTCACTGAAACGTTAAGGGCAGCCAGGCGGTCCAATGGTAAACAAAACTGATGATATCTTCTTCGCCTGATATCCGAATAACACGTTCGAGTAGTCTATTCCCCGTAACTTTTCGAGATCTAACTAGTGATACTAGTTTCATATCTAAATCGTTGTTAGATTAATTTCTATTAATTAACGTTCGTGCTAGACTAATCGAGTCA
Source organism: Papaver armeniacum (assembly GCA_023531295.1). Lineage (NCBI taxonomy): Eukaryota > Viridiplantae > Streptophyta > Magnoliopsida > Ranunculales > Papaveraceae > Papaver > Papaver armeniacum. The sequence goes on along the minus strand of JAJJWW010007742.1, from coordinate 118,037 downwards.
TTATCGGCTAAATCGTCACTTGATCATCGCTAGACCGGTCTAATCGCGTTGACGAACTTGAGGATCGTTACAGTATTCTTAACGGATATCGAGTTTTTTTTTTTCTCATGGTAAATCTCCAAAATTTTAAAATAATTCCACTTGTAGTTGGAATTGAACACTAAAGATCAAAGGGTGCGCACCCGGTTTGTTAGCCTATCTCATTAGTCTTTGTAATGACTATATCGATCTTAAAATTAATCTATTTTGATCAAATAAAGTGTCCATGTTTTATTCTTAGGTGAATGGATATCTCGTCGGCCTTATATGTCATTGGAGATTTGGTTGCATATTTTATATTTTTTTGTTATATCCAATAAAACCCATGGTTTAGTTAAATTTGTATATCAAAAAGACTACAATTTTAATTTTATTTTTAGGAAAATTTTGTATGGCTTTTGAAGTCATTATTTACAGTCCAACTGGTATTGTTAAAATCCAGAAATTATTATGAGTATATGTCCTTGAATTAATCGAATAATACTCTACGGATTTTTTTTTCGTATATGAGATGACAATTTTCGCCAGAATCAATGGGAGACTCTATGCTATTAAAGGTTGGAATTAATTATCTTAAAGGTTATATCACTTCTCTCCCATCATGATCAAATCGAAAAAGGCTGCCATTAAATAGGCGTGATGCCATTTGAAAAGGAAAATCCAATCATATCAACCAAACATGTAGCATTTTTTATAGGCTACCAATATGCTCCAACAGAGTATATGATAAGACGATTCACATTCTCAAAACTCCTCATTTGAATAATAGTAGATTATAACGCCTGTGGGTGCTGGTACCAGTATTTCTGTGAATTTTTCAAGATATGCATATACTTGAGAATTGTGTGGGATCATAGTTAGTTAACATTGTCTAATATTAATTTTCAGTAGCTACTGAAATAATAAAAGATGGTGGTTGTTAACCCCTATGCAGGGAAATATCGACATATGTGATTGGTTGGAATACAATCCAAGTTAGGTTGGATTAATTTCTCGATTGATGCAATTTTGGATCCAAACTTAACACCTTAAACATGCCAAGCCAATATTAATTACAGGTTGGTGTAGTGATATTGCGTCTTTATATGAGAAATATTTTCGTTGTAAAAACGATTTGAGGGGTTTTTTTTTTCTTTCTCTAACCCCAGGATTGGTTTCATAATTGTTCTCTTTATAAGATGCATTTGGCTTGGTAGTCTTCAAATGACTCGTATGTATCCAGAGACCATATTTGTATTTGTAATCCTTGTAAGATTCAAATTATATTCTGGCATCCACCTGACTCAATTATTAGGTTTAACAATCCTTTAAGCGTTTTTAGAAATTTGGTACAAAGCCAAAAATACGGATTAATCAATTGAAGATATCAACTTTATAGGTCTCTTGAAAGGTCCTTAAAAACACAAAAATCCACGTTTTAGCAGCATAAAGTCTATTTTATTTCCTTTCTTAAATCTGCAGTTAGAATTATGATAGCATAAACTCGTCTTTAAGATAGACTATAGTTATTATTTTGATGCTTATTTTTTTGAAAAACTCGTGTAGTTCAGTTAGCATCCATATTTACGTCAAAAGTTTTACTATTTTCCCTTTGTTTCAGGTTTTGTTCCATGTGGTTTTCCTGACAAGGTTTTAATGAGGCAACATCTCATTGACGTTTAATTTTCTTTCAAAATGTTGATATTTATGCTCTTTTTCGTTCACCCAATTTTTTTCCCATTGGGTTTTATTGGCAAGGTTTTAGAACCAATTTAATTCAACATGATGGTCATCCAAGGGGGAGTTGTATCAATTTTGGTTGTTTAGTGGATTCCAACATTTGACTAAACCAAGTCAACTTAATCATCTCCTAAGAATTTGGATTTCCTTCTTACAAATACGATTTTTAATCACGTATGATAAGGTATTCATATCTTGGCACTTTGTTGAAGAAATTACATCAACTACTACTGCAAATCATCTCCTGGAAGCTAGCAATGCACAAGAGCTTAATGTATTTAGAGAAGCATGAAGACTCGAGAACACTACTATTAGAAGACTAAAACAAAAGAAGACTTCATCAACTGGCAAATTTCTCACGAAAGCATTGCTATCTCCAGCACTCAAGAAATTCGTTCATCGAAATTAGGAAATCTCGCCTCGAAGATTTGCAAGCCAAGATTTAAATGAAGTACTTATCAGGGGGAGAATCATAGTAAAAGGTATTTTACTGGACTATCACGTTGTACTCCTTTTCCTCCATCAAGGTTTTGTCCCATTAGGTTTTCCTTGTCAAGGTTTTAACGAGGCAACAAATGCATGTCCAACTCTGTTCTAAGTTTTCTCATAATTGTACTCTTTTCCCATCAGTCAGGTTTTGTCCCTTTCGGATTTTCCTGATAAGGTTTTTAATGAGGCAATTAGCTTAGATACAGTGGTCATCTAGGGGGAGTGTAATAAACAGAAGTTTATTAGGTAGATGCCCACTTTAGTGGGACCCCATTTCTTGGGCACCAAGTATTATGTAAATTATATAAATAGAGTCTCAAACCTTTGTAAACATATAATGATGAATATAATTTCTCCCTTCTTCTTCCCCTCTACTTTGTGTCTCCTTCTCTAGTTTCTGTGTTTACAAGACGTTATCATGCACGTCGCTCTAATCAATGATTTCTTTAGTTTTGTTTATGTTATTCCCTTCAAGTGATCCTCGTACATACACATTGATTTGTCTTTACTAATAGGCAAAGCAACAAGAGGAATAAACGTCTGGGTTTTATTTCTTGCGTGATCAATACATGTTTGATCTTTATTTCCCTTTTCAGTTTTATGACACGAATTATTTTATTGTTAGAAAACCTAAACATAATCCCATCCTTCCAATATTTGGAAGTAGTTGGATGTTGAAAAGATTACATCATTAAATCTTTTTTTTCTTACTTTTTTTTTTTCATTCATTCATTAAATTATGTATCCACTAAACATCCAAAGAGCTATGAGGACATAGAGTTTTTACTTTTTTTTTTTTTCATTCATTACAACTTCAAAGCGTTCCAGCGTTCCAAGCATCCAAAGAGTTATGAGGACATAGAGTTTCTGCATGCTAGTAATAAGAAGTTAGAAATAATAAAGAACATATTCTCATTCTTAAATGTTGAGTGAGAAATAACCACACCATAATGAGAGAACGCGTGTTTGAGAAGCGATCAATAAGCATTTCGCCTCGACTTCTGCCTCACCAAAAAGGGTTTTATGATAATTGCACTCAAAAAGACGACTTTTTTATGGTTCTCACATGTGTGCAGGTAGGAATGAAGAGAGAAATCCTACACACGTTGAATGGTGGGAAGGACAACTTCTGAAACATTTTTTAAAAACCCACATCTTTTAACATTTTGAAAAACCATTTTTCTGACGATCTCTAAGAAAGGAAATCAACCAATATTATCGAGGATGAGATTACTTACTCACCTTCACATTAATGATATAACACCACTCTCACGGTATCCAATAGAAACGTCTTCCGCTCCTCGTCTTTATCTCCTTGGTCTTCGTCTTCGGTTTCAACTATTAATGATAAATTCTCGAATTTCGTAATTCCTTGATAATTTGTAACCTTTTTACCTTAAATCCTTGTCACTTGAAACTCCCTTATAGATTTGCCCATCGAAGAATAAATCTCGAGCCAATCTTAAAGAAGATAGTACTCAAATACGATAGAAGATGCAAGATCAGATCACGCAACTACAGAGAAAATAGTTGGGTCTAACTTCACAATCCCAATGAAGTCTTCAAGTCGTTAACCTACAGGTTTTCGTGTAAAACCTAAGGTTAAATGAGAATCGACTCTAGCTTATACAACTAGTATCACACAGAAGGTGTGGTGATTTGGTTTCTCAGTTGCTAGAGTTCCCCTTTATATAGTTTTCAAATAAGGGTTTGCAATCTAAGTTACCTTGGTAACAAAGCATTCAATATTCACTATTAGATGAAACCTTATTAGATTCAAGCTAATATTTGTCAACCGTTAGATCGAACTTAACTTGTTATACACAAATGAAATGTACCTTCATTTAGGTTTATGTAACCGTACCTAAACGTGTACACCATATGTTTCTCTAATTTTTCCTTTCGCCGCTCTTTTTTCTATTTCACTCTCAATCTCCGTTTTCTTCTTCTCCTGGTTCTCTGTGAACCCTTTCTCACTTTCCCCATTCCCGTAAAAAAGGTAATAATCTCTTTCTACCTCACTTTGAATCTTGTTAGGGTCTTAGAAAAGGAGTTTTATGTTATTTTTGGGAGAATCTAATTTTGTGTTGATTTTGTATGTAAGCAAGTTGGTTGCTTGTTTTCTTCGCATATAGAAAGGATATTGGATTCTAGGGTTTCTTTCGCAAAGGTAATTTTGAGATTAAACTTTAATTTTTCATTATATTTTTGTTTTAGTAGCTTAATATTACATGATTTGGATGTTATTTGAGAACACTACTACATTTAGATGTTGTATTTTAGGTCTTTTAGTTAAATTGGTTTCTTCATTACAGATCCGACATCATCCGCTTGAGTACTTGGACTTTTTTGGTTGTTCCTGTTCTTATATGCAAGGATAGATGTCACACTGACAAAAGAAACATGGTGTTTTGTGAAAAGTTATAAATCATAGCATGATTTTGTTGGTAAACTAATAGTCACTATTAGGAATATGGATATTAACAAATGCAATAAGCTAACACAGAATACTTGAAGATAAGCTTGATTTCATCCTCATAATGTTTTAACCTAATTTTTTCACTTTGCTTCTCAATTTTCCCCTAATTTTTAAAACCCTTAAGCCTAGCTAATTTCTAGTTTGGCTAAATGAGTTTTGTTTATTTGGTGTTTGTTGATGTTTTGTACCGAACCGAGAAAGTGATATAAATGATTTGATAGATGCGGAGATAATATTATTAATTGAGTCTCATAAGAGCATCAAATTGAATCTACTTTTACATGATTATTACCATCTATTATTGCACTACTAATTCATGTTTGTTGTGCAATTTTTTCTTCTTCAATTGGGTATTTGGCGTATGTATGCTCGTGCGTCTCTGGTTTCGGTAATTTGAAAATGAGAGCCAATACTTCTTACCGAATCCATGCTACTTCATGGATAATGCTAAAAAGGAGATGTTCCTTAGTGTGTTGAAGAATTTAAAGACCCCGGATGGTTATTCTACACTCGTTGCAAGATGTGTAAATATGAAAACAAAGGAAACTTTTTAGATTGAAGAGTATTCACATGTTATTAATCAGCGGTTGTTGCCTTTGGCTACCGTGAAAACGTAAACAGATAGAGTCATGCCGATTGTAATTAATGGCCAAGTAACTAGTCATATGTTATGTAGTTTGAACCATGTTCAAATTAGATATATGCAATAATAAGTTTGATGAGTTTTTTGCTGCTAAGTATCACTAACTTTTGAGGTTATTTGACTATTACTTTTCATATTTTGTATACTAATTAACACCGTTTCCATGTGATATGTGTTGTAACTTGTAAGATGACTGATAATCACCGGAGCGCTTACAATGAAAGTTTGAGGTAAAGAGCAAAGTGGGGATTCCTCAAGGAGCTGAATGATGGAGATAAGGTTCGAAGTGGAGTTGTACAATATTTCAGATGACACGATCAAAGAGAAGCAAAACATCCCACCCAATGTGGAAGAAGAGATACATCCGGATGACAAATTGAATATGTTGTTATGATTGATCAGTTTTTCTTTTGTTCCAATTGAATCATGACAAATTTTTCATTCGCAATTCATACTTGTATTAATTGTGAACCTGATCTGTATGTAGGCTCGGATAGTGGCAATCCGAAGCGGGATAGCCAACATGTATCATGAGTCGCTTTATCTCGGGCGTAAAGATGCGGTTTCGGTTGTGTTGGGACTGAAAAATGGGGTCGGTTGTCGTGGTATCGTGAAGCCAAAAGAATTCTCGGGGTGATGATGCATCAACGATGCAGTCAAGGGTTACAAAGTGAAAATGAGACCCTTAGCAGGCTTTGTCAACTACCACGGAAGATTTTGAAATGGGCTGCGAAAAGAATTTTGGAACCGGAGACACAAGTTTTTACATTGATAAAGTCGGTGGTATGTAATAGTTCTCTTTCTTTGACTTCTAATGAATAATAAAGATAGTGCGTGTCTAGTTGTCAACGTACATGCTAAGTGTGAGTTTTATTTCAATTTGTTTCCAGATGTTAAGGGATCAACTATAATCAAACCCGAACAATAAGGACCGTAGGTATTGTGCATTATTCCTTTACAAATTGTGCATCATAAATTAAAATGGATGTTGCTCTCTTTCTTTGCATAATAAGTTCGGAACGGTTGGTGGTATTCGTGTTGGCATTTCTATGTTTGAGGAGTCTAGCGGAACTTTGTGATCGACACGTTAGCATAGCCTTTCGCAAATTTTAAGTTATATTATTTTAACTAGGAACCGCTGAGTTACCACCATAGAACGGGATTAGTACACAAGATCTTTTGATAGCATGGATACATATTTTCGCTGAGTACTATTTGTAGGACATTTATAACATTCGGTTTGGAGAGTGTAGACCTAGCTTTTATGAATTGTTATGATAGTGACCACCGTGAAAGAGTCTGCAAGCGAGGCACATATTTTACTCACTTCTTTCGTTTTTTTTGTTAGTTATTTGGTAAGATTGATCTACGAGTGATCCACATTTGATGGCGTTTTATAACAACTTGGATTGATTTGTTGCAAGATTCCGTGGATGGTATGGGATGGAGCTAATGCGAGAGACAAGAAAGGGTCAGCGTGGAAGCATCAAATGATTTATAACCGAAAGCAAATTAGCACACAAATGGATCACCACTGATTGCAGCAAAGTAGATATATATACACCTTTTTTTTTTGTTGATACAACATCTAATTTCTCAAGTTACAATGTAAAGAGTCTCGGAACCTCCAACTTTTAACTTGTTTTTCTGCTTATGAGTGCCTCTTTTGTAAACAACTTGGTTTCAAGAATATATATTCTTTTTTGTCTCTTATTGTCTATTGTTCTCAGATTTATGGATGTGTGGTATGGGAAAGTGGGGATGGCATTCTGCCACCAAAGAAACCGGAAAAGTTTTCCGGTTTAGTGAAACCGTCCATATTGTTTCAAATTCAGTTAGTTGTTGGCCCACATTGGTGGGGACCATGTATGAACTTAAGGGCGGTTTTAAAGCCGTCAAAAATACATAAATTCAAAATCCACCCAGAAGTTATATGGACGGATTTTATTCCGTCTCTAAAGAAAAAAGCCGTCAGAAATACTATTTGTTACGGGGGCACATGTGACGGACAGGTTTCCGTCCCAACTAATTATTTGGGACGGCTTTTGGGCTATTGGGACTGCTATTTAGGCGTCCTAAGATCCCTTATGTTTTGTAGTGCATGTTGGCTCAACCGTAGTTAACCGAGGTTAGCTATATGGACACTCTCATATCAACCTTATTCATCTTAACCATAACTAGTTCAAATGACTCAAATGAAACTAGTTAAAGAATTTTTCATTCTAGGAATTTACATGAAAATGAGTGGAGGCTTCACCGCATATTTTGGAGGTAAAATCTGTTGTACTTGTTAGTATTACTAAATTTAGCTGAATATATAGGATTTCAGACTCATTACATGAAAGCTTTACTAGATGTTTGTAGATGTGCATATTGGTGTGTGCTTATGTAATTTCCATGAAAAGGTAGGTTTATGTCCGGTTATCAATAATCTTTTTTATACATGTTTTTTTAGTGGTGTACATGTTGGTGCACTTGTGTAATTCCCATGAGAAAATAGGTTTGTGTGTTGTCATGAATGATCGATTTTATGCATGTTTCGTAGGGGTGTACACAGTTGTACACCATTATCCCGTCTCATTGATATATTGCATGTTTCGACATCATGGGTTTACAAACATCGACTCTTTAGTGTCTTCACGTTTTTGTGGATGTGCATCTTATCTTTTTTAATCTTCATTGTAATCAATTTTAGTGGCGCAAGACCCAAGACCCAAGACCTAAGATTTCATTGTAGATTGCAGTTTCAGTTCGCGTGGTAAGAGGACCTAACTAAATCTCATCTTTGTTACCGCTTCAGTTCGCGCTCAAGAATTGTGTTGTTCATTTGTTTTCCTGAAATATTAGTAACAAGGTCCTTGTATGCCCGTGCAAAATGCACGGGCTAGTTCATCAATTGATTTATGTTTTCTAAGGGTCCTCCGGTGGTGGTGACCTTTCTGGTGCCTTTACTTGGAGTTTTCTTGTCATGTAATTATGCTTTGAAGCTTAACCAACCAAACCTCAAAGTTTATCATTAAAATAATGTTTTGTGAACATGCAGAATGCTTCATTCACTTTTCCTATATACTACTTCTTCTCTACATTAACAAAGTGTTGCCTTTGCATAACTTCCTTAGTATTTGTTGCAGATTTGCAACAACAACAATAATCTTCACCCAATCCTGAACTAAATCTCTCTTATTACCACTGACCCACTCAACAGGACTTGGAAGAAGTGTGACGATCCAACTTCTGGATCTCATTGTCCAGTGCGACAAAAACAACGGAACTTGTATTATCTTCCACTTCAGAGAGCAGCAGGAACCTGGCGGCTAAAAACAACTGGTCAACTCGCTAGTAAAATAACAATTGGATAGGCATCCACAGACTGGAATGATATAGTATATTCTGGTGGCACTTAACGTTGCAATGGGTACGTCCAATTTAGTCTCGCATCTTGTTCACGAAAGGTCACCCCTCTCATCATCCACTACTATCTTGTTACACCAAGACAGGAAATTGACAAACCAAAAAGAAGGATATATAATTCAATTTAGTGCTACAGAATAGGTTCTGCATATTGATCGGCAGTCAATTTCCCAAGAATAATCTCATAACCATAACCAGAATAGACCCTTAAGCTTATAGCTGTGGTAGGAGCAGTTTTCACATGGTACCTAATTGTTTGTTATTTTTCCCTGGGTCCCTGATCTCACCTGGCCATTTCCCCAATGGATGCTGTCGGATTCCACAATACCGATTCTTCCTGTCGTGAAACAATATAGTCACACACAGTAAGTGCTTAATTTAAAAACAAATAATTGGTAGGTAAGCATTATAAATGAAATGGTAGAAATTGTTTTCTATACAAAAATTACATGATGCTTGTTATTAGCTAATTTGTTCTAAAGTAAGTCAGTGGTGGTTTCTCCAAAAGCACACTTCATACCTCTCCTAAACATAAATCCAATCCTCCTCTTCCGAGTAAATTCTCATCACTAAATGAACTTGGTGCTTCGTCCATGATTTAGAGCCAGAAGAAATAAACTCAACGTAACCTTTTATTACATACAGATTTGAAAACTTAAATCAACAAAAGCATAAAACCGTATCTAACCATTCTTACTGGAATTTGTCTTGGTTTAATAAGTTGAACAAATATTTTTTTCGCTCCATCTGAACGAAAACATGTTTTGGTGTTAAAAGGTTGACCAAAACTTGTCATCCCTCCATCTGAACTAAAGCATGTCTTCTCAAATTGTCTAAACCTCAGTAAGTCCTCGGCAAACCATCTTGTGAAATGAGACTTAGAAATACTGTACTATACGACTTGAGTGACCTGATTCTGTTGGCGTTTCGTCGATCAAATTGACACCTTGGATTGGTGCACATGTTGCATATCAAGCCCCGTTGAATGTTTCTCTGTATCAATGAAAAGGAGTAAGCTTTACTTCAAAAAAATGAATATCAATCGAAAAGAGTATATATTTTTCAGCATATCCAATCCAAACACCCATAAAGTAATAGTGAGATTCAAGAAAAGATACAAAGGGAATTCATTCTTTATACAATGCAAAGACTAATAAGTTCTGTATAATTTTGCTATGAAGCTTCGGAACACAGCTATCATGATTGAAGAACTATTCTCTTTTCAGCAATTCATCAAATATTGAGTTTGAAATGACTGAAACAAAAAAAAAAGAATCGGAAATTGAAAAAATAGGCTGGCTTAAGAGAAAGAATTCATAGTCATGGACGGAGATGTCAGATCAATTGTTGAATGATAAAAAGCCGTATTTCAGCACAAATGGTTTAGATGAAACTATTGTCAGTATGAGACATAACATTTCCAATCTGGTTCATGCAATTTATGTTACATAGGTTTTTATTTTTTTATGTGCTCTAACATTATTTATTGTTTTATCCTTAAAAGTATGCATGTGCATTGTTAAAAATAGGATTGTTTTGTACACTTGCATCGTGTGTACAAGCTGGTGTACATGTCGAAAAAATCGCTATATAATTTTATGTTTGGGTAACTAGGGTGCACAAACTGGTGCACATGTGGAAAAAATGACTCCATAAACTTATGTTTCGGTAAAAAACAAAGGTGTATAAACTGGTACACATATGGAAAAAATGGCTACATAAGCTTATCTGCTTATGTTTGGGTAAATAACTAGGGTGTACAAACTGGTACACTTATGGAAAAAATGGCTACATAAGCTTATGTTTGGGTAAAAACTAGCGTGTACAAACTGGTACACATGCGGAAAAGATGCCTACATAAGCTTATGCTTGGTTAGGGAAAAGATGACTTGGAGACATGAAACTCACTAATGTAAATTTTTATTTGTTTGCAGATACCCCGTGTGCTACCACATTAAGTTTGGATTTTTGGTTTGGCTCCAACTTCTATTTATTGACGTGAGTAAAACCTAATTCTTTTACATTTAATATTGATGCATACGAAACCATCTCAAATTATTAACCATATATGTAATATTTTATTTATCAAGTGTACATATTTGTTAACATAATGATTATTTAGGTGTACATAGTAGTTGTTCATATATTGATTATTTAGGTGTACATAGTTGTACACTTGCAGAACTATATTTTGGATTTTTTTTTTTTGTGAACTGAATTTTCCTTCAGATATTCTATGTTTAACATGATTTTGTCATCAGATTGGTTGGTGCTGATGTTTATCGTCTTGTTTTCTTTAAAAAGTTACCTCCAAAAGCTTGCAGTCATATCCAAGAAGGTGGTTTCAAGGGAGGATATAGTGGTGCGGATAAAAACAGTTGCTGATGCAAGGAAGGATTGTGCAGAATTTTCTATTACCAAGTAAATGAGATGGAAAGATTTGGTTGTTTCACAAGTGCTTGTTGTGTCCTCATCTAAATGGGTTCTTACCAACCATTCGTAGAGTAGTAATATCTGAACCTGCTCGAAACATGTATCTTAACTTCGACTGATGTTCCAACAGTTGTTGATGACAGTTTGGAAGCTTGGCGAGAAGGTGAATATAATATACATATTTTGTCTTCCATCTATCGTGTCTGTGTTATGTTGCTGAGATCTATTCTTTTTAATGTGTTGTTGTGGAACCAGCTAAATTTTGATGTACTTTCTTCAGAGAGGGTGCCTAGCTACAATATTGGAATATTGTATTGGCGGACTACCATCAAGTTAGCAGGGGAATGTAAAGACGTGCTTCTAGACGATGATGGGATATGTATCAACGAGCTTGCCAATAAACAACTGGGACCACCTGTTGATGAGAAAAGTAGTCTTATGTTTGCCTACAATGGGAAACTTAAGTTGGCTTCCCACAAGTATATTTTGCAGTGGGCATACTTCGTCCTGGTACTGCATATTGGTTGTTATTGTGCACATTTATTGTTTACCTTTAGGGACTCATAAGCTCAAAATTGTAGATCGCCCAAGCCTTTCACAAGGTCTGCGGAGGTTGATGGTTCAAAACCACTTGAGTTTCCATGTTATGTTTATTTAATATGGATAGCGTTAGTGGTGCTAGGTGGATGATTCAAGGTGTATAATATAAACATGAAATCTGAAATGTATGATGTTGGTGGTACTTAGGAGAAGGAATTTATGTTGCTGTTGGATGGGTAGTGTTGGTGCAGAGAAGTGCAGCTAAGATTGGAAAGTTACATAAACGGATAAATTTTTTGACTTGAATGGTTGAGGTGTTGTAGTTGTTTGCAGCAGCGGGGTTAAGAGTGGTTAAGCGTTGGAGCTGGTGTTGGTTGTAAACAAGTTATATTTTTGTAGATGTGTACATGTTTGTACACCAATGTCAACTAAGTTGTTTTAAAAATGAGAATTATATAGTCATATGGGTACTATTTTTGTAGCTCTCGGAAAGAGCTTTCCGAATATATAAAGTTTGCGAATTTTGGAGAAACGGTTCAAAAAATAAATTGATTTTAATTTATTTTTTTATATTATTTAAAACTGCTGACATCATCATGAGTCACTTTGGACTAAACTGCAAATATTTGGACGAAATCGTAAATCATGAAGGTTATTTGTGCACTTTAAAAATGAAAATTTGTACCTGGACTAATTTATTTGGATGGGATTTTTTGGATCCGTATTTTTCCCAAATAAAACTTCATGCCTATCGGCTTGTAAATAATTGCTCTTATGGATGTCCCAACGCTAAAAGGTTGACATGTGTTCATTCATATTAACCTCTAAATATAAAATCTGGATTGAACACTCCCTTACGTACAGGAGTTCTAAAATTAGGGATTAATTAAAAGATGAAAAAATGGCATTTGTTAAAAATATCTTCAATTTACCATTTTGCTGGCCTAACTAAAAAATTGCGATCAAAACAACACAACTTCCAAAAACCAAAAAATGTTCTTGTTTGGGGATGTAGCTCAAATGGGAGCGCTCGCTTTTGCATGGTGCTCTGCTCCATTTCTCGTTTTTGTTGGATTTCATGTATAAAGAACAGACATCTTGTTTTGAATTATCACTCACCAAGGAAATACCAATAAACATATATCTTGCCACGAAAATGAAACCAACAAGTGTTCCATGATCTTTTAATGAGAATCTTCAAATGAATTCAACATCCTCAAAGAAAATAGGCCAACAAATTTGCAATGCTGATCAACTATTACATTTGAAGGTGTTTTATTAAGACAACTTTTGATCATTATCCATAATGAAGATTTTAATGAACATGAGTTTTCGATCCATTTTGTAGCTTATTTCCTTGAAATACAATTTGAAATATGGGGACTGTTGTGGAGACGTAGGTTCTGATTAAACTGGGACATTGTTATATTCAATAATTAACAATTAGGTTCGTATATTAGCAAGATAAAGATAGCAGATAACAAGAAAACTACAATCAGAAAGTCCTAAGAAGTTTTTGTTTCACCAACATCTTCTAATCCAATTACATTTAGCAGGAAGGAAGACAACATTGCCTCTGCTCTATGCTCCATGGTGGACATTAAATTCAAGCTGATTACATTAGTAAAATTCAAGGAAGTTTTCAACATAAAAGAATGAGCAAGAAACGCAGTCAAGGTAACACGCCAAAACCTTTCTAAAGATGCTTACTGTACTGTTCATGAATAGCTAGACATTCTAGTCATCAGATGATAAAAGGAAATGTGAAACATGAATTATGTACAATCACCCTACTATTCATAATCTTATGGAATTGGATGGAAACCCTTGTCAGATATCGTGCATTGAAAAGGACTAGTGGTATTGAACCCACACAAGGAAAGAAAAGAGAAATTAGCACGCCAATGAGATGGAGAATATGGGCCCTTAAAATTGCCGTTCAATATTACTATGAAGTATCCAAAACACAATTGTACAGAAAAGCTAAAATCAATCGTAATGTACTTTACAGTGAATGCAATCTCATTAAGTCACTTGCTTCTTCTCAGCATTGCAATAATGTTAGGAAGAACTATCTGTAAGGTATTTTGAAGCTATTGCAGACTTGCAGTCCATGATTTCGTGATCACTGCACCAAATAAAAGATTTTCAACTTATCATTACTATATGTAGCAGGAAGGAAGACAACATCTTGTAATCCAATTATAAAACAGCAGAATAATCATGTACAAAAGATTTTCAACTTATCATTACTAGCAGTGCAACACACATGCGTGGAATCAAATTTGTACAATCTTCCACATAAAAAAAGAAACAATTAGATTCATACAATTGATTCAAACCCAAGGAGGGTGCATGTATTACATACAGGCTTCACAGAAAAAGAAAAGTTGGGACGTAATTTTTGAGAGGAAAATTCACAGTAGTGGCTGTTACAGGGTCTTTACGTACACACTTATAAAGAACATGTCTTTGAATCGGTAAGTTTTAACATTTTACCAACCTAATTCAACTCTTAACAGCATACAACCTCGACATAAATTCCTATCTGACATTTGAAAAAATGACTATTGTCAGTTCAATCCATATTACAGTTATTGCTTAAATTCAATGTAGAAAAACACTTTACAGGCCCAATCAAATCAACACAAAGAAAAACTCTCAAATTGCAGAGAAAATGACATTAGTCTTAGTCTTACCAAACTAGCTAATTGAACAGATACATAAAAAACAGCAACTGGTGAACTTAAATCTCTGAAGCCTAAGTGATATCTATCAAATAAAACCACTTGCTAGAGACAAGTGTAGCATATTGGAGAGAATTGATTGATAACTTACTAAATGCCCCAATGCACACACATTTACCGATTTAAGGAGCAAGAACATAATGAAATTAGATCCGCAACATTGCTAAAAGAAATCAATGGATTATTACCTATAAATTCTTTAACCAAAAGCAAATTCCACTCGCTCTTTAGAAGCACGCACTGAAGGAAATAGTTCATCTTCCACTTGAACTAACCATACTCTGCAGTGTTCCCACACTTTCCCACTAGGGCGTATCAAGAAAGATGCAGCGATTCCCTACAAGGTTACGAAAATTCATAAACAAAAATCAAAAGAGAATTGTTGACAATCTGATTTTATTCAATAAGCTCCACAGAAATGAACTTCATTTTGCAAAAGGTAAATTTTCTACTAAAACATTATAATCTAAGCCCTCTGAATGTATGGTAAATTTGTTACGAAGAGAAGCTAAACAATTCAGTAGTGAAGAACTGTAAAGTATTATTTATCTTGTATTCCAAGCATAAGGAAAACTAATAATTCCAACAGCAAAGAACTGGAAGCGAAAATGTCTAGGTGATCCTATATTAGCAGCGCAAAGATACTGAAAAGCAAGAAAATTACAATCAGAAAATCCCAAGAGGTATCTGTTTCATCGCTATCTAGCAGGAAGGAAAAAAACATGCCTCTACTCTCCGTTCCGGATTATCAAGAACTTCCTAGTGTATGTGGTAGACACTAAACTCCAGCTAGTTACATTACTACATACTT
This sequence comes from Papaver armeniacum, assembly GCA_023531295.1. Taxonomy (NCBI): domain Eukaryota; kingdom Viridiplantae; phylum Streptophyta; class Magnoliopsida; order Ranunculales; family Papaveraceae; genus Papaver; species Papaver armeniacum. The sequence goes on along the minus strand of JAJJWW010007742.1, from coordinate 102,726 downwards.
GGTTTGGTGGATTAAGTAAATCGAACTATACTCAGATCACTTTCTCATGAATCAAATAAATAGCTAAAATATATTCAAAAAAGAATGGAAAATTAGAAAAATAAGACTTACTAATAGAGGAAAAGTCGAAACAATTTATCCAGCTGAAATGACATCAAAGGATGAGCAGAAACCCGTTATACTTCAGACCGTCTCTATCCGCTTAGATGCAAGAGGTCTCGTAAGAGAATTGATACATTATGTCATCAGCATCACACTGTCTTTAAACCTTTTCAACTGTTTTATAGCTGAAATTCTTACTAGGAAACCACACCCAACTCCTGAAAAGTAGGTATACTGATCAATTAGACTAGCGAAGAGAGAACCAAGTTCAACAACTGATTTAGGATAATGAGAACAATACCTAAGAAGGGACGAATGTCGTAAACTAACTGTGAGAAATTTGAAAATGTAACTACCCCATACGCATCAAACAAGAAAGCATTCCATAACTCAAATTCTGAGAGACACAAAAAAACAATATATTAATTTGCTTGCAGATTACAAAATCAACTAAAATGGACAAAAAGGTAAGAGTCGAAATAGGATGCCATTAATTTGCCAACAATAAACGTAATTCGATAATCCATTGAACATCATAAATGTTCGCATATACACCAAGATATCAACTTTTAAGTAACCCTTAATGTAACAATTCAAGGACCGAAAACAATGTCTGTAGATGAAATAACATGCACCGCATCAAGAAATCTAATAAGAACATGGGAAATAACTGAAAGCACATTTATCATTTGCACAAACATTTAGCAGTGTTCTATTAGGTCATCTAATCTAAATAGAAACAACAAATTTCCAATCAAAACCCAATTACTAAAACAACAACAACAAAAAAAAATAAATCAAAAAATAGAATTAATCCAATCAAAAATCATACACCAACGGAAGTGAAAAATCATAATTTAAGGACGAGAAATTGTATTAACATGTTTCAGGGATCACTTACCAACCAAATCGACCAAATATTTAAGATCCCTCTAAATATGGGGATAGGAAACTGAAAGAAAATGAGAATCTCCAAAGGGGAATCAAAGTGAACTGTATATAGTCCTAGTCCTTGGAAATGATTAAGAGGAGATAGCTTTAGTTGCTGCGTCGACAGAAACAAGGCTTTCCTTATAGATAACAGCCGTAGGACAACAGAATCCTTCTCCAAAACCAAGATCCTCAAACTCATCAGTAATAAAATTGTACAATAGCCAACTTCTGCCGATGAATAAACCCAACTTTCCATTCCAAGGAATTGCAAGGATGCTATAACCCGTTTGAATTTTTGGAGACGTGACATCAACTCTATAAAGCTCAGTCCACAGCTCCTTCCCCGTATCGTAATCATTCAACATCCACACCTTGTGGAATCCAGAAACTTCATAAGGGGTCGTAATGCAAGCTAGTTTATCACCTATTGATTGTAATATTGGAGAGTTATCATCTGGTATTTGTAGCACTCTTTGGTATTTTTCTTTGCTCAAGTCAAATGACAAAATCACATACTTATCGGGTTCTGCAGTGTAGTCCGAACCTAGATGGAAATAAATACCATTCAAACTCTGTCCTAATGCCGGACTACAACAATGAGTACGGAAATCTGAGTCTAGCAACCTCCAGGAATCAGTACTTAGGCAGTATATCTCAACTTTACGCGGGATATCAAGGCGCCCAAACCAATTTTCATTTTGGGGCCCGAGAGAAGAGACTTGTATCACCTTGTAATCCTTAGTTTCAACATCAAAACCAAGTCCAACAAAATCATGATGGTATTGCCGAATCATGGGGTTTCCATTGGACGACTTTGGAAGAAGTCTGCATTGTCTGGTAGCAGGGTTCCAAAGAACGATATCCCTATTTTTCCTGTTATACATGCAAATTATTCCATGAACACAGTCCACCATGTCAATGACACCAGATTGTCTCGCATCTTTTAAACATGGTTGTTTCCCTAGATCCTCCAACTCCTTGAAGCCTTCGTCAGAAAGCAAACAAAACGGAGGTGTAGGTACTAACGTTTCATGTTGGCAGATGAAGGTGTTGCCAAACTTGGAGTTCTTGTCCACCACATTAGTAGTCGTAGTAGTGGCATGGCACTGTTTGAAGTGAGACGATTGAATGAGGGAATACCATGATGTACACACAGATTTGAATCGCAACAGAGATTGTACAGGGAGCCATATCAAAATTTGAAAAATTACATCTTCAGGCAGAACAAGAGTAGCCATCGATCGTCCTAAAACCACACCACAACGAATCCAGATGTTAGTTAAGCGGTTAAATCTTACTTATACTAATATAAAGAAAAAGAGGTAATTGTTTGGCGAAGCCTTTTCACATGACAATAATACTCCATTAACTAAGCTTTTAGTTAATATTTGTATATTTAAAGGAATGTCATTGTTTTAAAAATAAATCAAACAAATTAAAACTTACATACCTTTAAAAATACACATCGGATTTTTACAAAATTAATATATTTGGAAAGCTCTTTAAATTATCTACGTAATAATTACAAACAAGAGTATTAAATTTTTATTTTAAGATTTTTTTTCACCATTATTATCAAATTTGGTGTTGTTAAAAGAATTCAATTCAAGCATGTGCATCGCACATGTGGCCTTACTAGTACGAAAGAAAGAAAAGTGGTAGGATCAGACCCTCCCTTCCATTAAGACAAAAAATATTAAGCAGACATAGAAAATAAATAAAATAACAATTGATGGATCGGTCGATAATTAAAAAGGGTCATGCTACCTACTACGTACCTAGGTGTGGTATGGCCATGATCTCTCCTCTATCTGTCTACGTATTCCTCTTTTTCTTCCTATACTTCAAACTAAGATAGATTTCTTAATTTGGGTTCCAATACTGGTCACAGTATATCGACATGAGGAAAATATAGTGTATAAGATGTTTTCAGAATAAATCCAAAGAAAACAAAACTGATCAACTTGATCATATAGGAATTTTGATTTTTTTGTAGTAGAAATAAATTCCATTGGGAAATTACCTTTGTATGATCTGTTTCTTCTCCTTTTATCTATCAGATCGGCTTCTCTTCTTCTCTGTGGATGATTACTAGCCCCCAAACACTTAACAACAATCTAAAACAAACCATGTATTTATAGAGCACGTATATAAATATAAAAATAGAGTCCTAGGCAGACAAGGAAACCCAGCTACTTCAGTCCTAAACGTAAACTGATTCCTTCCTACGACTATAACAGATCTCCACTAAGGCATGCATGCAACTAGAATCTGTTTGTTTGGTATTTGGTATCCAAACATGTTGTCGTGGGAATAAGATTCGGGCGATCGATATGGGACCAGGCCCCTCCTTTTATTTTTTTTTAATCGGCAAAAGTAAAAATTTTCATTGAGAAAGCTTTAAAAAAGCAAAACAAACAAGATGGGAAAAAAAAAAAAAAAAAAAAAAAAAAACCAGCGTTAAATAAACAAAAGACCTGCTAGCAAACCCTAAGCCCGAAGGCTCCTAGGCTAAAAAGCCAAAGAAAACAAAAACTTAAATTACAAAGAAGCTATCCCGATTAGCCTTAGCTTGATCTAGATGAACTCCCGCATTGAGTCGACTTTACACCAAAAATAAGCTTGAGCTTTGATTTGTTCTATAATGCGATCGAAGTCCGCTATTCCATCATTAAAGATTATATCATTCCTGTTCCAAATTTCCCAACAAATAGGATCCAGAAATTGCCATAAAGTTTGACCCGTTGGAAGGAAAATTTTTTTTTCACCACCCAACTTAATCACGTCAATCAAGAATGCGCCATATTTTATTAGTGTAAGATAAGAAATGATACCAAATACTTAGCAAATGGGCAGTGAAGCAAAAGATGTGTTGTAGATTCTCCCTTTGAAGACACATAAGACAACCATTTACTAGCAATTTTCCTTTCTTGTATAATATGTCCATTGTGGGAAGTTTTTTGTGAAAGATCCAATCTTGTGTGGCCAAGATCTGGACCAAACACTAAGATTTTTGGAGACAATTTGGTGTTCCTTTTGCAGCCAAGAGTATGCTGATTTCACCGAGAAAATCCCTTTTTTGTCCACTGTCCAATAAACCAAATCTTGACCCTCACCAATTGAACATTGCTCGATGATAACGAAAGGGCTATGGCTTCTTCGACCTTTTTTTCGTTGAGTTTTAAGCCAAGATTCCAAGAGCCACCGTTGGGCGTTTGCAAGACATTTACGGATCGTCCAATTTTTTGAGGAGATACGATAAATATTTGGATAAGCTATGTTGAGAGGATGCTCGCCCACCCAATGATCTTCCCGTATACGATTGTATTCCCCTCTCCTACTTTTAGGATGGTACATTGCTTGAAAGATTCCGGATAGAATAAATTCCCTTCCACACTCCCAGGAGCTATTTCTCGATTTGGCCTTTTTTCTCCCCCTTCTTGTTAAAGATGCTTGGATACAATAGCGCTCTCCATAACGCTGTTTTTTTTTAATTGAACCTCCACCACCATTTTGCTAGAAGAGCCCTATTCATACTCTTAACCGATTTGATGCCAAGACCGCCGCTTTAAGTGGCGTCAACATTTCTTCCAAGAGACATAGTTGTAACCTTTCTTTGTGTCCGATGAGTCCTGAAAAATTCCGCAAAACATCTTCTATGGATTTAACGACTTTGGGTGGAGCTATAAAGAGAGAAAGCATATATATCGGGATACTTGAGAGTACACTTTTAATCAAAGTTAACTTACCCGGATCGTTTCCAAGAGCATAGTCTGTTCTTGCATCTCTCTATAATGCTTTCCTACTTTTTGCGAGCCCAAAAGAAGTCCCCAATGGCAGACCAAGGTAAGAAGAAGGAAGACTCTCGATTTGCAACCTAACATCATCGCCATTTGAGACAAGTAACTTTGCACTTACTCCAAAAATACTGCATTTCGCAAAATTTATGTGCGGGCTGAAATCAATTCAAAGGCAAGGAGATAGAACCTTAAATAATTCATTTGTTCTATGGAGTCATCTAGGAACACCAACGTATCATCCGCGAACCGGAGATGGCTTATGTTGACAAATTTTGGCTCATCGAGAAACCTCCTAGGTAGCCTTGTTCATTACCTGTCTGAAACTTATATAAATAGAGAAAATTACACATAATTAATACTGGTAGACAGCTGATCTTTCCTAATTTCCTTCATGAAGATATCCGGGATATTATAGTGATATTCAAAAGAGTGCCCACTAGTTCTAGCTTTGTTCGCAATTACATGCGCCACATTGTTTGCCTGCCTTTTTACATAATTAACTTTACACCAAGAAAAGTTAGATAATAGATGCCTTATTTCATTTACAAGACCTTCATTTATCCAGTGTACTGAAGGTTTGGCATATTTTACTGAGTTTATGACATTTAGACAGTCACCTTCAAAAGTAATTTTTTGCAGACCCTTTTTTCGTTGCCCAATGGATAGCTTCTTTAAATGCTAGGCATTCTGCATGCTCAGGATCTATTCCTCCATGGAAGAATCGCCCTCTGATGCCTTCACAGATTCCTGTAGAGTTACGAAGAATTAGGCCCATCCCAACATAAGAAGTATTATGATCAAATGAAGCATCAATATTCAGTTTCAGTTCTTCAGAAGCAGGTGGAGACCAGTGAGTTATACTGTGGGTAACAATGTGGTTATGCTGTTCACTACATAATTTCAACATGTTTTTAATAGAAAATATTGTTGAACAAAGATTTTGGTTCTTATTCTCAAATTCTTTTAGACATCTACTTTTCCACAAGAACCAAGATGTGACCATTGCCATAGAAATCCATTTAGAAGAATCCTGTGCATTTTTAGTGCCATGGGATTGGAACCAAGATAGTATCCAGTCTTTAGCTTGAATGTGTTGTGCTTGTAAGGATGAAATATTGACATACATACCTAACCAGACTGATCTCGAATAGTCACAATCAATAAGGAGATGATTTAAAATTTCATCATCCTTCATACATCTAGTACAAGTAGGGAGAATTTCATTTTTATATTTATTTAATTTCACTAAAGTAGGAACTATATCCTTAATGCATTTCCATATAAAAATCTTCACTTTATGTGGAACATTCATCTTCCACATTTGTTTCCAGACTGTCTTAGGTATGACATTGTTTCTGGTTGTTGTAGAAACTTGAGATTGTCTTACAAGCTCATTGTATGTAGATTTGACTGTGAATTCTCCTGATCTACTTGGTTCCCAAATCAGCCTGTCAGTTCCAAATTGCACTAAATGCATATTTAGAATGAGATTAGTTGTTTCTGTTGGAAAAACATTTCGAATCAGTTCAGAATTCCATCTTCTTGGGTTTTGAAGCATAAGATCAGAAGCATGAACAATTCTAACAGAATCTGAGTAGTTATCCTTTGGAACTGGAGGAGTATCCAAGCCTCTAACCCACTTATCATACTAGACTAAAACTTTTTGTTCCACATCTGACATCCCACCTATGAAATTGTCTAACATATTGTAGACCAATTTCTAAACCCTTCCAAATCCAAGAAGAATTTTTATGTGTCTTCTGTAAATGTAGAAAGTGACAAAAGGGGAGAATATTTAGCCCTCATTAACTGAGTCCATGGCTTGTCCTCTTCTGTACACATTCTCCATGCTAATTTGGTGATAAGAGCATTATTATACAACTCTAGGTTTCTAAAAGCTAGTCCTCCTTCTTCTTTAGGGTAGCAAAGTGAGTTCCATGAAATGGGACTATAACCTTTATTTTTTGTGCGACCCCACCAAAACTTTCTCTGAATTAAATCTAACTTAGTAATTATATTTTTTGGAAGCTTAAAATTACTCATGTAATGTGCTGGTATTGAGTTGAGGACTGATTTAACTAGAGTTGTTCTAGCTGCTTGATTCAGGGTTTTCGAACACCAACCTTGTAGTCTATGCTCATAAGAATCCTTAATGGAAGAAAAATAGTTTGTTTTAGATTTATCTAATAAAATTGGAAGACCCGAATATTTATCAGAAGAACTAAGTTGTTTAACCCCCATCTCTTTTTGAATAAAGTCCTTCTGTTCTGTTGATATATCCCCCGAAATGAAAGCAAAAGATTTATTGAAGTTGATCATTTTTGCAGACACCTTACTGAAGTTTTGTAAAATGTCTTTCACTTGATTAAGACTCTCCTTCTCAGCTTGAAAGAATAACATACAATCATCTGCGAATAACAGATGATTGATAGTTATCGAATCTTTTACAACTTGGATACCTTTCAGTTTACACAGAGTTTCAGCATGTATTAAAGACCTAGTGAGATATTCCATTGAGATGATGAATAGGTAGGGAGATAAAGGATCTCCCTGCCTAAGACCACGAGATGGAGTATAAGGTTTACACATGCTGCCATTAAGACGAACATAAAATGAAATTTTGGAGACCCATTGCTGGATTATGGTTCTCCAATCCTCACAGAAACCCAAAGATAATAACATCATATCAATGAAAGGCCATTCTACCCTGTCGAAGGCTTTCGACATGTCTATCTTAAGAGCCATCTGACCTTGTTTCTTCTTAGATTTCTTCATAGACTAAATCAGCTTATGAGCCACAACAATGTTATCATTTATATACCTGTTTGGTACATATGCTGCTTGTGTGGGTGAGATGATTCTCTCCATCAGTGGTTTCATTCTGGTAACAAGGAGTTTGGAAATAATTTTATAAGTGATATTACAAAGCCCAATGGGTTTGTAATCACCAGGAGTTGAAGGATGATGAGTTTTTGGGATTAGACAAGTGGTAGTTTGGTTTATATGAGTTGGTAACTGCTTGGTTTTAAAGAAAATCTGAACCAAATCAACTATATAAATGCCAATAGTTGACCATTGTGTTTGGTAGAAACCTGCCGGAAAACCATCCGTGCCTGGTGCATTCCAGCTAGGGATTGTTTTCAACACACTATATATTTCATCTTCTGATGGAATGGAAATCAAGACTTAATTTTCCTCCTCTGTAATAACTGGGTGAATTATATCAAAAGAATCAGGCTTGAAAACTGGATTAGTAGAAGCTGCAATAGTAGCAAAATGACATGTAAGAAGGTTTTCAAGATCTTCCTGCGTATGATACCATTGACCATAAGAATCTCTTAAAGCAGAAATGTGATTTCTAGCTTTTCTCCTATTTGCTTTAGTATGAAAGTATGTCGTATTGTTATCCATCTCTTTAATCCAATGATCTCCAGATCTTTGGTGCCAGAAGTCATCTTCAATTCTTTTCCAATAGTCGAGATTTTGTATAGTGAGATTAATTTCATTAGAAACATTGTCACTATAAGGCAAAGCTTGCAACTGAGAAAGATATTGATGCAGTTATTGGACTTGAACATTAATTCTACCAAAATGCTGTCGATTCCATTTTGATAAATTTTTTCTTATACTTTGGCAAGCTTAGAATTAATTTCAACATTAGTATATGAAGTATTCCAAGTATCTGCAATTAATTCTGAGCAAGAAGAGTCTGTTAACCATCATCTGTAGAATTTCCATGCATTCTTAGGTTTAACGGTACTAGTCTCAGTAATAAGAAGAAGAGGGCAATGGTCTGAACCCAAGAAAGGAAGATGTAAGATTTTTGAATTAGGATAATCAGTAACCCAATGGGAATTCTGAAGAGCCATGTCTATCCTAGCTCTCTTATAACCCTTTCCATTTGTTTTGTTTGACCAGGTATGCTTAGATCATATGTATCCCATATCCATTAAACCCATGTTATTAATGACACCACAAACCCACTACTTGTCGAAGCCTTTTGATTATTTAGATGAACATTAAGATCACCCATGACAATCCAAGGTTGAAACACATTATCACTAAGATCCTTTAGAAATTCCCACTATTTTTGTTTCAACTCATAATATGTTGAACCATAAACACATGAGAGAAGCCACTCCTATTTTGAGGCATTAGTTGATATAAGTAAATGGATCATATTGTCCTTGCTACAAGCAATATCACATGGAAACCCCTCTTTCCATAGTAATACCAGACCTACAGAAAGAACAATTTAGCTAACAAATAAATATTTTGGATAACAATACTGCTGTGTTAAAACCTTAGCTCTAGCTTCTGATACTTTTGTTTCTATTAGAAAAACAATATCCGGATTATGTCTTTGAATAATATCACCAAGATAATCCATAGTTTCCTTAGAGGCTAAACCTTGAACATTCCAAGAAAGTACCTTCATATTTCTATTTAAACTAACAAAATAGAATTGAACAATTTTATGCTTGTCACTGAAACTGCTACAGTATCTTAGATATGATGCTAAGTAGAAATAAATGCTCTGAAAATTAAAGAAGTTAGAGTAAGTGAGATATACCTGAACACCAGTACTTGATTTAGAAGCTTTAAGACGCTTGGATTGGTTTTGCACAGAAACTGTCCCATGAAAGGAAGGATAAGAGTTAGGCGATTGTGAGGTATCTTCTACATTGACATGAGCATTTTATGAAGACTCTTCATCAGATGTATTAGATATATGACTTGAAATGTTAGCCTCAAAGTGAGCAAAATGTTCTTGCAATGGTTTTTTATATGCTCTAGTAGGATGAAATTCATCTGGATCTATGTTACTTGCATTTAGATCTTCAAAAGTAAAATCAAAATCTCCTAAAGCAATATATGATTTCAAAAGATCCATATTAGATCCATATCAAGATTCCTGACCCATATGTGGCTTTGAGGCTTGCTGCTTTGCTACATACTTACATCTGAATCAATTCCTATAGTATCACCACTTCCTAGACCATGTCTGAACTGCTTATCCATGACATTAGTGTTACTAGGTCCACCTTCTTCCAACCTAATCCTCTTTCCATGCCTATGAACCGTTTCTTGCCTAATAATAGAGTTATTAAAGTTAACCCTTAACATACCTTGATTGTCACAACCAACTAAATTAGTTGGCTCGGATGGATCCAACTGAATATTTGACTCAACATTGTTTGTTTCTTGCTGAGTCAAAAGACCAATATTCCTTGAGAGCGACATAACAACAGATACTGAATTCACATTAACTGCTGGTGCATGCATGCACGCACCCTCATTTAAGACCACTTCATTGCGCTGATTTTCGATAGCTTGAATTTGTGAATCATCCATCTTTTGATGAACTTGATACAGATTTGTATGAACATTCTTGACTCCTCTCATGTTTGTATTTGTCCATGCAGGCGGATCTAGGATAGAGTTAGTTGAGAGATAACCTCATTGTTGTTGAAGAAGAAAACTCGCTATCGTTGCACATTCTGACTCCTTGTGATCAATGGTATAACAGTAGTCGCACAGGTTGAAAGGTTGTTTTTCATAAAAGAGACGAATCCAATTTTCTTCTCATGCTGCATTCTTCATCCAAAATCCTCTTCTCAAGGGATCACGAACATAGATCAGTACTAAGTCTCTTTGAACTTTCCCTTTTGGTATAACACAATCCGGTGGGTCTAATTCCTGTACTTTTCCCATAGCACCAGCAATACCCTTGACAATATCAGGACTTGCAAAACCAGGCTGCATGTTATAAAGGCGCATCCATAATTTTAGTTAAATCAACATGGCTTTTTGGCATCCTTGGATTCCATGGCTCCAAAACAAGAAGATCTCCTTCCAAAAACCAAGGACGGAACTTAAGAACAACCTCATATTCATCTTGAGTATGAAACTTAATCAGCCAACAATCGTTGTCTTCTTTTTTGATGTAGATATCCTTACTCTTTGGCCACAACTTTTTCAGCTCTTTGTCTAGTTCTCCAACTATATATATCTTGGAAGAGTAAGCCTTACCCAAAAAAACTAAATTTGAATTGATCTGCACCTTGAAATAGAACTTTAGTAGATAACTGAGGTTCTTTTAGAGCTTTGAGCCTATCAGTGATGGAAGTGTATTCCATTCTTTGTTGTACCTCTCCTATTTCTATTTCCATTACAAAACAGAATAAAGAAAAATAGAGATTGTGGGAGAAGAGAACGAGGTATAGAAGAATTATAAACAATTTTGCACCACTTTTTAGGTTGATGAATGTTGAACACTTGGCAGATTTCGTATGCCATTTGAAAGTATTAAAAATAGGGTTTTCTTATATATGCCCTTATTTATTGTACATTGATAATTGTGTTGAGAGTGGATTGAGTGTATTTAGGGAAATCATGGAAATCGAGGGACGGAGGGAGTATTAAAATAGTAGTGAATGAATTGAAAAAATATAAATGATGAAGAGCTCTGCAAAGTAAGATTTTGTATCATCTCGTGTAATTGAAGCATCAAAAGTTGTGTGTCAATCTCAAAGAAAAGAGGAAGGAAGACTATTAGGCAAAACTACTCCAACATCCCAAACTTCCTCAAGTACCGATATCAGGACCTAGAAAGAAGAAAGTAGGTTGAAAATTAGCATCATCATATAGATAAAATTCTAAAACTTTAAATAAACTTTAGATAATCATCAAAATATCAAAGTTCAGTGATGATCGAAGAACGAGTTGGAAACGATTTTCGACTGAGTTTGTCGCCCAATTTTTCTCCAGAGACTTCTTTTTCCTTCTCCTGAATATTCAACTTGGAGTCATTTATATAATGCATTTCTAGAGTTGAGATCACCAATTCGATTCCATTTTAGCTTTCTCATACATGTTCGAATTAATCTTCCAACTATTGTGATTCTATTTTAGCTTAAATATCTCTTAATTCAAAAATGTCAAAACCTTGATCTTCGAATCGAGAGCCTTTAGAAAACTCCCCCCTCCTTTTAATTTAAGGTAGGCAGAAGTAGAACATACGATGAGGGTGGAAAAATAACCCATGTTTTGTCCCATCTTTTTTGTTTGTCACAGTTTTTTGTGCCGGGTCTCTGCTTCCGCCACCAATGAACCATATTCTATCGATTTTCTTTTTCTTTTTTAGAAACAGAGGTTTACCTCGTGTTAGAGCACTGCTCGGTCGAACTCGCATGCGTTGCTATATCAAGCATGTTTGTCAATATTAGTGATCAAAACTATATGTCTTGATTTCTAGTTTACTTATGACGAAGTCTCGGTCTAGGATAGTTAAGTGCAATTGAGCTCTAGACTCCATGGCGATCATCCTACGAAGACGAAGAACTACTCGAGGAATAAGTGGAACTTCATCCGACAAAAAGGTATGTGGAGACTTGAACTTATTTGTCACTCAAAAGTCTATTCTATCTCCTACTCTTGAGACAAATTCGTATAAGTATGATAGTTTTCATACATACACATTTGCTATTTAGAGCCGAGTTTACCCGCGTATCTTTTTCTAGAAATAAGTGTTGGTGAGCTTTTGCTTTAACCATTTTCATCTTTACCCGTGACGAAAGTCATGAAGATGTTTCAATCTTGAAAATAGCTTTGATGACGATAGTCGTGAATAACGATTGTTATAACATTATAGAAGAATGTTTCAATGATTGAAATGTAGAGTTGAGATTACCAACTATGGATATAAGCATATTTAGTGTGTTCGCACATTAGTGTATAAATCCATGTGCCGGAAACCAAGTGCGTGCATATGTGTGCTTGCATTATTGGTGAAGGAGACAGGTTGGGTACGCGTACCCGTACACATACTGGCGGAAGTTTTCATATCGAAAATTTCTGTTGAGTTTGTAAGTTTGCAAACTAGTAAACCGGTCACCTTAGGTACGCATACCCGTACGCGTACCCACAAAAGTTTTCAAACCGAAAATTTCTGCTGAGTTTGTAAACTCAAATCCGGTAGCTAAGGTATGCATACCCAAGCTGGTAAATTCTCAAATCGGTAGTTCATGAGCTTAAAACAATAAATTATAAGGAATTAAATCTTTGCAAACCGTGGCTATATTGTTCATGAATTGATTCAAGTGAATCAAACCGATTTTGTTTCAATTATGTCTATGAATAAAGACCTAAGCAATTGAAAAACTCTTGAACTAGTTCTTATGAGTCATTTGAACTAGTTATGAGAAAGATGAATACAGTTAATATGAAAGTGCTCATATGGCTAACCATTGGTTAACTATTTGTGAACCCACTAAGTGTACATGTTTAGGTACGATTACTCAAACCTAAATGAATACATTTCATTTGTGTGTGACAAGCTACATTTCGATCTAACGGTTGAAAGATATTAGCTTGGTTGAATCAGGTTTTTCATCTAACGGTGATTATTGAATTCTTTGTTACCAAGGTAACTTAGATTGCAAACCATGATTTGAAAACTATATAAAGGAGACATCTAACAACTGGAAAAACTAATCCCCACACCTACTGTGTGATACTAGTTGGTTTGCTAGAGTCGATTCTCCTTTAATCTTAGGTTTCTTCTCGAGACCCTGTAGGTTAACAACTGAAAGACTTCATTGGGATTGTGAAGCCAGATGAAATTACTTTCTTGTAGTTAAGCAATCTGATCTTGCCATTTTCTATCGTACGAGTTCAATTGAATAATTTACTTGAGATTATATCTCCGATAGGGCAAGATAAAAAGAAATCACAAACATCTTCGTCTCATCGTTTGTGATTCCACAATATCTAGTTTCGCTATCATACGATTTAGATTATTATGAGGTGATTGATAATACTAGGTTGTTCTTCGGGAATATAAGTCCGGGTTATCAATTAGTTCTTGTTCACCTTGATTTATCAAAATACGAAACAAAACTTATAGGTTTATCTGTGGGAGACAGATTTATCTATCATCATAGACTTTTCTGTGATACAAATTTGTTTATTAAAGTCTCCGACTTTGGGTCGTAGTAACTCTTAGTTGTGGGTGAGATCATCTAAGGGAATCAAGTGCATAGTATCCTGCTGGGATCAGAGACGTAAGGAGCGCAACTGTACCTGAATCAGTGTGAGATTGATTAGGGTTCAACTACAGTCCAGACCGAAGTTAGTTTGTAGTAGGCTAGTGTCTGTAGCGGCTTAATACATTGTGGTGTTCAATCTGGAATAGGTCCCGAGGTTTTTATGCATTTGCGGTTTCGTCGTTAACAAAACTTCTGGTGTCTTTGTTATTTCTATTCCATATTATATTTTGTTATATAATTGAAATATCACAGGTTGTGCGTTAAGATCAATCAATTAGAATATCCAACCTTTGGTTGTTGATTTACATTGATTGACACTTGGATATTGGTCTTTGGTACCATCCAAGTTTATCTCTCTAGTATTTGATAAAGACTCACATATTTCCATTTGCTTGAGTAAAGATCAAATCGAGAGATAGAGATATTAACTTCTTGATATACTTTATTAAGATTGAGTCTGACTGTCTAGTTGATTCTCTTAAAAGTATATTAGAGTTAGTCCATACAGATTGCTAATCGAAATATTGGATGAGGTTGTTGTACCCCCGCTTTTTCACCTCGTATTGTTGATAGAAATGAACCATAACGTCTGTAGTTTGATTTTTGGTAAACCATTATATCCTGATTTCAGTTCTGTATGTTTAACTAAGTTAGAATCTCCAGTAAAACATTTACTAATGACCAAACATGTTAAATAGCACATTTGTTACAAAATATTGCTAACTTAGATGCCCAAATTATGTCTAACCTCATAACTAAAGTGAATGATTATTGAACTAGAAAATTTATATCAAATTTTGTGCTATTGCAGAAATCTCTGCTGACTCTGTATCTTTGTTCTCTTGCCTTTGCTTATTTTTCTATAAGCAACAAAAGAGTAGGTTCTGAATCGCTTCTAAAAGTGATGGTGTGTCCGCTCCATTCCTTTTGCTTCACTGATGTTCCCTGTGTAATCACATAATGTCAACTCAATTCTAGACTTTGCATTACAGTTCATCATTGTTAGTTCTATGTTGATCTTAATATCCAGTTGTCCTGTTTGCTCTTCCGCATGTTGAGTTTTCACTTCCAGTATTTCATTCTTGAGGGAATTATAGAACATAGATTGCATTATATTGTGATCAGTCTTGTTTATTACAAGGTAACTGATTAAGTATTTTACAATGTTATTAGCAATTGTTACATTATTCTGGCTTTTCTTCTTAAAAGTTATGTCACATCTCGCTTTCCAAATGTGCCATATGATAACACTACAAAAAACTTGCCAATCTACCCCATACCCACATCTATCATGGTTTACAAAGCAGTTGTTTAGCCATTCATGAAAAGAACTTGTGCTATTAGTAATAAAATGCATATCAAAATTAAAATGCATCCAAACCTGAATAACAAAGTTACATTCCAGAAATAAATAGGTTAAAGTTTCCTGACCATTCTTAAAAAGATTACAGGTGGTATTTATGTTTGGAATAACGACTGTCACTCTCATACTATTAGGGAGTATAAAGTGAGCAGCTTTCCATATGAAATTTTTAATTGATGGAGTAATTTTCATGTTCCAAATGTTTTTCCAGTTTTGATTTATGTTACATGTAGATTTAATATGATCATACAAATATTTCACGGAGAAAGTACCTGTTTTACTTAGGCTCCAGTGAGGAGTATCCTCTTTTTCCAAAGTGGAAATGCTAGTTTTCTTAATCTTTTCAACAACATAACTGTCAAAACATTTAGTAAGCTTGTCTACATCCCACTATTTTGTAGGAGTAAACATATTACTAACTTTTGTAAGATTTTCAGTTCCCTGGAGGAGTTTATGATATGGGAGTTTGATGTCTGGGATACAAAAATCTTCCCATATGTCAATATTTGTTCCATTTCCAATCTCCTAAAAATTGTTATTTTTTATTTGGTTGATACCGATTAGTAATCCTTTCCGAATCCAACTATCATTTCTACTTGGTAAAGAGTTTATGTGGAGAATATCATTATTAGGATAATATTTAGCTTTAAGAATAGTGGCACGCATAAAGACTTAGGATTTTCTTTGAGTTTCCACGCCATTTTAGCAATCATTTCTAAATTGAAATTTTGAACATTTTTTATCCCCAACCCTCGCTCTTCAAGTGGTTTAATTATAGAATCCCAGTTTTTAAGAAAAACTCATTTCTTGCCGTTTTAATTAAGCCGTTTTTCATTTTTTCCCCATCAAAAGTTTCTTTGTGGTTTTGTTATGTCATTGGAGATCTTTATCGGCATTTTAAAATAATTCATTTGATAGACATACAAGCACTACACCAAATTCCTGGATTCGTAACAGACCCAAGCCGTTACTAAAACGGGTTGTAACGGCTCTCGCCTGTTGCAAAAGTGGGTGTTACATTTTTTTTGTAACGGCTTTGTGACCGTTACGAATTTCGGTTGTGTGACCCTCGTAATGAGTTTAAGCCGGTCACTTTGCTGCACGTGGTAAGACTCGGGGCCGTTACAATTTTTTTTGTATGACGTTGTTAACGTTGACGAGCCAATTCTTTTTTGTAACATCAAAAAATTACGCCGGTCAACCTTGACCAATTTTGACCGTGTTGAGGGCGACCAATGATAATTTTCTCTTTAAATAAGCCTAATTCTAAAATCAATACCACACGCATACAACTTTCAATATCATCCACACTCAACAATAATTTCTTCAATCTATTCATATCACATTCATTCAATTCATATATCAGATTCATATAATCAAATAACAGAAATTTATCTAAGTACCAACCTTTTTTTTTGTTAAGTGTCAAATTTCTAAGGGAACATATAGAAACTTACTAACTTCTACAAAACTTGATTACATGGAACTTACAAAACTTGAAGTCGCTTTATTCTCCACCCTTGTGATGCACATGGTCTCGACAAAGATGAGGGCGAGTGCACAAGGTCACAAAATCTTTAAATGAAACCACACTTAAGACCATCCCGCAGAGAGTCCATGCCCTTGCCATGCCTACCCGCTTTCCTTGAATCAAGTGTGAGCCTCTTTGATCCCAGTTGATCTGCGGTAGAGAAATGTATTTGGATCGAAATCAACAAGGATCAAACGAGAAAAAAGGGCATTCCAAATATCATGTATACACCTTACATTCCATCCATAATCCACATTCAATACTTTCTTGATCAATCAATTCACTAACATTCAATCAATTCAAAAAAGAATACAAACTCAAAAGAATACAAATTCTTTTAAGTACCAAAAAAAAAAAAAAAGCGTGATGAAAGTATCAAATTCGAGCGAAGTCATTGAAACCTACCAAGTTCCTAAATTCAGTTCATTCTCCCTTAAATCACTATAAGAAGAAACTACATAGAAACCACATGCTCAAGGAATTTCAACATTTTAATAAGGTACATGTTCATTAAGGTATATGGAAGAACTACTTTCTTCCATATACATGTTCCTTCAACTAATTTATCCAGCATTTCAATAAGGTATATCACCGAGACATGTAATAGAAATGTTGACATGCCTAGTAAAATGGTACAAGTTTCTAAAGAAAAAATGGATGATGATTCATGTAGTGCGATGTAACAGACACAAGAGATTGACAGGGCATTTATGTACATACCACAATGAGTTTTCCTTTGTTCTCTGGCCTTGGTGCAAGTTTAAGTGCAACAATTGTGTTAGCACCAGAGGAGATCCCAATCTATATAAAAGTAAATACACAAGATCGAATAAATTGGACGTCATACCGATGTCAAGCAAAGTAGTAATATAAGAGTGTTTAATGTTAGAGTAACAATATGTATGTACAAAACGATGAGAAAATTGTTACCATAAGTCCTCTTTTAGAGCCAATTCTTTGGACATCTTCACTGCATCATCACTTGTAACCTGGTCAGAAAAGTATTAACAATGAACTTCGTAAGGCGATAAGGAGATGTATGATATGAAATATAAATTCTTGTATAAATAACGTTAGAAAGAGTATGAAAAAGTTGTATCGTCATTCTCAACTACAATATCATCATATACACTCTAGTCAAGATTAAAAAAATCTTTCGTGCAAGTGAAGAGAATTACAAGAACTCAACCTCGGCATGTTCTTTGTCTTTGTAAAGTCTTGTCACCTGGAGTAGTGTATATCACGGATAAGTAAGCAAAGAAATATAAGTCGACATTTGACAAATTTTGTGAACCTTGATGAATGACTACGAGCGAAAGCAGGAAAATATACTTACACGGATGTGATTGCATAAGATGTTCTCAATCTTCTAAGAGCCCTGTGGTTTCCAATGATATCCTTCTTGTTATTTCTCTTGAATTCTGAACAAAGTGGCTCACCATTCTAACCATCGGTTACAATCCATCATCTTCTCGGCTCAACCACACGGTCACAACAAACTCAAGCTCCATGCGGTCTCGGTTCAAGAACAAACCCATCTCTTTTTCCTGATTACATCAACTACCAATAGCTCCAACACCATATCCAATCTCAATAAAACCCACAAAGAAACACCAATTCTTTTCTCGCACAACGCCACCTCCTATACACGAGTTCAATCCCTAAGTTCCAATTATATTCCAACACGCATCCATTGATGGTGGGAGAGTGAGTCTTCTTTATCACCAACACGCATCCATGATTAAAACACAATACCAAAGTTAAATGTGAATGATTTGGAATAACAATAAAAATGGAACCACGGAGCTTTGATCAAGTTCGGAATGTATACCCTTGACGCCTTGTGACATCCCATCCCTTGATAACTTGCCCCTACACCTGTAAAAGAATATTTACATATCGTAACATTTACTAGAACTACATTTAGGGAGAAAAAAATGTACCTAATCGGGCCGAAAAGGTGGTCCCCTGACATTTGAGTCAAATATTTTCCCATTGCTCTTTAATTTACCAATGTAGTGCATCGAAACCTAAAACCCGGTAAACAGTTGTTAATCAATCAATTGAATTTTCAGAGAAATGCTTATATTTTTCACTCACTAGTAGAGTAACAGTAACTAATAAACACTAAGTGACATACCTTGCTTCCATTATCAGTTTTTGCATCGTCTTTGCCCATTTCTAACTCCTCAATAACCATACCATTATCAAAAGTTCGACTTGAGATCGCTTTTTCTCCTTCTTGGCTTCGAGTTACCCACAGTGAGGTGCTTTCTTTTCGCTACCTCTTTACTTGCACTTGCATCACTCTCTTGGGCTTTATTCTTTTTCTTATTTTTCTTTTTCTTAACCTGACATCTTGATCAGCATTATCAACACTCCTGCACATATCACACTCTATTATTCCCCAACCTATCTAGGACACTGATGGTATACATAAACAAGATTTCAAAAAAACACACATTTCTGAACATTTTGTGCGTTCAAATCATAACATTCGCACACTGATGGTATACATAACCGCTAAAAAAAAAAAAAAAAAAAAAAAAAAAAAAAAAAAACTCGATTAGTTGAACTCCACCATGACTGGTTTTCAAACTCTAACAACAAGACCTTGAAGGAAAACGCATTCGATGGTAAAGGTTGCAGTGATAAATACAAGGCTGGAGGCCTAATAAAATTATGACAAGGAATGGGCTTCAGTGGTGATCTTACTATCTTACATTTATTTTGCTACTTGGTACCTAGTTTAAGAAGTCCTAGATTTGAACTCAGAGTGCATACGGAAGGTATAATGTCCTTGGGTCTTCTTGATAACTCCAATTGTTTAACCTAGGATTCTAACAAGAATGTCATCAATTGTTTAAGGAGCATAAACTTAATCTTCGCTTACCTAGGATCCTAACATTTCTTCGATATGATTCTAGCAAGATTACTATGGCTAAGATTACTATGGCTATTTTCAAAAATCGACGAGATTCTTGATCTATTTTAGTTTTTACGTCGGTTCTACGGATTACTATCATTTCTTTTGTCAAGAAAATGAAACAAAGTGAACGAGAAAAAGAATAAAAGCTAGAGTTTATTGAAATTATAGCAAGCAAGTTAGGTTTTATCAACATGAATATAGACAAAATATCGAAACAGTAAAATATTTGATAGTGTAGAAAGTTTTTAGTAAAATTACCGAAGTGATGATCTTCTTCTTCCTCGGATCCCATACCGATGACACCAACAACTCCTGCGGTCTCTCTGCATCTCTCGGTTTGTGTACACCTTCTGCTACAATAACCATCTCTACGGCTCGATTCAAGCTCCACCACCCTTGCTGCACTCGGCTTCTTCACGGCATCGAGGCTAGTACCCTACTGTTCCAACTCCATCTACATCCACTTTCTTCGACCATTTACCCATTTTGCAAACTCTTGAATCACTCTTAGCTAACCACAACTCCTTCGCTTGGTCTCAACTAGACATCTTTCTTTACACGTATCACCACTAGTACCCTTTTGTCCTCCATTACCTCGACTTGTTTACTCATAATCTCAATTTGCATCTTCATAACCACACACCAATTCTTCACCATACTCTGTATCATTAGCAAAAGCGTGCATTCTTTTGTTCTTATCATCACCGCACCTCCAACAACATCATCAACATCATCCTAGCTACACCAACATAATTGCAACACATCCTCCATTATCATGATTAATTTAGTCAAGTAATAGCAGCCACCATTTCCATCTCTGTAATCTCAAATCCCCTTTTATCTTCAAGGAAATCAACATGAACCCAAACCAATTATCCAGCAGACTCTCAATCAACTCAAATATCAACACCCATCTTTTAATTCTTCTTCTTTAGTTTCAAAATCACCACCAGCAATTAACCATTCTTGGTTCGATTTCTTCATCATATAAGAAAACCCTAACTGCAATTTCGTTTATTTCACATCATCAATATCACCAGCAACTGCGGCTAATTCAAACTATCATCAACTTCAATCACGCAATTAGCAAAAACAATACCCATATCATCGATTCAACTTCATCAACAACAGGTAGCTCGGTTCAAGATAAACCCATCAAACCCTATATTTAAATCGATCTGATTCAAACCCATCATTCAAATCCATCTCTTCTTTGTCTCTCTCGAAAATACCCATTTCTTCACAAAGTGCTCTCAATCTACTGAAAATCCCTAACCCAATCTCTAATTTCGGTACCAAAGATTTTAGATTCCAACTAACTCACAAACTTTACATTTATCAGCATTATTACAAAAACACTTACTAGGGTTTCATCGATTCATTAGGGTTCGATGATTGAAGATTGAACAACACTTACTAAGGTTCGATGATTGAACGATTCAAGAGATTTTCACTAGGGTTTCATCTGCTGGGAGGAAGAGAAGACAGGAAGAAGAGAGAAAAGAAAGAAAAAAGAAATGGAACTCGATCGCGATTTCTCTAGGGTTATACTCTCAGAATCACGCATGTGAATGGCACACTCATGGTTAGAAATATCCCTAGTCGACTCATTTTGGGTGGAAACATAATATACACGCATGTGAATGGCACACGCACAAACTTTTAAGTGTTACGCCCTGAGTGTGACCAAGCGTGTAAGCGGCACGCCCTAAAAAAATTAATGTAACGGCTAACCTCTCGTTCACGAATTTTTTGGAAAGATTAGTAACTTCTTCTCATGTTACAAATTTTTCGTAACGGCCATTTGTAACGGGAATTTTGTAACGGCTGCAAAGCCGTTACGAATTGCTGTTACGAATCCTGGAATTTGGTGTAGTGAAGGAACTAGTTACATTTTTTTATCATCACTGTTTTCGCCTCATTATTCGAATGGAAACCATTCCAACTAAGTAACCTATCAGTGTTTTTCATTTTTCCCACTAGAGGTTCAAAGCAAGTGATCTTTGAACTATTAGTAAAGAGTGGGGAGCCTAAGTACATATCATTTAGGGGAATAACTTTAACTCCTAGGATTTGTTTTACCGCTTGTCTAATATTTGTTTATGTTTTGGGGATAAATAAAACCCTGATTTATCCAGGTTGATTAGTTTACCCGACGCTAAGCCAAAATCTTTAAACAGTTTCACCAAATTATGATAAGTTTTTTCATTTATCTTGCAAAACAGTAAAAAATTGTCAGCGAAAAGTAGGTGACTAATAGAAGGAGCTCGATGAACAATCTTAATATCTTTTTATCAAACCTTTGCTCTCAGCATGGGTAATTTTTCTGGAGAGAGCCTCGATACAGAACAAGAACAAGTAGGGGGAGATTGGATCTCCCTTCCTTAAACCCCTAGAAGGTTTAAAAAAATTCAGTGGGATACCCATTGATGAGGACAAATAAAGTAGTTGTGGAGATGCATTGGTGCACAAGGTTATACCATTTCACATTGAACCCAAATTTAATCATGATTTAAATCAAGAAGGTCCATTCGACTCTGTCGAAAGCCTTCGACGTGTCGATTTTTAACCCCATAAAACATTTTTTTTGAATTAGAGTTTTTCATCTTATGAATGATTTCATGAGCTATCGTAATGTTTTTGAGATCTACCTTCCTGGAATGAAGGAAGATTGATATGGCGAAATCATTTTAGCAAGAATAATTTTCATTCTTCCTTCTATGAGTTTTAAGATTACTTTATAAGTTGTATTAGCCAAAGTTATTGGTTTGAACTCCGCTATTGTATTAACCAAAGTTATTGGTCTTAACTCCGATGGAGTGGTAGGATTAAGAGTTTTTGGAATTAAAGAGATGAATGAGGCATTCATCTCCTTAGAAATGTTTCCAGAAATGAAAAATGTCTGTATTATTTTGACTAAGTCAGTTCCAATGATTTCCAAATTTTGCCGGAAAAAATTCAGCAGGAAACCATCGGGAGCTGGGATTTTGTCAAGGTCTATGGAAAACAACACTTGCTTTATTTCAGACTCGAAAGGAGTACGACACATCATATCATTATCACTCTCAGTAATGCAAGAAAGGATTAGATTTGTCATATTATCATCAATTTCAGGGTTAACAATGGTAGCTATATTATGAAAATGACTAGTTATACGCTTAGAGATATCGTTTTTGTTATCTAACCACTCATTATTTTCATTTTTTTAGAACTACAATGTGTCACGTACTAGATATTCTATCGAAACTCTTGCACAAAATAAATTCGGAGGGTAGTACTAAAATGTGTCACGTATGTTCTTGACAATCTATTTTGTTGTACAATTTTTCTCGAAACCTAACTAAAATGTGTCACGTATGTTCTTGACAATCTATTTTGTTGTACAATTTTTCTCGAAACCTAATATAGGGGCTTCGCTAATAGGACAAAAATGGGCCACTAGCTAGTAATCTAAAAAGTCCCATATCGAGTTATTTTTCATAATGATTAAATTATCCCCGTTTTATTAGTGATAATTATATAATTGTTGGAAAATTGTCATATGAATAGAAAATTCTTGTAATACCTGTCGGAGTAAGGAGTTTTGGGTTAATAGGTTTGGGCCTACTAGAACCGGTCCATTGAGTTGGATAGTTTCCAAGAAACATATCCCATCGTGAAAGGACATAACTTTCACATGAAACCCTTGGAAAGGAAAGACTCCATGAAGCATCACGATGTTTCAATGAATAGGTATTAGTATCTTCTATAAATACCCGCACATATAGGCTAGAAAAAGAATCAATCAGAAAACTAGTATTCCTGCATTCACTAGAGATTAAGTTTTGTCAATGAAGAGAGTTCATCACTAAAGTTTTGGTTCGCCGTTTCTCGAAGTTTGGAGTGCTACTACATCGAGAAGAAAGTCGTTATATCCTGGGAGACAGACATCGATAATCCTTAAGCACCAGTGCGGGGTGAATCTGTCTTAAGGCTAGAGGATATAATCCTTGCCTCGACTTTGGTTTGTCTAATTGGGTTTGCATCCTTTTCCTCTTATTCTCTGTTTTTGTTGTATTGCAGTTTATACACAAGAAGATTGCCTACAATCTTAAGACAGATTCTTTTCCTTTTGTGTGTACTGTAATATTAATATTTTGGTTTTCTTGCGTTTTTGATCTTAGACTAATAGAATTTGTCTGTGTAGTTTGCAAGATTCAGGACACTCGGCAGAAACTTAATTGGTTTCTGTAGTACAGGTTCTCGTCAAATTAGAACAAGGTTGCCGTCATTTTAAAGAAACCAAAATTGACGCTACTGTGCAGAATCAAAGAAAATTGGTTTGGTTGCTTTATTGCTTTGCAAACTTAATTGAAATCTCAGTTTGAAGTCTCTTATTGATTTACGTTTAACTAATATTGATTTTTGTGCACAAGTTGTTTGACTTGCTTTGTTTGGCTCTGACATTTCAAGTTTGTCATGTTGTTTAAACAATTTTTTGACAATTAGTACAGTGGTTTGGACGTACAGTTCCTTTCCAAATAATTGGAGATTACTGATAGTGGTTTTTTGTAGTACAGTTGACAATGGAACCGCTGGAACCACAATGCAATAATATGACGGCAGTGATTTCAGAAGTGAGTTTCGTTGAAAACTCTCAAGAATGGTTGATAGAGAGCGCTGACATGTATGCGGATAAAACCTATGAGTCTATGACTGCCGACACAGAGATTTCCATGAAGGAGTTTCTATGTTGCATTGGGGACAACTCTTGAGGAAATTAAGTGGTAGAAATCAGGATTTAGGAAATGGATCGGCTATGCGATGTTGATTCTGGGAGAGTGGTGCATAGATACCAAATGCTTATTGATACGGAAAACTGTCGTTCAAACAGATAAGTATCTAATCTAGTTTTCTTGTGAAGATTGAATTTTCTGTATTAAGTTAGTCTGTTGGATCAAATTCATTTTGTGGGTCCCTGCGAGTTCTTCTGTTGGGTGAAAAACATCACCAGTACCAACTTTCAGTTGGTTGTTCGCCCATGATTTGTTCTCTCTGGTTCATGAGTAAAGGTTCACGCCTTCCTTTTGTCAATGTGTCAAAACAAATTAAGTTGAAATTGTATTGTTGATCACATAGACGGACGGAACTATTACAATTGCGACTTTGAGTTCATGGGAAAATGGTCGCAAACTATCTTTGTGCGAGTACTTATTGTGTTTGAAAGACACAATGAGGATTGATATAGGATAGTGAAAGATTTTATCTCTGATGATAAAATATTTGCCATACAAAATTGGCAATTCTTAACATCCAGTAAAACATAAAGTTCCGATCAACGAAAAACAATTGTTGTTTTCAAAATGAATACAGTCCAACATTAATTGAAAGATTGGGGTAGTCATAATTAGATGGTTTCCTACAATCAGAATGCAACTTATGGAAGAATAAGTTAACTGAGTGATTGATTATTTAATCAAGGGTTAATCCATGACCAGTCAAGGATTAATTGGACTAGGCCGTGTGAACAATTCAAAGTACGTCTGAATTGTCTGTGATAGATACCATCCGAACTTGATGCCTGGTTGATCCAGATGGGCGTCATCATAAGAAATGCTGTTAGCGGTTTTTGTGAGAAGTTGCGACACAAAGTGAGATCGACATCATTTCAGTAAAAGGGTATATCGTATATGGCGGTTATATTGCAGTTATTATTTTAGATAAATGATAACTGTGGTCTTGATGAGAATCTTTTGATCACCCAAGTTGTGTTCTTTGGTGAAACATCCTCTCCATGGTGATGGAGTGAATTGGGTGCATCTACTATATTATTATATTTTTTGAAAATATAACTCAACGATTAGTGTGACTAGATGCAAAATAACCAAGACAGCGGAACCTATTGAATCCCACAATACAGATCCTTGGCTAATCGTCGATGTCACTCACTGTTTGGTTTTATTTCTTACTACATGATGCGGAAACATTTTCATCCGTCATTGAAGACAGATTTTAAATTCGCACCACTTGAAGCCAATATTTAAGTGGGTTGTGGTACAAAGACTAGTGCCTAATTTCATGATAAGTGAAAGGGGCCAATGCTTTTTAACAAGATATTGAACGCATTAAATTAAATTATGGCATCAACGGCATTAAGAATATTTACGAGATAGAGATAATTCACCAAAAGTGGGCAAGTCATTTTGAGTTCCTTCAAAGGAGGAATCATGTGACCAGATCATATATCGTATCCTAGGAAATTTGTATGTGTATTGATAACAGGCGTGAAGTCTCCACTAACAAATATGATTTTGTGAATCAAAGTAGTGATACGTACGTAAGATCCAATGTGTTTAATGAGGAAAGGAAATTCGATCATTAAAAGGGATATACTCAAACTAAATGATTTGACTTTCAAATCATTTAAAATGTATTGGGTAGATCATAGTGAGTGAGGTTTGATGCCAGTGTTGGCTATAAGTAGCACTTTAACAAATGCGGATGGACTAGGTTTTCCTTCACGGTATCATGAAGTTAAGACTCCTCCCCCATCACCGACTATGGTTTCGTGACACTTAGAGACATCATGAAATGTGGGGAAGGTCTGACTTGAGTATATGGGATTAATACCATCCAAATGTGAGGTAATTAGAGATTCCATACTCTTTATGATCAGTGGATCAAATAATTGCTTGAGCATCTGGAATGGATGTCCAAAGAACCTACTTGATTTTGGCACCAAGAGGAGGTACATCCATATGCATGCGTGTGATGGATTTTATCGTCAATAGAAACTATGTGTCTGTTGTTAGAGAAATGCAATATCATGGAAATTAATTAATGTTGGCAAGATCAACGGCGGACTCCGGAGCTTTGGACGCAAAGTCCGGAAAGAAGTAAAGTAATTTTGGAATTTCCTTATGCATGTTAAATAAATATATTGTCTTGATCAAACAATATAATAATTTGGGAAAACACATAGTTTGAGATATTATGGTGCGTCTCGATACACAAATCGAAGACATATACCATAAAGCAATTGCTCTCAAATGCGCGCATCTAAAAGAAATAGTATTTGAGAATTATATCAAGTCGACAAAGGATATAATTTCCAGAGAGAGCTTATAATTGCGTCGTCGAGGGAATGGGCTTAAAGCCTACAGTGCGAATCGTATTAAGGAAACCCAACCTAGTTGACTGGAGATCCCAAGATCTAGGTTCAACGGGACAACAGAAATTAAGAACGATTCACAAGAAGCACTGGGGAACATAACTCTAGATATGTTTCTACCCATTCCTACGATGAAACAGTGCAGCCTGTCGCGTAGTAAAGGATAAGCATTGCTTTTAATGATTCCTAAGATTTGGAAATTCCAAATAGGGTATGACAGGATACTCTTAATAGGAAATCACCTATGTGAAGTGAGAAGTGTGGCCGCTTCGTGAGAACCTTTGATAGGCTAGGTTCATCTAAAAGCGCTTCATGAATTCCTGGAATTGTTCGGGGCGAAATGAACACAACCATGAGAACCAACTTGGTGAGGAAATAAATTGTGTGATAGTTATTGTCTTGGTTTACACTTAAACACTGACAGTTCAAAGCCTCTGGCACACCTGTGACCCGAGTAGTAAACCCGATAGCTATTCATTAACGAAGGTTCAAGGCGAAAGCTACCTATCCCCATGCAATTTATTTCCGTTTGAACTCTCTTTAGTGTCTTTCTGCATTGTCATTGCATTTTAGTAAGTGAATTTTCATTCATGTGGGGGATTGTTGGAAAATTGTCATATGAATAGAAAATTCTTGTAATACAATCGGCGTAAGGAGTTTTGGGTTAATAGGTTTGGGCCTACTAGAACCGGTCCATTGAGTTGGATAGTTTCCAAGAAACATATCCCATCGTGAAAGGACATAACTTTCACATGAAACCCTTGGAAAGGAAAGCGACTCCATGAAGCATCACGATGTTTCAATGAATAGGTATTAGTATCTTCTATAAATACCCGCACATATAGGCTAGAAAAAGAATCAATCAGAAAACTAGTATTCCTGCATTCACTAGAGATTAAGTTTTGTCAATGAAGAGTTCATCACTAAAGTTTTGGTTCGCCGTTTCTCGAAGTTTGGAGTGCTACTACATCGAGAAGAAAGTCGTTGTATCCTGGGAGACAGACATCGATAATCCGTAAGCACCAGTTCAGGGTGAATCTGTCTTAAGGCTAGAGGATATAATCCTTGCCTCGACTTTGGTTTGTCTAATTGGGTTTGCATCCTTTTCCTCTTCTTCTCTGTTTTGTTGTATTGCAGTTTATACACAAGATTGCCTACAATAATTAAGTTAGATAATCGTGAAGTTAGATTATCGATTTTGATTTAGATAAGATTACTGATTTTAAACTAGGTTAGATTAAGATTTTAATTATGGCTAGGAACGAAACTAACTTTCCAACCGTACATGTATTCTCTTGCGGTTTACGGCTATATAACGAAAAAATCCTAGCCGTAACTTGTTTGAAGATTGTTTAGGGATAGAAATATTAAAGTCAAACCTAACCGACCGGAGATTCGATATATCTTTTTCCTCTCCAGTTTACTGCCAACTGTTATTGATTTTGCTCCATCTATGAATGGTACGGCCAGTTTTGATGTGAGTGGAGATTATTAAGAAGCTAATAACACCATGAAGGGTTGAGCGGGCTGCTGCCATTTCCATGGGTGATTGATCATAATCATGATTTGATGATCATTATTTTCGTGAAGATGTTTCGAGCCTCATTAAATATCATTGGGATGTTGAAGTTGATAAAAAAGTTGGGTTGTTTGCGAGATGGACAAATAGTATAGGTGCTGTTATTATAGTTATGGTGATCGATGGAAGAAAAAAAGGGTATCAGTTTGCATGTGCTTTTGTTGATAGGGTCCTGTTATCCTATGCACCCACGCATAAGATATGACTTAATTACTAACTATATTTTACATAGGGTTCCGTGGAGTGTATATCGAAATACTAATAAAACAAGTTTTGGTTTCATAAATTAATAGATTCCGTTGTTACCCTTCAGCTAATAAATTCTGTTCTCTGGTAACATTTCATCTTCCTTCATCATCGTTTTCTTATTTCAAAACTAGTCATAAAAACCCAAGCTGACCAAACCTGTGGTACAAAAATCCCACAAGCTAACCAAACCTGTGGTACAAAAATCCCACTCAAATGTTGGGATCCATTAAAACTCCATCTTAAACAAAATTGATACAAAAACCTCAAATTTTTAAAAATTGATACAAAAATCCCAAATTTCAAAATTGGTTTCATCAACCGCGAGTTACTTTTGTTTTGTTGGGGTTTTTGTGTTACTTTTGTTTTGATGGGTTTTTTGTGGATGGATAGTGACACCTTTGGGGTTATAACTCGCGGACCGTTCTTATTTTCTTTCGTCTTCTTCACCTTCCTGTAATTTCGGATCCAGAAACAAATTTAAGATTTTTAAGATTTTTTCCTTTTCCATTTTGAAACTCTTTGATGTTTTTTTTTTTGGTAAAAATCTGTCTCCGTAACGATTTAAATCTGATTTTTCTTATTCAAAAAAATTAATTAATTCTAATTTAATTGCCTCCGTAAAAATCTGCTTCCGTAACCATTTAATTTTCTTATTCAGAAAATCCAAAAAAAACCATTTTAACCATTGTAAAGATTGTAGCGGATTTCATATCCTACATACAATCGGGCATCGTGTCTTTGGTATTCTCTTCTTATTAGAAAGCAATGCTTTAATCCAATTCTTTTCAGATTTTGATGGTTAATACAACGGATTTTAAAACAGAGTAACAATTGGAATCATTTTTTTTCGTCTAATAGAGATGGAACTTTAATGTATATATAGCGTTAAGAATTTTGAAAGGAAATTAAGAGAGCCCCGAAAATCAGGGAATGTAAATATAGATGGGGCTACCGGTGTGGAAGAGACACAGATAGAGATTTTAAGAGAAACAAGATTCCGGTTACAAAGGGAATAAATATCTCTAGAGAGAAAAAAAAGAAGCAAAAGGTGTTCAATACAAGGGCAATAATGGAAAACTATACGTTTATGTAATAAAAGTATTAATTAGTAGTAAAGTTTCTCAAACACCAAAGCAAAAGGTGGGCATTAACTGCTGCTTAACCTTTGCATGGATACAGAGGTTAACATTTGCCTCTTGATAAACCCGAAAATGCTAGTTATCTACCGGTGTAAAAAATACACCACTATGTGTCAATTTTTTAGTGGCTCAATTTTAAAGCGGACCCCCTATTTTTCCTGGTGGGGTAGGGTGAGGATGAGATTTTTGGTTGATATAGATGACACATGTGGGTGTAAATGGGTGGGGTAAAAGGCGGTAGATGAGCAACAACTTCCTGGTAAACCAAAGAAGGTTTAGTCAAAAAAAAAAAAAAAAAAAAAAAAAAAAGACCCCAATGTGGACATAGATGAAGGAGATTGTATTGGTAGCATGGAATTATATAATTTTTTAAAAGCGCACCGAGGTAGTTTTCTTTACTTTTCAACCATGCATCTTAGCAGCAATTTCAAGAATGTAAGAAATACCAATTGGTCCTAGGAATAATATATTAGAGAGTTTAGTCAATTGGCCTTGGTCAATTGTCTGTTTGGTCTATTTGGTAATATAAATTATAGTTTGGTCCTAAAAATTATCATTTGGTCCTATCTGGCTGATGTCATGGATGATGTAAATGTCACTGTGTAGTGGCGAAATACTGCTTTGGATAAGGACCATATATATAGTCAAAAGTAGGAGAGAATAAATCATTCTCGTTACTTTCTCTCTCTAATGTTTTTAGATCTAGTTTCTTCTCTCCATTTTTTTCTTTTTCTTTAAAGCTGTTTTTTTTTTTTGCGACGAAGAAGATGATGATTTATGATGAAGAAGAAGAAGAAGAAACCAATGACGACGATGTCCTGCTGCCGTTTTTGATGTTGTTGTTGAAGACGGTGATGAAGAAGAAGAAGAAAACGATGGCGGCAATTTTCTGCTGCTGCTGTTTTTGATGTTACATATGTTTCTTGATCTGTAGACGATGAATATGATCATTGTTGCTATTGTTGATATGTTTCTTTTTCTCTATTCTCTATAATTTCTTGATCTGTTTTTCAAATCTAGATCTGTGATATGTTGTTATTCTTCTTTGGTGTTGAAGACGGCGACGAAGAAGATGAAGATGTTCTTTGGGTGTTGAAGGCGACGTGAAGATGTTTGTTATTGTTCTTCTTGGTGTTGAAAACATCGAAGAAAATGAGATGAATATGATGAATACGATGTTGTTCTTCTTTGTTGAAGACGTCGAAGAAGATGAAGATGATGTTCTTTGATGTTTTATATGGACTTCATTCCAGAAATGAAGTCTATTTTTATATATGGACTTCATTCCAGAAATGAAGTCTGTTTTTCTTAGGTTTTATATGGACTTCATTCCTGGGAATGAAGTATGTTTTTCTTAAGTTTTTATATGGACTTCATTCCATAAATGAAGTCTGTATTTCTTAGGTTTTTATATGGACTTCATTCCAGAAATGAAGTCTGATTTGTATATGTTTTATATGGACTTCATTCCAGAAATGAAGTCCGGTTTGTATATGTTTTATATGGACTTCATTTATGGAATGAAGTCTGTTTTTTTAGCTTTTTGTATGGACTTCATTCCTGGGAATGAAGTCTGTTTTTTTAGCTTTTTTGTATGGACTTCATTCCTGAGAATGAAGTCTGTTTTTTTAGCTTTTTGTATGGACTTCATTCCTGGGAATGAAGTCTGTTTTTTTAGCACGGAATAACTCCTACAAAAAAAAAAAAAAAATTAACACGAAAGGGTATTTTTGTCTATTTAAATATTTTTAAATAATTATGGACCAAACAGTAAAGGCGTTTGACCAAAGGACTAAACAGACATGGGCCCACCTAAAAAAGGACCAAACGATATTTTTCCCTTTCAAGAATATTATGATATCATGTTGTTATGCCTTATCTCAATGCTATACCTGTTGAATGCTATTGAAAAGTATAGCTTTATGCTCCGTGCCAAATCTATGGAGTGCATTAGTTTGGTTAATATGATGTTTGGGAGGAAAAGTTTGAGATGATGCTAAAAAGGTACTAAATAACTACTCCCTCCGTTACTTTTTAATAGGCTGGTTTCTATAAATAAATGTTACAAAAAAAAGTAGGCTGGTTTCCTAATTGGGAAAGTCAAATGTTACTTTAGATTTTATGGACCAATTTTCTCTTAACTTCTTTTGATGACAAGTGTCATGTGGACCATTTCACTTTACTTCTTTTGCTGACAAGTGTCATGGAAACATTTCAATTCACTTCTTTTATTGACAAGTGTCATGAGGACCACTTTCAATGATTAGTTTTCTTAATTTCCTTAATTTTCTCAAACAACCAAACCAGCCTATTAAAAAGTAACGGAGGGAGTAGATATTTTGATACATATTTTTATCTAGCCACAATTTGGAAGTTTGGTACATATTTTCTTGTGTCTACTTGGGGATTTTGTATAAGTCTACTCGAGGATTCAGTTTAATAAGATTATTAGAGAACCATGTCTGTTACTCATGTTACGCGAGCATGAGCATAAAATGTAAATTATTCCCAAGTAAGTCATTTACCTTTTTGTTCTTTTCTTCTTGCCTGACAGCCTCCTGGTTTGGTTTTCGTTAGTTTATATTTGTCCTTGTATTACCAAATGTTGCAATGTTTAATTATTCTATTGTGTCTAGTGATATAGTTCTCAATCTGCTAGCTTGTAGCTACGGAACGAGGAATCCTTGGATTGCTATCAGTACCGGATACGCGTCAACAATTCCCTTCTCACATTGGATTGCATTTTTATGTCTCGCTCCGTATCTTTCCCTTTCACATATTTTGAAAAGGAAAATGGTTCACTCAGAATTGTGATTTTCAGAGCGCTGTTATTAGCTACCTTTGAAGTGACCCACTAGGTGCATTACTCAATAAGTTTGCACTTGATTTATTAAATAAAATTTGTATAACAGAAGATTGAGAAGGTAAGAATCACGTGCTATGAGTAATATTTTAACAAAGACAAGTTGACCAAGCAGGAAAAAGAAGGTTCCAAAGCCACAAGCGGCAACAATGATATCCTAACATTTGATTTGGGGACTGCTGAACATTATGAAAATGTTAGAGGCATGGGATAATTTGTTTCAAAAGGATCTTACTTCCGTAGAGCATGACCAAAGATACATGAGAAAAAAGACGCTAGATTTTGGGTGGAAGATGAACTTTGTCAAACTAAACAAAGACTATCTCTTGTAAATGAAAACCCTTTCTCTTTTGGTGTTTTCATTTAGGTGTTTATTTTGTACTGTTAGGGTTCAATAATTTATTCACATACATATTTATTTTTGAATAATGATCATGCATTTGATAGATAACATGATTATATGTCACTGATTAAAATTTGAGAATTTCCGCCACAAATTCACCGTTGAATGTTTGTTTTAATTTAGATAATATTTTCTGAAACTCTGGACAGTTTCATTTTAACATGCTTTGATTGATTTTGGTAAATTTAACGATGTTAGAATGATTTGTAATCTTAATTAACAACAGTCGTAGATATGTATGATATGTTTCATTTATGTTTGGATTTGATCAATTCCAGATTATTATGAATTTAATGTGAATATTTTGCTAACATGATGAATCTGCCCAAATTTCATATTGACCTTGTAAAATTAATATCTTATGATTGAGCCGTTAGTTTGCTGCAAAAATGGGATATGTTATATTTAACGGTGTCAGGAATGTTCATTAAAATTTTGAGGTAGATTGGACAAAGTTATCAGTAAGGAATAATTAGTGTAAGATGTCTGTAGTTTGTAAAACTTATTCTTGTTTGCATATATGTTTGAGTTAAATATACCATCACCTGTTTATCACGTGATTTGATAATATATATTTTTTAAATAATTTACAAAAGGAAATGAGTTCATGTTTTACCGTTAGATGAAACATGGTTCCATGCTAATGGGGGGTGGTGATCCCCAACAGTAAAACAAGTAATCAGCTACGATATCTAAATGAGTAATGATCCTCATGTAGGAACTTATGTTCCTGACCATCGATGGAGGCTGTCCGTGCCGGATAAACGATAGGCAGGTGTACGAACCAAGGACATTCGTACCGTGAACTCATGTGTGAAATATAATTGGATTAATTTTCGAAAACACTATAGATGTTATGAACACATGTGTCGATACTTAAATTGATGAATTGAACACTATTGGTGTTGCGAATTGACGTGGTAAATCATAAATGCATGATTTGTTGACAATAATATAGGTATTATGAACTCATATATTGAACTCTATATTCGATAATTTATTAAAAACATTATTAGTATTGGGATTGTTGAATATAACATTGATTTGTTGAATTCGTATTCTACTTACTGTTATATTTTTCTTTGATAATCATATTGATTTTTTTTTCTGAATCTTTAGAGGATGAGATCTATTGAGCTGTCATCTCATCCTAGTTGACATCCTTTCAGATTTCTTGGAAGTTGGAGGTGGAAACTAAGAAATTAGTTATCTTGTTGATTGTGTGTATATCTTGCAATAACCTGACGTATAACTGTTTGTTAAAAATATTAATAAAGATGTTTAAATAGATAATTCTTGTCTTTACATTTGATTATGCTTGGTTAAATATAAAATACAAAGAAAATAAATATATACATAAGTCTCGTTCCAACCTGTAATGCTTCTAGTTTGGATCTCCATTGTGTTTGACCTTGGTCCTGAACTCAGGAAGATAGATTCCCAAGCATGTTGATGAAAACGAGACATATTCCTAATTTTCCCATGAATTATCTATTCTCCTCTAAATGAGCTTCGGTAGTTTAAGTAATTGTGTTCTTGTAACAAGCCTCTAACCCGGTGCATACGCACCAGAAGTATGTAATGCGTTGTGCTTAAAAGTCTTATTATCCGACCCTACTACTTTATTAACTTTAATAACCACATCTTTATGGCCCGCATTTTAATTTTGTATTCTTACTGGTACGATTTTTATCATCGTTCGAAAGCAATTTTGGTTTATTTTTGTGATGTGGTAACAAAATGTTGGAAACAATGCAAAAATTCACACAAAAGTAATTCTCAAACAGCTGAGTCGCGGACTAGGTCGCTATCTTTAAGGTGTTTCGCGACTCTGCCTCTTGATTGTGCTAGCAGTCAATTCTTTGTCGAAAACCCTATGGGATAAAACAGCTGATACTCTGCACCTTGAGAAATCGAACCAACTATCACTCTTTCTTTCACTTGCTCAGAACTCAATAGATGAAAAAACTATATGTTTTTTTTTTCATCCTCCGTAAAAAGATGGTCTTATAAAACTCAAGAGAATCAATCAACTTTAATGAAAAAAATTTATGAGTAACTACACTCAATTAACATTCCATAACATTAAGAATTAATTAGAGAATAATTACCTTAAAACGTTTTCAAAACCAAAAGTCAAATCTTCAAAAATTAGTTTTTTAAATCACAAATTTTATTAAATACATATAGATATATAACTATACCTAGTCAATTCTATAGTGTGGGAGCCCAAAATTATACCACCACGCTATTTCTTTAATTGTGATATAATATTACAAAATTATGTTTTTCAAATATATATCTCAGCACAAAAGAATAGGTATGCGCATGAGGAAGCTTTTGCTTTTGAAATTCAATGGTGTGAATTGTTGAAACACGTAAATAAGTAAGCCATCATCCACCTTGCATGCTTTATTTTAAGTTAGATAATGCAGTTTACGCACCTACCCGATCCAACTTTGTTGATTCCATCTTCCTCTTGCACTTCAACATACGTAAAATAGGTGAGATATGTATCTGCCACCGAACACATTCATTTTAAGTTAAATATTGCAGTTTCAAAGATTTATATTTACCCGCAATAAGTTTGTCGAATGTTCTGCCTTTTAGCAAGTCCTTCATCAATTGATTTAATCTTGAAAACTCTTGCCAATGATCCTCGATCTGATTTGTGCCTTTTCGGACTCTTCATGACAGCCTCTTGCATTTTGAACCCTGTGCAAGAATATTAGTTTCATCTACAATACTCTCGGTGCCATTTTGATAAGATGGTTGATGACTCTCTAACTGGTTTTCATTTGTGGCGTGCAATCTTATAATGATTCTGACCATTGATTCTGAAAACATTTCCTTTCCATCATTTTTTTTTATCAATGGTTCCACCCCTCCATGTAAAAGTAAACATCGAATTGTATTTTCACCCGAGAAAATGTAACCTTTCCATTTTGACACATACCCAGAATTTCGAATTAGATGTTTTCTTGCTCTCATCGCTTCTTTTTTATACCATACTATCTAGTTCTGAATCGAACATATTCCTTCCGGTGGTGCAAAACAGAAAATTCCAAATTCAAATCCAAAAGCCTTCAGTACCAAGCAAGTTGGTGTATGCTAGAAATGTAAGCCAAGATATGAGCCAGAAAGGCGGCTCTCCTTGCTTATTTTTAGCATAAGGCAATCGTAATGGGTGTTGCAAAACGGAATATTCTATCATCATGATTTCCTACATGGGGCCACAAAAGATATGTGTAGTGTTATTACACGTATAAGAAAAAAACTCGCAGGTGAGCGAACCTTTTTTTTTTTGCAGAGTAGCATCAATGTCCATTTCGTCAACACGAACTGGATGTTAGGAATCTGGTTGTTTTCGGTCATTGCCAGGTGATTTGGTACTTGGGTTGTACTCGTAACCAGTCGGGAACAATTTGATGAGAAACCATGTGATTAATATTTCGTCTTTTCCTTTGCAGTGTATTCACGGATTCTTATTTTCTGTTCGCATTGCTACACCAGCAAGTTACACAACATGTGATTGACTTTTACTTTGTCGTGTGTTCGCAGTTTCAAATTGCTACACCAGCAAATGCAACGTGAGATGGACTTTTCCTTTGCAGTGTGTTGGCCGTTTCTTATTTTCTGTATTGCTACACCATCAAATACAACTGTCATATATATATACATGTTGATGAGAGGTACTGTAAATTTTGTTCCAAATTATCACCTTGCAATCATCGTTGGTTTGTTCTATTGTCAATCTGACAAAAATATTCTCTGTTCTTCTCTACTTTTTCTGACGCACTGCTTGTATGATATCTTTTTCTTATAATTATGATTGAGACTTCCAATTGGAAGCGCAGAGTTTCTATAAATATTAGAAATTGGGTGGTTACAGTACATAAACAGGAAAATATTTTTGTGGTGAGGCAACTAATTTATGCTATATATATATTTCAGATTGCGTCAGTTGAACATGTGAGAGTTTGCAACTCTTGGGTGAAGGGTTGTGTTATATATTTGAAATTGCAGATAGGCTTTGGTTATAGGAAGACGCGGCTTTTTAAAATGACTGTTGGTACCGTGACTTAAGTGACTGTTGGAGTTT
Organism: Papaver armeniacum; assembly: GCA_023531295.1. NCBI lineage: Eukaryota > Viridiplantae > Streptophyta > Magnoliopsida > Ranunculales > Papaveraceae > Papaver > Papaver armeniacum. Next base: position 65,533 of record JAJJWW010007742.1, on the reverse strand, counting down.
CCAACTGGATTGTGTCTTATGGGAGCAGCCAATCAGAGAGCGATGACAGGGATAGTGTTCGCTGACGTGGCTTCACCAAAATCAAGAGTAATCGTGGGGTCGACATGTGGCGACTTAGGGGTCCCTAATTATAGAGAAAGATTAGTTTCCAATTTATACTTGTTTTATATTAAAAGATCTGCATACCTAGCTAATGCTTTACTTAAGACAACAAGTGGTCGGATTACCGGGAGTCACTCATCATTTTTGAGGATGAGCGTGTCCGAATTTGATGTCTAATGTTTGTTTAACTTAACTTTATGACACCGGGGTTTAGAAAATTTATTTAACTTTCATTATCAAGATTTTGCAAACGTTTTGCATGTTTGCGTCAAAATTAACAATTTTCAATATATTAAACATAACAATGATATTTTTGACTTTTACTTTGCTGATTTGCCAAACTTATATATTAACTTTTCAACTTATTTGAAGTAATCCGAACAACCTTTTAGAGTCGGGGTGTAGTCACACCATGAACTATGTTAATTCGGAGATTCCAACAAGGCGATTAACACCATTCATAACTTACATATAATCTTCCTAATTATTCAGGAAAGGCTATAAGGCCACCAAATAAATTATTCAAGCCTAATGCTCCAATTACTACTAGACCGCATAAGAAAACATAACCTTGACGTGTATATAATTTTTTCATTTTAAGTGTTGTCTTATTTATTTATTTTTTGTCAAGTTCACCGTACGGGTGATTTGGTGTATAAATGATAGTTTCGTTTTGTTGGTTTGTGTCATGCTATAGCTACTTGCTACCTATATATCGAGTAGTTGAGACTTGCACCCTTCATGAACGGTTATTTATTACAAATTAAACATCCGCACTCTTAGGTTTTCTTTTCTCTCTATTTTCTATGAGTATCTTTTCTTTAAAATCCTCATATCACCGGCCTCTCAGGAAGTCAAAATGAAGATAAAACACGTACCGCAATGTCAATGAAAGGTGTTTCAGTTTCTCTTTACTCTTATCACTCTTATGTCTCTCAAGTTGTCATAAACTTCTTTTTGATTTTGCAGTGTCGTGGCCCACCAGAAGCTGCAATTTTGGGCTGAACGTTTCATCCAAATCATCATAGGATACCACAAAATTGTAATGGTTTTGTACTATTCAGATATAAAAATACTAGAATATAAGGTATCACTAGCATTCCTCATTTGCGTAACAGATAATACATCAATAGAAAAATAATTAAGTTCCACCAATCCTAGCATGTTAGACTTAGGATGTGTTTCGTACCAATTATTCCATGGAATTAGCCATATTTTCAAGGAAACAAGTTGTTTTTCGTCGTTTGATTACATAAATTTTTTCCATGAAATTGTGGTTTAATTTATAAAAAAACTTAGCAAAAAAAATGTTTTTCACTTAATTCCTTGGTATTCCACGAAAAGTATTTCCTTGCCTCCCCCAAGACTACTGATTCCGTGGATGAACTTTCTATGAAATTGTTTCCTTTTTCTGGAATCAAATAGAACCTTAAAGGAGTAACTGGTGGAAATATCTATGTTATGTTGGGTTGATTTTTTTCCCCTAATAAAAGTAATTTTCGATATTTACGTTTGTCTGTTTGTCTCACATGCACATGAAGTTTATACCAGATCAATGATAACAACAGGTTATAATCTGTTCCACTTGTAATAACAAAGAAAAAAAAAATTCAATACACATTATTTACTTCCCTAAGATTTACAATTTCGCGATTCGGCGCACCTTGTTAACATTGAAAAACACCACAACTTGTTCCAAAATATTCGTCACAACTAAACTTAGATCATAATCTTATTCTCTCACACCTTGAATTTCTTCAAGAAAAACAAATCCATCCAAATGTTGAAATATGCAAAGCTAAAGATACACTTCTCAGTGAAGTTGATTAAGCTATGGATATTTACAAGTTTCCTCATCAAACTGATGATGTCCATAAAGGAATCTATTTTCAGATGTAGTTAGTTGTATGATGGTTGATATTATACATAAATTCCGCAAGTGAGAGCCAGTTGGACCACTGGTTTGGCTTAATGCACTGTTATTCTTCATCCTAGAGATTCATCTAACCACAATACGTTGGTATAAACATATTATTTTGAAATATAGTAAATATATTAATCAATAATATAATATTAGTTGAATATCATATATAATAGTTGATTCAACATAAAGAATTTTTCCAGCAGTTCATATAAAGATGGATAATTAGTTAAGAATCTCACAAAGAGATGCATAATCTGTGATGTTGTCTTTTAAAAATGACTACATAAACTGTTTACAATTATTGTACCATGTTTGGTTGAATTGTCTCTTCCTCTTCAGCTTCATTTGATTCTTTCTCTTTAGATATTTTTGTTTCAATATTTTGTGTAGTTGGAGTTAAAGGATTGTATGCTAGGTACTTCAAGATATCACTGGTTGTTCTAATGGATGACTCCTTTTTTTTGACTCTCATGTGATATCTCAATAACCAGTTGTTCTGGTATATCAATAGCCGGCTCTTGTGGTACCACAACCTATTCTATCTTCTCTTAAGTTGCAGCAACATGTGAAATATGCAAATCAAATGTGGATCCTCCATATTCTTCTGTTTTCTTTTGAGTTTCTAGTTGTGTGTGATCATTATCAACAAAAAATTCTCTTACCCGTGCTTTAGTTCTTTGTTATGTTGTAGGTAAATTTGGGATTATCCCCACTTCCTCCGGTGTTTCTGTTTCTTTGTCATCGGAGAGATTCACATATTTTTTCCGTATCCATGAACTTAAAAGGTGAAGGTTGACATCCTTGACTTTTAGTATGGTCTTCACTATCACCACCAGTCTTGTAACTTTCAGAATGACATCTTATTAATGTGCTTCAACTAAAGATACCACTTGAACAATTGTCTCATTCCTTAAGTATTCACTTGGTCGATTGTCAGCCGACGCAAAAATAATTTAAGTTCTTTCACTTCACAATTATAAATAATAATATAGGGATTTGTTATTCCCTTAAGTAACAGATTTTTGATTTAGGTAGAAAATAATTAAAATAATAATAATTGCAAAGAATGAATAAAGAGAATCAAAAAGTTGAGAATACTGGTTAAGGGTTCATCATCAATCATAATACATGCACTTCGACTAATAACTGGTGTTGTCACTCAATCATTCATTATCAAGAGTCCAAAAGTACCCCATCGAGAGCATACTTCGGTAAATTTCTTATATCATCACATACCATAACGATGAATATGTGAATACTTCTCATCGAATAACCTAACGCAACGTGCTAAAAGGTTTAATCCTCCAAGAGATTTAAGTTCTATGAATGCAATAGAAATACTACGAGTAAACTATTTAACATAGGTCAAGCTTCTACTTGCAATCACACAAAGGTTTTGAATACAATTGGCAATCACAATATGCTACTTATGACAGGGTTCATCAACAATTACGTATCTCAAAACCCTAGTCTAGCTATAGATATGCATTCATGGTCATTTAGTAGCGCTCCTAAAAAAACAATCATACATGGCGATAATAAATGGTAGAACAAGACAATAATTTTGATTGAGATAACAAAACCAATATATTAATTTAGTAGCATGTTTATGATATCCAACTACATCCTTAACCAATATGAAGAGTTTAGCTACTCATGGATTTCTCAAAACCCATGAAACATATAAAAGAGAATAGGTAAAGCAAACCCTAGAATTTTGATGGTCAATCGCAACTCCATGCCCTAGCTCTTTTCTTCTCTTCCAAAAGTATATGATAACAGATTCATCCTCAAAAAGATCTCCCTTTCTGCCTAATAAACTGTCGCAAGTCTGCTCCTCTCTGCCAGTGGGCTACGTCACTTCAGCTAAAAGCCCAGCCCACAAATTCAAATTGGCCTGTCGTTTCGGGATAACTGACAGTGTAAACTATTATTGTTTTCACAGCAACAATCTTTTTCTCCTGAGTTTTCTTACGGATAAAAAACCCCTTCGTATCTTTCCCTGGAACTGCTTACGGTGGTAAAACCTTACCGTAGCTTCACCTGTAATTTCATACGGTACTTGAAGACGGTTTGGATGAAATCCCTGCACTATCAGAAAAAGACATTGATGAATTGAAGGACAGAAGGAAGATGCGTCAGGATGATTTTATGTGTCGTGTTCATATTTTGAACGCCCTGGGGACTAGTTCCTATAATGCCCATCGAAGTATTGCGACTGCAAAGGAATTATGCACTACGCTTGATAACAGATACAAGATTTATGAAGCAAGCAACAAGAAATTCCTGATTTGCAACTTCATGGACTTCAAAATGGTTGACAGTAAGTCAATTTTTCCCAGGTCAGTGAACTTTTACTTATATTAATCATCTTAAAGATGCTGGAATTGAACTTTCGCCTGCCTTTATTGTCGGAGTCATTATTTCTCGTCTTCCTCCTTCATGGAATGGTTATAAGAAGAAACTTAAGCATGCCGAAACTGATTAGAAGGTTTACATCGTCATATTCGTATTGAAGAAAATTCTCGTAAACGAGATATTAAGGATAGTCAACAAACTGAGGATCATTCTAAGGTTAAAAATGTAGACTTTTCTAAAACACCAAATGCTTTGAAAACTAATAATGATATTCAGTTTAAGGAGCAACATCCCAACAAAAACTTATGCTGAGGCTATGAGTTCCAGATATGCTAGTTTCTGGAAAGAGTCTATCAATGATGAAAAGAATTCTCTTTTGACTAATGATACTTGGATATATTGTGATTTACCTCCAGGACTAAAGCCTATTGGATGTAAATGGATATTCAAAATAAAATTGAATGCCGATGGTTCCATTGATAAGTCTAAAGCCAGATTAGTTGCTAAGGGTTATAAGCAAAAACATGGAATTGATTACTTTGATACATGTGCTCATGTTGCTAGCATCTCATCTATTCGTTATTTAATAGCACTTGATTCTTTACACAAGTTAATTATTCATCAAATGGATGTCAAAACTTCTTTTCTAAACGGTGACTTAGAATAAGAGATATATATGGAATAACATGAAGCTTTAATATTACCAGACCAAGAAAAAAAGGTTTGCAAGTTGGTTAAATCTCTTTATGGCTTGAAGAAGGCTCTCATGCAATGGCATGAGAAGTTTGATAAAGTATCTTTGTCATAGGGTTTTTTTGTGAATGATGCTGAAAAATGTATCTATAGTAAGCATGATAGTTCTGGATGTGTAATTCTTTGCTTATATGTTGATGATACGCTTATGTTTTGATCTGACATGTCTGTTGTGGAAGAAATAAAGAACTTTCTTATTTCTAACTTTGATATGAATGATTTAGTAGAGGCTGATGTAATCTTAGGAATTAAGATCCTAAGAAAGGGGGATGAGTTGTCCTTAACCCAATCTCATTATATAGTGAAATTTCTCAAGAAGTATGATCACTTTGATGACAATCCAACACCTACTCCTTTAGATAATACTATCAAGCTAATGAATAACGTTGGTCGTACTCATGCACAACTCAAATATTAGTGTTATTGGAAGTATTATGTATGTTATGCATTGCACAAGACCGGACATAGCCAGATTAGTATTTCTCAAGTAATCCAGGAATTGAACACTGGAAAGCAGTTTCAAGAGTTATGGCTTATTTGAAAGGAACAATTGATTTTAGTTTGCATTACCAAGGTTGTCCCGCTGTATTGGAAGGGTATAACGATGCTAACTGGAACAGTGTAGAATCCAAGTCCAAGTCGACGCCTGGATGGATTTTTACATTAGAGGGTGTTGTTGTGTCTTGGAGTTCCAAGAAGCAGACTTGTATTTCAGATTCAATAATGTTGTCAGAATTGATATCCTTAACTGATGCAAGTAAGGAGGTAGAATGGCTTAGAAACCTAGTTATGGATATTCTACCTTAGAAGAAGCCATCTCCAGCAGTCTTGATTAATTGTGATAATCAAGCTACAATCTATAATGTCTCTAATAAGAATTATAATGGAAAGTCTATACATGCAAGTCTTAGACATCAAATGGTTAGGCAACTACTCAAAGAAGAAATTGGCATACCCATTTACGAAAAGCCTACCAAATTCACTGGTTTCAATAAAATGTAAAGAAATGGGACTAAGGTCTGTGAAAGAAGGTTGATCTCCCATAGCAGAAACCCAACCAATGTTTCGAAAAAGATAAACAAGGTTCAGTGTGGTACCAACAAGTTATGGATATAGATTATGGAGCACTAATATAAACCTTCCTATTTCTATTTAGTGTTGGGTTCTGGTAGAAAAAAGGATGGATGAAAATCCTTAATAAGTCGAACTTTTATCACAAGATATCTCGCAGAAACACCTTCGATACTTACCTATATGAGTATGGAAATCAGGACGTTTCCTAAGAGAAGAAGACCATTCTCTAAAGAAGACTCGTGAATCCATGATATAAGCACATGGCCATTAACGTGCTAAGCTACAGAACACATGATTTTTATGAATATCAATATGTATGGAGATTCCGGTTTTATCGTAAGGGGTACTTGGTTCAAGACTAGTTTCACCATAAAACCTCGACAAGACTTTGAATTTGTTACACTAAGTGAAGGTTTAAATTCTAACGGTTCAAATCAATGATGCAGCCACTCCGATTTGAAAGTTTTTAACTTTGTTTTTATGTTTTTTCAATTTTGAAAATAGGGGGAGAGTGTTAGATATTTTTTCTTGTTTTACTTTGGAAAACCTAGAAGTTTCTATTCAAATTTGAACAGACGCGTCTCTTCCCATAAGCCACCATGGATGGTTTTTGGAAGCGTTTGTTGGTAATGAAAAGACATTACTAACATGCATGAATATCCCTATAAGTAGTGAAGGCACTCTCCCATTATTTAAAATCAATTTAACCTGTTTTCTCTCTATCTAAAGCATCATCAGAAATCTTTCTCTTGTGTTCTTGATTGAGTCAAGGGGTAAAAACCTTGAATCCAATTTCTCTATTGTAAGGCTTTCATTGTCTCTTGAAGGCATTATTTCGCATACCTGTTGTAATCTCCAATTGATATTGGGAGGGTAGAAATAATTATCTAAAAGAAATCTATTCGATCCTTGAAAGTCAGAAGTTCAACAATTTTTATGTGTTTATTTCATCCTCTTTTTGAACCCATTTTCCAACAACTATTTACCGTGAGTTATTGTTCTTCGCTGAAGCATTTTGATATCTTCAACGTGAATTGAAATGAATTTAAAGTATTTTTCTAGTATGAAGCCTAGGGTTAGTGTAGTTTATTCTTTTAGAATCCTCCAATATTTCTTCCAATGAGGGGTACAACAACGTGCCAGGATGGGCTGTGCGGCCCAATTATTTAGTGTCGTGCTGGGCGGGGACTACAAAGTATTTGTAGGGCCCAATCATTCCAGATGTGGGTTGGAACATTAATATTTTTCTGTAACTGCCAAGAATGAACCATTGGTCTGAAGTCATAGTTTAATGTTTCTTAAGCTTGTAGAAGATGGCTGGCAGATTCATCATATAAAACAACGAATACGCAAGTGATTGGCTAACATGAAGAAGTTTAAACTCAAACAATAATTCCTGGTAACTAGGAATTTAACTTTTCCTTTCACGTATACTTATTTCCTAAACTCTAGCAAGTTTGTTAGTAGTACCGTTATAGTCAACCACTTAGCCTGGTTAGTGGGAATGAGTAATGGGTCAGTAATTTAGGTTGTTTTAATCGTGTTGTAGATTACTTATTGTTGTTAGTAGGTTGTAAACACGTGCAGATTCTCACTTAAGTGTTGCAATTCAAAAAAAAAAGCGTAGCAAAAAAAGTTAACACTAGTTCTCTCTCCTACCATTTGCTAGCATGTGAACTAGCATGCTAGATAGTTACGCTGAATGATTCAAATAAAAACTACCTTTTCGCGGAATGGTTCAGCGCCGAGGGTTTATTTTTGATCTCGACAGTGAGATTTAAAGCGCTGAATGGTTTAGCGCTGGGTGCTTTGAATGGTTCCAGTACCGGGCGCGGAATGGTTCAGCGCTAGGATGACATGGACTGCTAATCTAGCTGTTAGATTAGCACTCTCATAAGACTTAGGAGGTAGTCCTGACTGCTAATCTAGGTGCTAGACTAGCACCCCATAAGACTTAGTCTAATGGTCATCTGTTTTTCTTAGTAATCAATTGAATTCAGTGTCTCTACAAGTTGTAGTAGAAAGATATCTTTGTCTCCAGTTTCTTTGTAGGCTAAGTGCTTTTTATTTTGTCTGTTTGAAAACTGTACAAGTTGTTAGTATAGTGGGTTCATTACTCTGATTTCTAATGAACAAGCACGAGAAAAGCAAGAAGAAAGAGGCTATTAGTTCCTTTGAAGTACCTACTGAGAAGAAGAAGCACAAGAAATGCAAGGAAAAAGACGAAGATGTATCTACAGATGTGGGAGGTTCAACTCCCCTCTCCTTTCATTTCCATTAAGTTACTGATAAACATACATTCTCCTTCCTTCTTGAAATACCAAAACATTGACTAATTCTAGCATACTTTGCAAGAGTATCAACAGCAAAATTTGCTGCTATCCAAGATAATTAACAAAATTCCATGACATAAATAAGTACACACGAGGTTTAATATGATCCATCTATATAGATAATGCCCAAGAAATGTAAAAATTAAACTTCTAGAATACTAGCGCCCTCAAATTATGAGAACTAAGCTCCCAATGAAATCCCATGTTCGGGACCATGGCGCTGGCAAAATCCTATCGATCTTTATTTTTTAGCTACTTCATGGTTGAGATCATATAAATAAGTTGAATTCTTATCACGATGTACCAAAATCGCATCATTCTTGACAGGTTATTTCAAGTCCAAATGTCGAAACCCTGAAAGTTTCATTTCGCCAATATCGAACATTTTAGTCCAAGACTCGACTACACCATAATCCTTCATCGTCCATACTTCGTTAATGTTCTTTTCAAAATCATAACCAATTACACAAATCCAACCTCCCAAAACACACACTTGTGCTCCATTAAACTTGTGCCGAAAATTTTGAGGTAGCGGAACATGTTTCAGTGTCCCATTAGTAGTATGTATTTCATAAGGGGCGTCTCCGATTGTTTTCCATGAATTGACTTTTAATGAATAGACATGGAGACTAGTGCGCATATGAACCGTGAGTATATAATTCTCAGTTTTCAAATCATAACCAAACCCATACCTATCATGTTCGTCTCATGGTGTTGGTGATGCATGTACTTTCTTGTAGTCATTAGTAAACGGATTCCAAATGATAATATCTTCACTAGATGACCTATAACAAACAAAACCCTTACAACAACCTAAAATTTTTTCTTGTTCATATTCCAATGGGTAAGCAATGTGAACAAGCTTTTTATATAATAATGTTGATAAATCTAACGAAAAGGAATCGTAATCGTAATCAAGATAACATATCTTCCTAGCATACTCAATGAGGATACCATCATTGTGATTCTTCAAAGCGTAATCAAATTTGAGTTTAGTGAAATTGGTGGTTTTGAAATGATTGTTCCAAGACTTGCATACACACCTAAATCTTACTAGAGACGTTTCTGGTAACACTGGTAAGATATCATTGATGATTTCTTCTGGAAGACCAGCTCCATTCGATGTAGGGGCTAAATATCGCACAACACAAATACATAACTTCGCGTTGGATAAAACAACCATTAAGCACGAAGATATAACAATTGGCAGAATACAAGGCGAAGAGTAGTTACGCGGCAATAAAAGAAGAGCGCGAATGAATAGTTATGCGATAAAGATAACGTGATAGACAGAGACAACTTCTAAAAGCTTGGCGCATAAGATAAACTGAAACATAATACGTCAATTATGATCTTGCACGTGAATCATGTTTGTCTTCTATTGGTAAATTTACCTATATAAGGACTTAGAAATCATTGAAAGAGGGAGAGAACGGTTCAGAGAGGGAAGACTAAGAAAGTTATCACTAAGAGAAACATCAAGCTTTATATTATTAGAACTTAGTTTGTGTCTTTGTATTTCTCCATTCTTATGTGAAAAGCTTAGATTAGATCCACTATAAAGGCAACCTATATTTATTATAAAGAGTTCAAAAAGATCATATATATGTTAAAGTGGTGAATAATATCATTAACGTTTGAGTTGATCAGTGTGACTTATACTTTGTGTTATTTTCATTACGAGGGTGCAGTTGTGGGATTTTCCACAACTACATTCGATATACGAAGTCGTCTTGTATTATTCAGCTTGTTAACCATAAACGCACATATAGACCAATAGTTGATATCACAAAAAACTTCAAGTCTTCAACTAGTGTTTGATGTACAAAAATCAAGATTTGGGACATACCATTGTTGCTCTTCTTCCACTAAACTCTTTTGATATCTTGAACGTAAGAGTGAGTTGATACAATTATTAGAGTATTTTTCTGGTACCAAGGTAAGGGTTCATTCTTTCAATCCTCTAACTCTTTGCCATTCATTGGCATTATGCTGACCGTTTCGGCGTTTCCTACCTCTAATGTATACATGGGTTGCATATTTTATGAGGCACTTATTTATTTTTGGGAATATTGGGGATATGCCCCAAAATCGACTGTCATCTTGGGGATATGCCCCAGGATTCCAATTTTGGGGAATATGCTGACCATCCAAAATTCCATCCAAAACCGTTAAGTAGTCAATATTCGCACACACTTGGGATCACATATGCGAATTAAAAGACAAATATACGATATGTTAACACCTTTACAAGGTTCAGGAACATATTTAGACGAAAAAATCTCGAAAAAATTGGAGAGAAAGTTTAGACACATTTATGATAAATAGTCTATTTAACGGTTCCTTGACGGAAACCGTTACTTTGGGGCATATTCCAAAAAACTGGAATCCTGGGGCATATCCCCAAGATGACAGTCAATTTTGGGGCATATTCCCCATTTTCCCTTTATTTTTTTAGGCATACTTATTCATTATCTCATCGATGGTAAGTTTATGAGGAATGTCTAAAGGGCAGTGCACATACCTAATTACTAAATTTCCCTTACCGTTAAAAACCTAAAATCAAAATAAAAATCACTTTTAAACTTAAACATGTTCTCTTTTTCTCTAGCTTTAAAATCAAAAATCAAAATCGACATTTTTTTAATTGCCTCAATTGATCATCGATTTATAAAAGTTTGATCGTCTATTAAACATAGATATAAAATGACTAGCACAAAGAAACAAGCACTAGGTAGGGGTTTAAATTCTTCTTCTAATCCGTCAATCGAAGAACAAGAAGATGTTGAGGTGTTGAAACTAAAATTCAATCAGAAATTCAACCGAGTGAAGAACCGACTCTTTAAATGAGTATGAGAATATATTTTCTATAAACCCGTTTTTTATTTTGTTGTTTTTGATTGATAAAATAGGTTTAATCATAGAAAGAAAAACCCTATTTTTTTACGATTACGTACAGAGTGAAATTCGGCTTATAATTGAGACGAATTAGCTGTCAAACTTCACTGATCTGTTCGTCACCCTGAAGTTGCTTAAGAACAGTTTGGCTTATATGTTTATCTCGATTGTCAGCCGAACCTCGTATAATATATTTAGCGAACTGCAAGTACGGCTTGAAAGCCAAATTACCCCAACTGCCCTTACGCGATACACACTTGCCAGGAATGCGCTTGAAGTTGTGCCGCTATGCCTATGGAAGCGTCAGTGGGACGTGTATAAATGGTACCACCTAATCTTTTTTTAGTAAACAAATGATGCAACCTAATCAATTCATATATGTGGGATTGCACTGCACTGTACTGCAACTTTAGTAGATTAAAGTGCCTCCGAACCTCCCATGAAAATAGTTTAGCGACCACAATCCTCAAGTAATCGCTAGCCAACTGAACTCTAGCCACGTTAATAACATTTTAAAACCAATTGGCTGTTAGTTTGTGATGGTACATATTTTGTACTTCCAATTTAAAAACCCAGATAATACATGCATAAATGGTGACAAGTCTTGGAATGCACAATCATAGGCTCATACGGTAAGCACATCACTCTAGCACTTTTCATTGGGACGATTACAACCACCGGTCCACCACACGGGCAACAGATATATAGTAGGAGATAAGACGCAGTAGAATAAAGAGAGCCAGAGATATGCTGGGAAACAAGGTACTAGGAGACACAAAAACAGTCCAAAGTCCAAGTAATTTGTATCATCAAGTTTTGAAGAAACATAGTTCGAAGTATTTGAGAAAGGTATAGAAGAAGGAAAATTGTATTTGAAATTGTTGGTGTTCTTCAGGAGAAGAAATTGTAGATGTCATTGGAGACAATAATGGTTGGTGGCGGCTCAAGGAACGAAAACCTCTTAAACGTGGAAAAGATAAGTATTAGATTTATGATAAGAGACAAGATAAAGATAAAATAGAGAAGACAAAGAGATTAAAGTGGTTCCGTCACTTGACCTACGTCCACTGATAAAACCCCAAAGGGTGTGATAATATTATTCATGATCATCTGAACATTCTGACATAGTTTTACATTTCACATAAGGGTCTTATTTATAGAGATGATAGGATCAGCAAACCCTAGAAGATAACATTTACCAACTAAATTACAAGACTTTGTCTTCTGACTATTTCTTTTGTGCACGTGCGCTGATTGCACTTAAGCTAACGGACCACCTCGGTCCCTCGGTGTCTAATATGTGTCACATATTCCAACAATAAGCCTGGCATTTATAGACTATCCGCAAGTGAAAAGTAACGAAAAAGCATTTTAAGACGAGACAACTAACACTAACGGAAAGAAAACATAAGTAGATAACCTCACTAACACTCAGGTGATACCACAAAGCCACTAGAGTTATACTCTCCAATAATTTCCTGTTTCCAGAGTTGGAGGATCTCCTAGAGAATCAAGAAGATCAGCGAGCTCACCCATTTCTTCATTGTTCGGTTGCAGTTTCAGATTAATGCGCACCATTTTACTTCATGATTCAACAAATTGCACATCTTGTATCCTACTGTCTTCCCAAACAAGTACCCAAGTTAGGCGAAACTAAGCTCCCAAAAAACGCCAAAGTTCTAAATGATGGCGGAATCCCATCAATCTTATTAAGTTCTCTAGCTACTTCATGGTTGAGATCATATAAATAAGTTGAAATGCCACCATGATGTACCAAAATCGCATCATTCTTGAAAAATTGTTTCATGTCCAAATGCTGAAGCCGTAAAAGCTTACCTCCCTCGATGGTGAACAATTTAGTCCAAGACTCTGCTACACCATAATCCTTCATCGTCCATACTTCCCTAATATTCTTTTCACGGTCAATGCCAATTACGCAAAGGCAACCTCCCAAAAGACACGCTTGTACTTCATCAAACTTGTGCCGAAAATTTTGGGTAACAGAATATGTTTCACTGTCTGATTGGTGGTATCTAAACAACTCATCTTTTTGAGGCCATGATGCTGCACCCAATGAAAAAAACCTTTGAAAAACACTAGATTTCTAGATGGTACTTCAACAGGGGTGTTCTTGATTGTTTTCCATGAATTTAATTTTAATGAGTAGACATGGACACTATGTTGTAAAAGGCGAGCGCCAAAGGCGCACTAAGCGCAGGGCTGGCGCCTGGAAAAAAAAGGCACCCAGGCGCCAAATTATACCTAACTCTGGGTTTTTCTAAAAAAAAGGCGCTCGCCTGGGGCGCCTTAGGCGCTGGGCTTGGCGCCTCGCCTTGCCTAGCGCCTTTTACAACATAGCATGGACATGGGTCATAAACATATCAATGTACTTTATACTATACACAAGGACTTTATAATCCTTCGTTTTCGAATCATAACTAAACCCATGGCCATACATACACTGATTCCAAGATTTCTGTCCGCGGCGTGAGTCTGGTGGTAGTGGTATCTTCTTGTAGGCTCTAGTAATAGGATTACAGATGATAATGTCATTCTGAAATGATCTATAGCAAACCAATCCGTTGCAAGAACCTAAAATATCCCGATTTGTATACTCCCGCGGATAAGCAAAATGAACAAGCTTGTTATCCAATTCAAATGTATCAGATGATAATGATTCGTAATCAAGATAATCTATTCTATGAGCAGAGCCAATAAGAATACCCTCATTATGATTCTTCAAAGAGTAATCAAGTTGGAGTTTAGCGAAATTAATGGTTTTAAAAAGATTGTTCCAAGACTTGCATACACACCTGAACCTTAAGAGAGACTTTATTGGTAACATTGGCAGGATGTCAAGGATGATGTCCTCTGGAATACTAGCACCATTTGAAAGATCGTCACTTCCACCAGTCCTTCCAATCTTGTTTTTCTTCTTGTTTCTCATATGTTTCTCAATTTCGCTCCTGTCTTCTTTATTTAATTCGCGTTTGTGGTCGTTGCACGTGACATTCATAACTTTCAACGGTTTAGCAACTACTTTCTGATGCAGTTCTAGAAACTAAAACCATAAATTAGGGCAAGTAGAACAAAGATCATTGAATTGAACATATGATTGATAACAATAAGAACGTAGATAATTGAGTCTAGGTTAAAAAACCATTACTCTTCTATAATCCGCAGATTAAAGCTTAAGAAAATATATAATCAAAGTCTACCTCTAAAAGAAAACCTAGTCGACTATTTATACTAGAAAGATAATCCACGGAAAGAAACCCTACACTAAATACGGAAACAACTAAAAACGTCCCTAAAATCATAAGACATTCCTAATTAGACAATATCCCTAAAGAAGGACAATATGCCCCTGCATCACTTTCACTCCTGTCATCCAACAACGACGTATGCAATCATTCTCTGCATATATATTTACCATAAACATACATATAATCAATTAGTGCCACCAAAAAAGAATATCGACTACTGTCTCTATTTATCGAACTAATTAAGATGCCTAACTCATGAAATACAGTCCCTTGATTAATAGGCTAGCAAGAGATTTGATACTAGAATTTCTAGGTATTAATACACAATGAACACATCTATAAAACAAAGATAACTTTTGTATCTTGGTATGATTATTTAGGTAAAAAATCACGATTGCGGAGCTGCTTACCATTGATGTTCTTCACTAAACCCGTTTCACATCTTCAACATAACGTAAGAGTGAGATGGTTCTATTATTAGGCCTAGGGTTAGGGTTGTTTATGCTAGGATTTTATCTTTTGTTTATGCTTTCAGAAATTAGACCTTTAAATCCTCATTAGGCCTAGGATTAGGGTTGTTTATGCTAGGATTTTATCTTTTGTTTATGCTTTCAGAAATTAGACCTTAAAATCCTCCATTAGGCCTCTTCCTATGCACATGCCAAAAAAATGGTGTTTGGCATGCCACCTGGCATGCCAAACCATTTGCGCCACTATGGGGAAACCGCTGAGCGATCGAATCCCTAGCGAGCGATATTGACAATATCGCCAGCGATAAAGTCTTTATCGCTGGCGATATTGTCAATATCGCTCGGAATTCACTATATCGCTGTCGATATAATCAATATCGCCACCGTTCGAGTTTACGCCGCCTATAAATACCACAACTATACTCCCACCTCTTCTAAACTCTTCTCAATTCTTCTTCTTCTGAAAACCTTCTGAAAACCACTGATTTTCTTTAAACTTTTGTTCTGAAACGATTATCTTAAACAGATATGGAGAGAAAAAAAAGAAACAAAAAAGGGAAAGCATCTACTAGTACCCCCGGGCAAAGGAGTAAGTTTTGTTGTGGATACAAATTATGAGTTTAATAATGTTAGACTAGTAGCCGGTGAAGGTGTATTCTCTAATCACCTTTCTGATAATGAGGGGCGATGTAACGCCATACATCTAAGAGGTGGATGGACTGAGTTACGTAGAATTTTTGAATTACTTCCTGGTGCTGTTCAAGAGAGTGAGAAGATATCCTTGGCGACATCTATATCAAATACAACCTAGAAACCACAGGACTCAAGGTGTTCAAGTTATATTAGAACGATGGTGGAAGACTACAAACACGTTCTTTTTCAAGGACTTTGAATGCGGTAAGTCAGTCTTTTCTAGTTATTTAATTTTTAGATTATGTGTTTTGTTTCATAAAAATCAACAAATTCTAATTATGAATAATTATTGTTAATAGGAGTTACACCGATAGATTTATACATGTTAACCGGAATTCCATGCCAAGGGAACTTAATTCCATTTAATAGACTAAAGTGGGTATCAGAAGATAGATGGAAAGAAAGACTTCCTTTATACTCAAATGAATTAGGAGGAAATCCTACACATAGACAATTAAAAGCGTATGGGTTGAAGGTGTCCTGGTTGAAAAGTTTTTTCCAGCGTTATGTTGTAAGAATGAATGAAAACAGGGAAGCTGGTAATCAATATTTGATCCCCGACCATTTTGAGGAGCTAGAACGTCTGTTTGTATTGTGGACACTGGGCCAATGTCTGTTTCCAAATGCTAGCTCAGTAGTGTTAATTGGGTTTCTCGAAGCATTAGAAGATTTAGAGCAAGCACCAACATATGATTGGGGGACTGCGATTTTATCAGAGATTTACATTGCCCTAAGTGATAATTCGACGTGTGATAAAGATAGTTTTAATGCTTTCTGGGGAGTTCTGGAGGTAAGAACCAATCTTTTTCACATTATGTATTTATTTGTCATTTTTATATGGAAAAGTTATTAACCTGCTGAATGTTATTATTTTCAGTATTGGTGGTATACATATTTCCGTGTTTCGGAACCTTGTCTTAAGAATTATACGAATGTATTTCCGATCATACGAAAGTATGATTCAGAGAATTGGGAACCTGCACAGATTGAAGATGGTCAACATACTGCTATTGTTCATAAGATTCAGCAGTTGAGTAGAACAAGCCATAACCTTATCTCACGGCCATATGAAGCAGTACCTGAGTTCCAAGAAGAACTAGGTCAGACAATGGTAGAGTTAAGCCTTAAAAGGATGGTGTTATACAGCCCTATTTCTGAGAAGGGTGTTTGGTATTATGGTGAAAGACAGCTTCTTCTGTTGCAAGGGAGATCGGTGATAGCTATCAACCCTTATCCCAGTACAGATGTTTCAGCAGACGATTACTTCAAATTGATAAGAGAAGGTCATCATTGGCAAGAAGCTGATGCATTGATCCGGGAGCCGATGGACAGAAATGAGTACCTATCTTGGTTTAATACTATTTTCAAGCCAAATATTTCCATGCAACCGCAAAGTTTAGGTCGGATGGATTTCCCAGCTTTAGGTAGGTTGCCACTTGACAATGAATTTCTTCCTTCCCAACCTCCACCAGAGACGGGTGACGTATTTGCATATCCTTCTCAAAGTTCATCGTCATACATGCCACCATTTTCTTGGGAAGTAAAGACTATATCCAGCACATCTGGAGAGATTGTTACTTATCCAATTGTTTCTAGTGCACCTACTCGGACTTATCCATACCTCGGGGTCAATGCTACAGAGTTGGAGTATCAGACCCGATGTAACAATTATGATGCTCTTCTTCATGGATTTCAGAATATGCACTTGGAACAGATGCAAAGATTGAGGGAAAGCATGATGTATGACATGAGTCCCAGTGTTGGAGCTGGTAGAGGATTGAGTCCCGGTTTTGGAGCTGGTGGAGGATTGAGTCCTAGTGGAAGTCAGCAGACCCGTCAAAGTCAGCAAAGTCGTCGAGGTCAGCAAAGTCGTGGAAGTCAGCAAGGTGGTGGAAGTCAGCAAAGTGGTGGAAGTCAGCAAAGTGGTGGAAGAAGATTGAGACGTCGTCATATGGAGGAGGTACCAGAAAGTTCAACTCCAAACATGGTGTTAGAAAGTCAAGCAGTACATGGTGTTGAAGAAAACATTGGCATGGATACAACTCCTACACGTATGTTTAGTCATTTGCAAACTGACATACTGACTCCAGGTGGTGGTGTGAACATGGAAGTAGTTAGGCAAACGAATCTGTATACCCCAATTGCCTCAACCTCATCAGCATTTCAACCATTCCAGCAACAATATCAACCACACGCATTTCAAGATTTGTATAATGTTCCCATACCCCGTACTCCCATTGCTTATCAAGGTTATGGTGATTCTGATGAGACTCAACCACCAAGTCAGTCTCAAACCGGCACCTTAACTAGTTTGTTGAACAACTCTATGGATCCAGAAAATGCAGGCAATTGGATCTTTGGTCCGGGAGGAAACGGACAAGGAAATGAGTAGTTAAAATGTTTTCTTTTAGTTGAAATTTGAAATGTAATTTTGTTTTTTTTTAGATTAATGGAAACTATCTTTTAAATTAATATTCAGATTGAAACCAGATTTACATTTCATTAAAAATTCACCTTGAGTAGGTATGTGGAAATACGCTATCATGATCCATGTTATTTCCTCTGTAGTCAAATCCACTTCGGTTATGCACTATCCATGGTGAAATGAATTTGAAGTTGGGTTGGAATTGGTTGAAATCCGGTAGGGGGAAATATGAGCCGTTGGATGAAGATCTGACGAGCGATTATCATAGTACCGAGCGATAGCTTGACTGTCGCTGTCGACCGAATGACCATCGAACGATCATTTGACCATCGAGCGACGAAGACTCTATCGCTCGCTGGAAACTCTGTCGCGTATGCCTATATGCCAGGAATAACATATTGGCATATGAGTTTGGCAGTTTGGCATACCCATAGTGGGTGCATATATGCCAAATACCATGTTTTGGCATGTGCATAGGAAGAGGCCTTAGGCGTAGGGTTAGGGTTGTTTATATGCTAGGATTTTATCTTTTGTTTCTGCTTTCAGAAATCAATAATATAAGAAAACGTTGCCTTTGTCTTATGATAAGCCAAAGGACGGCTGAGATTGGCCGATTGCGTCAAAGGACGGACTAGATTGTCCGGTGGCTTATGACAAGCCAAAGGACGGCTAAGATTAGTCGGGTACCTTTCAACGGCTTTGATTATGCCTTGGCCCTCAATATCGATGCTAACCGTGTCTCTGCCCGCCATACTGACCATGCGGTGCCATCGACCTTGGTCCCGTCTAATTCAACTCTGTCTCGACTCTTTCCTGGCCAATTATATGCAACGAAAAAACTCACGATAGTACACTATTATGGACGAAATTGATCAGACTTCAGACTTGGCCGCCCAACTAATAACTTGAACCTAACCACTAAGGCGGCTGGCGGAGTTTAAGTCACGGACCCAACCGTATAGCTAGCCGGCGCAGATTATTCTGCATGAACGACCATATCGAACAACTACTAAGAGTAAAGCTTAGAGTTTCTGAACTGAATCGGATTCCTATTTATCTCGATTATTCTTCGATATACCCAATCAATCTCCATAATATTCTCTCATGTATTCTATACAATTCTCTTTTCTCTGTTTACATCAATTTTTACACCAACTTAGTTTTGAAGTACGATAATAAATTACACATTCTCGGATCAATTCAAATTATGAGGTCACCGTTAAATAGATTTTATAAAGTTAAATTTTCAAATAGGCGCTCTTGAAAGGAAAAAAAATTCACATGGGCTATTTATTTAGGTTGTCGTGTATTATGCCTACGACCCGATGGATTAGGTTAATTCCTATGTCGGTAAGTTAGCTTTAAACAATATCCAGGCGATCGTCGTACTCACGTATGTCCAGGCACCGTCTTCTAAGTGTGTCGAAGAAGCGACCGAACTACGCGTGCTGGCATGGAAATAAAGAGATGCGGAGAAAACCTACTGCTCTAAAGGAGAATTTTAAACATATGGAAAATGTGAAAGAACTTAACTTAAGGTGGCTAAAGAGGTTTGTGAGAGACAAAAAAACCGAATTGAACAGACTGAGTTAATTGATGCTCTCCTTTTGGTGATAAAAGGTTGCAACTGATTTTTTTCGGAAGCCAATAAGATACAGTATCTAGGTAAAGCAATCAAGCTTCAAGATTGTAAGTAACGATTTATGCTAAATCTACCGAGATTCTCGACTGTATTATATTTACAGTTATTTGGATGAATATTCCTTCGCGCCTTGATATACCGAGTAGTTCTGTTCCTGCCACGCAAGGAAAAGACATAGAGGGTCAAGGATAGGTGAAAACGTATCCTTGAACGGTGGTGATCAGCAATAGAAAATGATGTGATTTTAATTTGATTATCGTGCAAAATACTGTAGCTGTAAGTGTTGTGGATGACTGGAAGCTAGCTCTTGATGTTAGCTTCCCGCTAATTGCTGCATGCTCTCAATGTAATGTTTCTAAAATCTTTTGTCTAAATTTGAAACGGTTTTAAGATTTTATTTCTTTTTTGCTCGGTCATTTTTTAAGCATGCTTATCAAATACTCTCTCTGTTTTTGGAAAAGAAATACTTTCACTTTTTCATTTTAACCTAAAAATAAGTCAAATTGAAAAAGTGAAAGTATCTCTTTTCCAGAAACGGAGGGAGTAACAATTATCAGCTAGAGTGCTACACTTAGAATCTTTTGAGAAAAACAGATTTTCAATGTAGAGTATTGTACACATATTGTAAATCAAATGACATCCGAAAAATTCCCACGTAGATAAACATTAGTACTTTGTGCATAACTACCAGTGCCCATACTCATAATTACATAGCATTCTATTTATTTTTTTACGTTTATTCTTTTGTTTTTGTTTTGTGCTCCTAATTCATCCGAAATAATCGGTGTCACCGGCAAAGTACAGTGCAGTTTGATTAAATAATGATTCACTTATGAGAAGTATCTCTATTCCCCACAGTTTTCTCATATATCATTCTATACATATACCTGTAATTAACTATTAGCTATTAGCATTGGATTATTCTCTAATCAAATTGTTACTTGCATCTGTTCACAATTCTCCTATAATGGAACATATAATTAGCAATAGAGGTTGTGCCCCGGCCGTAGGCCGGGGTGATACCTAGTTAGACCATAAAATCCTCCAATGTCCTCCCTAGGGGCATACGACGGGCCAGGTGAGGCTGTCCGGCCCAATCATTTTATAGTGCCGGATTGGCTAGGGACTACAAATTATTTGTAGGGCCAAATCATTCCAGTATTGGGTTGGAAGTTGGAACATTGGTATTTAACTCGCTGCAACTTCCAGGAAGTAACCATTGGATTAAAGTTAAATGCCTCTTAAGCTTGTAGAAGATCGTATCTCTTAAGCTTGAAGAAGATGGCTGGCAGATTCATCTTTTGGACAAAACAAATAACCAATAGGCATGTACGTCAATTTGACCATGGCATTCAATCATTTGACAAGTCTAATGTTTTTGGAAAAATTGAGGTCTGTCAGCATGTTCGTAGTACTTTCAAAGCATTTGTAATTTTGTACAAGAATCTTGAAGCTAGATTCTGTTTTTTTCTTCTAAAATATTTTGCACAAAACGTCAACGTTCAGCCATGAGAATGGCATGTATCTTTACCAAGTACTCCAGTCTAAAATGATTTTACTATGCACACAAAAGTACAACAATGTGCACGACAATAAACTTTCTAGCTCATGTTATAATCTTGTTTATTGTTAACTTACCTGACACTAGACTAGAAGAAGATGGACACTTAACTCCCCTGGTCAGTTTTCTGCTAAATCTTTATATACTCTTATGATTTCATATGAAGGAACACAAGACTTCCCTCGTAGGTTTATTTGGAAGACTGCAGTTCCTCCAAAATAAATTTTCTAGTTTGATGTGCTGTTCATGGAAAGCTTAATTCTCTAGACATGCTGCAGAACAAAGGCATTGACATTTATAGCTCTTGCATTCATTGTGGGGACAGTTCTGAATCTCAAGACTCTAGTTCATTGTAAGGTTGCTCGCAACATTTGGTCAGCTATCATACCTGATAATAACTGGGCTTGGGTTTTCCCTTAGACTATGCTCTCCTTTGCTCATTCTTGGCCGATTAATTCTCTGTCTGCTTCTGGCCATATTGTTTGGGACTTAATCCCAGTTGCTGTGATTTGGGTGTTATGGAGGGAAAGGAACTGCCGTACTTTTGAAGACAAATACAATTTTAAAACTGACAAGGAGCGTGCCTTTGATGCTAAATCTCTTGTTCTATCTTGGGCTAATGTTTCTGGGAAGAGGGTGCATTGTAACTTTTCTTATACTGTTAAAAATTGGCAGTCTGTTTTCTTCTAGTTTGTTTCTCTTGTCTACCTTTTGTAGACTCAAATTCTTTTATCTCTAAAAAAATTCTCTCTGCTAATCAAAACAGTTGAGCATATCATAATCATTCAATAATGACCATAAAACTTGCCTGCATTCTCTACAGAATATAAAACAAAAACACAATACAAAGATGAGCTCTTAAGGACTCGTTGTGGCCATATTTAAGTCAACTAATATTTCATGGCATAGCTAATTTAAAGGTTTAATATTCATTGTCAAACTCCTTAGGTAATACAAAAGAAATGTAAAATCTTCACTGACTTCTTGTATCCTACTGCCTTTCCAATCAAGTACCCAAATTAGGCGAAACTAAACTCCCAAGAAAATCCCATGTTTGGAATCCTGGCGTACTCCGAGTGATCTTGAGTTGTCTAGCTACTTCATGCTTGAGATCATATAAAAAAGTTGAAGTGCCATAATGATGTACAAAAATCGCATCCCTTTTGAAAGATTGTTTCAAGTCCAAATGCTGAATCCCTGAAAGCTTCATGTTGTCAATGGTAAACACTTTAGTCCAGGACTCTGCTACACCATAATCCTTCATCGTCCATACTTCGCTGATCTTCTTTTCACGATCAATGCCAATTACGCAAAGGCAACCTCCCAAAAGACACGCTTGTGCTTCTTCATACTCGTCTTGGAATTGTTGGGGTAGCGGAATATGTTTCAGTTTCACTGTCTCATTGGCAGTATCAAAACAACTCATATCTCTGTTGCCGTTGTATTTGTCCACCCAGTTGAAAAAACCTTTGAAAAACACTAGATTTTCAGAAGGACGGCCGTAAGGGATGTTCGCGATTGTTTTCCATGAATCTAATTTTAATGAATAGACATAAATATGAATGTATCTCCTACTTCTATACAGGACGAGTTTATAATCCTTAGTTTTCGAATCATAACAAAACCCAGATCTATACACACCCCAAGGTCTCTTTCCGCTGCCCGGGTCTGGTGGTGGTGATGTTTTCTTGTATACTGTAGTATACGGATTCCAAAAAATAATTATTTCAGACGATCTATAGCAAACCAAACCGTTACAAGAACCTAAAATTTCTTGCTTTTTATATTCTGACGGATAAGCCATATGAATTAGAACAAGCTTGTTATCTGATTTTGAATTATCTGACGTTAATGAATCATAATCAAGATGGCAAATCTTAAAAACATAGTCAATTAGGATGCCACTGTTACGATTCTTCAAAGAGTAATCGAGTTGGAGTTTAGCGAAACTAGTGGTTTCGAAGAGTTTTTTCCAAGACTTGCATACACACCTGAACCTTAGGAGAGACTTTACTGGTAACATTGGTAGGATGTCGAAGATGATGTCTTCCGGAAGACTAGCACCATTTGAGATATTGTCACTGCTACCAGTCCCTCTAATCTTCTTTCTCTTTTTGCTTCTCACATCTTTCTCAATTTTCTTCCTTTCCAGTATATTTAGTTTCTGTTTGTTGTTATTGCACATGACATTCATAACATTCAACTCAATGGGGTTAGCAACTACTTTCACTCCGGTCGTCCAACGAAAATGTCTGTAATTATAACTCTGCATAATGACCATAATAAATGTTCATATTACATATTATAAAAAAAAAAAAAAGTGCCACCTCAACCAAGATGCATAACTCATGAATTACAAGTTTAAGTAGACTAGAAAATTGAAAATAAAAGATTGTTTTATAGCAAACAAAGATCAACAATCAGCATGGCGCCATGTCTCCAGTGTAGGGATTATAGCTCATTGTAATACCAAGGAGAAAACATCGAAGATATATGTATATACTTTGCTGCATAAACATGTGTATAAAAGAGGATCGTGAAGATGGAGGAGCTACATACCATTGTTGTTCTTCTTTCACTAAACCCTCGTGATATATCTTCAACGTAATAGTGAGTTTGATATGATTGGAACAGTTCTCTATTATTAGGGTTAGGGTAGTTTATGCTCTTTAGAATTTAAACCTTTAAAATCTTCCAACTTGTCCTCCTTAAAGGTGTACAACGAGCCAAGGTGGGCTGTCCGGTCCAGTTATTTTGTAGTGTCGGGCAGGATAGGCACTACAAAGGCTTGGACCACACCAGGTCACAACCGCCTGTTTGTGTAAGGAAAGCCCTTTTGTTAGAGGGAAAGCTGACTAGGTATATCAGTCATACCACTTCGGGTTGAAATAAAGAAAACAATTGAAAAAGTTTTCCCCTTGCCGAAAGCTAAATTTTTGATTTAAATTTCTCATCCCGTCAAGACGCTATTTGTGTATGACCTAACACCTTGTTTGTTTGCAGCTGACTCGGTGTCTAGGTCTGCGTCAACCCCTGAATAGCGCCGAGTCAGCAGTCAGGTTGTTTTATTGGAAAATGGGTTATTTGTCCAAAAAAAAATTAAACATGGTTCAAATGGACGAATAAAAACTATTATGGGTGAAATGGAAACAAAAGAAATAGCGAGGATAAAACTGGATTCATCCTGGTTTAAACTTAAAAAATAGCGAGGATGAAACTGGATGCATCCTGATGTAAATTAAAATTAAGAAAAAGAATTTGAAAATGGGTAGGATGAAATTGGTTACATCTTGGCTATTTTTATATTTTTCTCCATTTAAACAGTATCAAAATCAAAATGTATTTTCACCCAGGAATTATTGATTTTGGTCTTTTTAACCAATTTTATGTTTCTTCTTATAATGTTTATTTACTTTTTTACCTTCAGTTCATGTCATGGAATTTTTTTAAGTTACATTTATGGTTCGCACGAGTTTTTAAGCATCTTTGTGTTTTTCTTATAACATTATAATTTCTACGAGTTCTTGAATTTTTCTTAAGCATCTTTGTGTTTTTCTTATAACATTTGAAGTTCTTAAATTTTTGTTAAGTTACATTTATCGTTCGCACGAGTTCTTAAGCATCTTTGTGATTTGCATACGCACGTGAGTCTTAAGAGAGACTTAACTGGTAACCTTGTTAAGATGTCAGTGATGATGTCTTCTGGAAGACTAGCACCATTGGCTATACCAAGTCGGCTTATTTTTCTCTGCATATTCACCATAAGCGCACATTACAAAATTAATGTTATATAATATAATACATATATGACAACCAGATTTGGATATGATTCATATGAAGACGCATACCATTGTTGCTCCTTATAAAGAAAAAATAAAGCTAACACAAATGACTCCTTATAAAACCTACATTTCATATATATTTATACAAATATAAAATTACCATGTACAACATCCCAAGCAAACATCTTAAAAGTTCCTAAATGATTTATAATATTTTCTTGAACTATATAAATGCCCTTAATTTAACGGATATGGAAGTCCAACAGATTTTCAAGGTTGCATCCGTGCCCGATCCGTTATCCGTTGGATTTCAAAAATTTCATCTGCATCCAACCCATTAACGAACGGTCCGGGCATCCATCTGCAAAAGAACGGTTGGTCCCGATTAAATCCGCGGATTACGGGTCAAATGCTCGCCCCTCACAACTCAAGAGTTATCCCGAATAAGCAGCCCACTTGTGACAAATGGTATAACATATAGTGGATTTCCCTATGATGTAGCAATTTCTTTTGGCCTTTAACGTTTAGTTGTTTCTTTTTAAGGTCCCTAATGTGTTGATTACCGTAGTCCCATAGGAAAACTTTTGGTCATGACTATGATCTTAGTTTATACTTAAATAAATGGAGTATTATACTAGGGGAACATATGAAAACGTGAGACAGTAGTTATAGTAGTGATTAGCCCCTGCCTCCCTTACTGACGGCCTACCCTACTTAATAAAGGCGCCCGGTTTCTTTGGCAGACGAGGATGCGCTTAAAGTAGCTAGTTAATGAAGGTGATTCCTTTTACTACACGCTTTAGGGGCTTAGCTTAGGATAATGGCGCCCGGTTTCTTTGGCAGACGAGGATGCGATTAAAGTAGCTAAGGTGATTCCTTTTACTACACGCTAGCTTAGGATTATGCAGTAGGAAGGGAAGGATAAATGAGTAGCCATATTCTCATTCAGTGGATGTTTCTGTCCCCAATTTGCTTTAATTCATTAATTGCCATAGATAGACACCTGCGACTCCCCTCGCCTTTCACTTCCATCAAGTTACTTGATTTAATACTAGCATACATTCTCCATCCATAAAACTTTAAGTACCACAAAATAGACTAATCCTAGCATGCTTTGCAAGAGTATCAGCAGCAGAGTTTGCTGCTCTCCAAAATAATTAACTATAATTCCATTGATATAACGCATCAGATATGTAAAAATTAAACTTCTTGTACACTACTGCCTCCCCAATCACAAGTTTTCAAATTAAGCGAACTAAGCTACCAATGAAATCCCATGTTTGGGAACCTGGCGCTGGCAAAATCCTGTCGATCTTAAGTTTTTTAGCTACTTCATGGTAGAGATCATATAAATAAGTTGAATTCTTACCATGATGTACTAAAATCGCATCATTCTTGAGAGGTTGTTTCAAATCCAAATGCCGGAGCCCTGATTGTTTCATCTGGCCAATATTGAACATTTTTGTCCACGAATCAGCTACACCGTAATCCTTCATCGTCCATACTTCGCTAACGTTCTTTTCGAAATCATTACCAACTACGCAAAGCCAACCTCCCAAAACACACACTTGTGCTTCATTAAACTTGTGCCGAAAATGTTGGGGTAGCAAAATATACTTCACTGTCTCATTGCCAGTATCAAAACAGCCCATCTCTTGGAGGCCGGTATAACCCAACCAATGAAAAAATCCTTTGTAAAAAAATAGTTTGTTGCTAGGATTATAATGGGCGTCTGGGATTGTTTTCCATGAATTGACTTTTAATGAATAGACATGGAGACTCGCGTGCATATGAACCATGATTATATAATCCTCAGGTTTCAAATCATAACCAAACCCATAGCTATCCTGTTCGCTGCATGGTGTTGGTATTGTAGGTATTTTCTTGTAGTCATTGGTTAACGGATTCCAAATGATAATGTCTTTACTGGATGATCTATAGCAAACCAAACCCTTACAACAACCTAAAATTTCATGCTTTGCATGTTCCAATGGATAAGCAATGTGAACAAGATTTTTATATAATGATGTTGATAAATCTAACGACTAGGAATCGTGATCGTAATCAAGATAACATATCTTTCTAGCATGTTCCAATTCTATTGGCTTATCTTACCCTGCATGTTAACCAGCAACGCACATATAGATCACGCAGCTGATATCACAAAAAAACGTACGTAACTAGTACTACTGTTTGATGTACAAAAATCAGGATTCGGGACATACCATTGTTGTTCTTCTTTCACTAAACTCTCTTGATACGATGATTAGAGTATTTTTATGGTACGAGGGTCATGCTTTGGATCCTCCAACCCTTTCACATTCATTGGCAATATGTTGGCCGTCTCGGCGTTTCCTACCTCTATAATGCTCTCTTCAGTCTCTACAATGGTTTTTAACTTATTGGGCTTTAAGTTTATTGGTAGTTCAAATGAATCACAAAACCAAGCCCATATCATGGAATTAAAATGCTGATTATGGTTATCTTGAGTTCGATTTTGTGCATTCTTTCTTTCAAGAGTGTTTTCACATGTTATCTGAATTTCACCATTTTAATTAATTTTATTAGTTGTGTAACGATCCACGAGATTCTTAACATGCCGTAATACTCGACTACTATCTACAGCAGCACTATTTGACCCAGCTGCACAAGACAGCTATATGATCTAGCCAATGGCAATATTGAACAGATCTTTCTTCTTGTCTCATTTACCTTTTTTTTTTTCCTTTTTAGAGTGGTTAATAATAAAAAAAAATATACAACAAGATTATTAGTTTCTATTACTAATTTAACTAGTACAACCGTTGCCACGGTGGAAGGGCCGACCGAAGAACTGGACGAAACGACACCACTACGTGATCACATGGATTCAGATTTGTAAGGAAAAAATTTTTTACACATGTTCATAATCACTAACATTTCTAGAATTTACCAAAGCTCATCAGGTTCCACGAAATGTATCCAAAGCTCGAAACACGCAGAGAAAGAGACATTACTTGTTCAATGTCCGGTAGTCTTGTTTTCATTCCACCGGTAGTAAATGTATCCAAAGTGGAACCTTCTTACGAATTCAAGTAACAAACACATAAATCCCTAATTACAGCAAATGGTGTGTTCAAATATTCTCCGTCTTTCACCGACTGCAACCAAAAACAAAGGATATCTTTCATATTCTCTTGTTCCCCTTATTCTTTTTTGTGCTGGCTTCTTTGAAACTCCTGGAATTGCATTACCAAACAATTTCGATAATCATACAGCAAACTGGCAAAGATAGCTTTTCATACTGCTCTAAATTTGACATGTATATTATTTTCACAAATGGGTAACAGTAAGCATATCATGAACATGTACCAGATGAGGTTGTATCTGGATAGTCAGTTGAATCTAATGACTCATGCAGTAGTATACTGGTATATAGTGAACATAAGGGACATCACAGTTCATTCGGGCATTATTCATGTTGATTCGCAAGTGGATTGGTCTCCTGTGGCAGTGCCAGCACCTGTAAGTAGAAACAAAACCCGTCAAATTGACATAATACGGAATACACTAAGCAGAAGAGAAGCAAATACACAACTATATATCCGGAGGGAAGAATTAGATGCTATAGTAAAGAACAATACAAAATACAAAAGGTCCATGTATCATTTCTCGTATTTTTAGATATTATCATCAATTCTAATTTATTTTTCATGAATTAAATGCTAGTAAAGAGCCATACAAAATATAAAGGTCTATGTATCATTTTTCTCATTCTCAGATATTATCATGAATTCTAATTTAGGCGAGAGGGTTGAATATTTAAACTCATTCTTCCTTAAAAGAACATAGAGAATAATAAATGACTCCCCAAGCATTAAAACTAACTTCCCTGGAAAGCAATATATTTATGAAGCATGGCATTACTTAGTCGAAAGGGTAAGAGTTCGGGCGTTTAGGATGGCCATTGATAACAGGATTATGAGATGTTGTAACAATGACATGACTTGAACACATAGTAAGGCCTGAGGTTAAACATGGTAAACGAAAACTAAATTAACTGAGTCTTCAAAGTCCTTTACACAGGAAGGAAAACACATTTTTATGTTCTAAATGCGGCATGCACCAAACAATTGGGTAAGTAAGCAGCCACTTCGCGTTTGTCAAAATAATTAAAAAGAAAAGAAAAACTAATGATGCGATTATCTAATTCATAGCATTTACACAAATATTTGAGTGTATACAATCATTTCTCAAGTCTGTTTTTCTTTACAATATCCGATTGTGATGTAACTGGAACAAGGAAGAAAGATAGAAGACGATGGCCACAAACACGACATCAAAGCGGACACGGTATCCTCGGATATCATGATTTGTTAATTTTACACAAATCCGGGTATTATATTGACTCTTAGTAGCTTAAATGAATCTTCGATATTAGGCGATTTCATTGGAAACCTGGAGGATCATTAGCTAATTGGAAATCCGGCAGACAAAATAAAGCCAAACAGGGCGACATGATGAATGGTCGTAACATGAAAGTGGAACAATGTACATACTAAGATCTTGTTCTCCATGTTGAGAGATGGAATTAGAGTTACTGTAGGAGGAATTAGGTGATGCAAATCTTTGCTAATGTAAATATATAATGATAGGAGAGCATTAGTTAGGTGTCCAGTATCGACAAATCCTCTTAATCTAACCTATTTCTACCAATATTGAAAGCTGCTCTAACTCAATAGAGCAAGAAGCTCATTATCTTGGTACCGGGAATAGTAAACATCATGCAACGTAGAGAAAGAGACATTACTTGTTCAATGTCCAGTAGTCTTGTTTTCATTCCACCGGTAGTAAATTTACACATGCTCGAAACACCCATTTTCCGTTTCTTTTACCGACATCTCGTAAGAGACATTACTTGTTCAATGTATCCAAAGCTCGAAACACGCAGAGAAAGAGACATTACCAAAGCTCAACATCTTGGATCCTTTCCCCGAGGTGCTTTGGCACGGTAGTACTTCACAATAGGCAACTTGGGAAGACATACGTATACGAAGTACACATAGTAGCTCAAAAAATGCGAAATTCCAAAAACAAACGCAATTTTAGAGTTAAGATGCGCAATAAGTACCAACACCATCACCACTTATTGGAAATTCAGGTGCTCTAATTGTCACATCAACACAACTGATTCAACAACCTTTGCTCCAATTTAATCCAACTCAAAAAAAATATTATAATTCATCAAGACAAAAGAAGCGGTTGTTTACCTCCGTTTGATTGAGAGTAATCGATGTCGAAGAATAAAATTCTTTCTTTGAAAAAGTAGGATCAATTTCGGTCTCCAAATACATCAAATGTCGATCCAAAAATCTTTCTCGAGTTCGGGGATATCTTTATTAGTAAATCAGAAGTAGATCTT
This sequence comes from Papaver armeniacum, assembly GCA_023531295.1. Lineage (NCBI taxonomy): Eukaryota > Viridiplantae > Streptophyta > Magnoliopsida > Ranunculales > Papaveraceae > Papaver > Papaver armeniacum. Next base: position 34,851 of record JAJJWW010007742.1, on the reverse strand, counting down.
GAACAAAATTACATTTTCACGATTTGTGAGACGAAATCAAAGAAATTATCACATTCTGCAAGTTGGGTTTTCTTCAATTAGGGTTTCTTTCCTAATTATTTACGAAATTGAACAAGGCTGAGGTGATTATGTTCGATGATAGCTATGGTGGTGGAAGATTTAGTTAGTTCAAGTGGTGGCGGGATTTGGTGGCTACTGCGGCGGAAGAGTGAGGGATCGAACCCTCCTAATACTTCGATAAAAAAAAAAAGAACCCTCCTGATACCTCAATCGAAAGAAGAAGGAAGACGAAGGAAAAAAAAGAAAAAAATTGAAATTCGCAGGGAGCCGGGATTCGAACCCCCAACCATGAGGTGACTTTACCCAAGAGTTTACTAAACTGCCCCTCAACAATTACCACATTTCCAACCTCCGTGTCCTTTTTTTCTCCACATGAAATTTACGTGATTACCCATCGTGTTTGGTTATATTTACGCCAATTTTAGTGAGAAATAGAAGCATATAGGGGCTCTTTAGTCCTTTCATTGTTGATTGAAAATGGTTTGGGACACCAAAATCCAATCTTTTTGTGTCAATTGATGACTTACAATTTACAAAAAAGTGACCATATAAAGGTCCTCCCTCGCTTCGCTCGGTCGGCCCAATCATTTGAATTGTCGTGGAACTTCATCAGAAATTGGCATTTAAGTTCCTCGATAAAAAATCTGCGATCATTCGGCCAATTCTATAAATAAACATGCCAACTTCATCAGAAATTGGCATTTAAGTTCCTCCATAGTATTATTAAATAAACATGCTTCTCCACTAACAGGGTTAGGTGTTTTTTCACATCAATGAGTAATAAATATCTCAAAAATGAGTTTTGTTATCTTTTACACCTACGCACAAAATATTTAATAATAACCAACTATAAGTATAATAACAATACATCAAGGGAGGGATAATTTAACTTTGCATTTATAAAGAGAGAAAATTCAAAAATCGGCTAATAAATTTGCATTCTAATATATTTACGGATAAAAAAAAGTTCTTTGGACGAAAAATCACCCTTATTTATAACCAAAATTCTGGTTTTAATTGACAAAAATTGGAGTGTAACTTTTTCAGATTTGACTCCAACACTGCTGTAATAATCAACGACTAGATGAGTACTATGTATTAATATAATTTGGGTTTATAAAAACTGCCAAATAGCCTTTTATTTTTCTTTTAGAAAAAAAAAAAACAATAATGTCAAGCAATTTTAAAACTTTGGTTGTCAAATAGAAACTTTCCAATAGAAGCTTTCCAATCGAAAATACTTGGATTAAGAAGAACGTATCTAAAAGCTTCTGAAAAACAATTTTTAGACAAATGCACTACCTCTACACAAATTTAAGCTAGTGGTGCAAATGTACCACACACACACCAAACTCCATTTTGTCTCGAGAGGTGGTGGCGTGGTGCAGTGTATGTTCCCACTAGGCCACACTAGTCACGCAGTATCGTGGCTCTAGGTGATCATGCACAGTTCCATGCACCTATGCACGGATTAAAAAACACGATAAAAGATGCTCAAGAACTTTTTTTTTTTGATCGGCAAACTTAAATATATTAAAAGACACACAAGCGGTGTGCAAGAACTTGTTATTATTTAAGTTAACCAAAATTCCATAACATAGATGAACTCCGAAGTCTAATCTCCTAGGATAACACTACAATAGTAATGCAAAAAATCAACTTCTTGAACCCATCCAGAGCCCGACCGATCTTAAGTTCCCTAGCTACTCCATTGTTGAGATCATATAGATATGTTGTAATATCATCATGATGAACCAAAATCGCATCATTATTTAAAATTTGTTTCACGTCCATAGGCCGAATCCCAAAAAGTACAGAATGCTGATTGCAGCCTTGTTGTCGTAGTATAACTTCATAGGACCCGTAGGGCTGAATCCAATTTCCTTTAACAATATTCTTAACCACAATAACTCACAAATCCCATGACACATAGCTCTAAATTCTGTACGCACTAGATCTAGCCACTCTCTTGGTTGCTTCTTCTGCGCCAAGTTACTAGGTTTCCTCCAACAAATGAACAATAGCCGGAGGTAGATCTGCGATCAATCATCGACCACCGCCCAATCAAAGCATCGATGTATGCTTCAACTTCGACGTGATCATTTTTCGAGAATAACAAGCCCTTTCTTTGGTGCGAGACTTTAGGTACCGCAGATATTCTATACACTTGCATCCATATGTGTTTCGCGCGGAGCATGCATAAACCCGACTTACTACACTCACAGAGTAAGCAATATCGGGGCGAGTGTGAGACAAATAGATTAACTTTCCCACTAACCTTTGATATCTCTCTTTGTCCACTGGAATGCCTTCGGCGTCTTCTCCTAACTTCTTATTTGGTTCACTTGGTGTGTCGATGGGCCTGGAACCCGACATTCCTGTCTCGGCTAGTAAATCCAAAACATATTTCCTTTGACAGATAAAGATTCCTTCTTTTGATTTTGCCACCTCAATTCCTAGGAAATAGCGCAAGTCTCCTAGGTCCTTTATTTCAAATTCCTTAGCCAAGTAATTTTTCAATTTCCTCATTTCTTCCACATCATCACCTGTCATCACAATATCATCTACGTAGATAATAAGTATATATGGTGATTTTTCCATTTCTTGAACGTTTGAGAAACAACGTATGATCTCTGCCTGACTTTGATGATATCCGCATCTCAACATACTTCGTGTGAACCTACCAAACCATGCTCTTGGAGATTGTTTTAAACCATATAGAGATTTCTTCAACTTAAACACTTTTCCTTTATTAGTAGCTACTTGAAATCCTGGAGGAATGTCCATGTACACTTCCTCTTCCAACTCACCATTTAGGAAAGCATTCCTCACATCAAATTGTTTAAGGGGCCATCCCTTGTTTGCTGCCAAAGATAACAAGACACAGATGGTGTCCATTTTGGCAATAGGTGCAAAGGTTTCTTGATAGTCAATTCCATAGGTCTGAGTATATCCCTTAGCTACTAGTCTTGCTTTGTGTCTCTCGATAGTTCCATCAGACTTGTACTTCACAGTGAATACCCACTTGCAGCCGATTGTCTTCTTCCCTTTTGGTAGATACACCTCATCCCAGTGGAATTCTTTATTAGAGCTTCTTTTTCTTCCATTGTAGCTCTCTTCCACTTTGGATCTGCAAGGGCTTCTTCAATCCTAATAGGGATAGTCACAGAAGATAACTGATGTGCAAAGGCAGAATAAGTGGGTGACAAACGATGATAAGACACAAAGTTAGCCATAGGATGGTCAGTTGAATAACCATAACGAGATGGAGGTTTACGGGTACGATTAGGATATCTAGGAGGAGTAGGATCTTCCACAACATTAGTGGACTCATCAGCTGAAATATCATTATTATCAGTACTCAAGGTTGTTTCAACTGGTGCGGTAGAAGTTTCTAGTTCAGAATTACCTGTCACTGGAGTAGAAAATTGGCGAGGAGTAGAAAGAGGGGCCTTGTCTCTTCGACTATAAACTTGAACCTGAACTTGAATCTGCGGTTGAGGAGGCATTACCAACGGAGTAATCTCGCTATCCTTGCATATGCTAGGTGCTGAAGGTAGGTCACACCAAGGCTGATCTTCAATATATGTACTCTCCCCCCTGAAGAGAATCTTCCTTCAAGAAATACGATCTATCTTCACAAAAAGTGACATCTCTAGATACAAAAAACTTTCCAGTAGGAGGGTGAAAACATTTGTACCCTTTTTGAGTAGACGAGTATCCTAGGAAAACACATTTTAGAGCTCTAGGGTCTAATTTACCCCTACCCTGTTTATGAACATGGACATAGCAAACACACCCAAATATTTTTGGTGGAATACGTACAGGAGGATCAAAAGAAAGGCTACCAGAAAGCACAACAAGAGGTGTTTGGAATTTGAGAACTCGAGAAGGCATCTTGTTGATCAAGTGTGCTGCGGTAAGGATAGCATCACCCCAATACAATTTTGGAACACTCATAGAAAACAACAAACATCTAGCGACTTCTAATAAGTGACGATTTTTACGCTCAGAAACTTCATTTTGTTGAGGAGTATCGACACAAGTGGTTTGGTGGACAATCCCTTGTTCTAAGAAATAAGTGGAAAGACCTTGATTTAAGTACTCGCCACCTCGATCTGATCTTAATACTTGTATGTTTTTGTTAAACTGGGTAAGGACAAATTTATGAAAGATCTTGAAAAGAGTGGACATCACTCTTGTCTTTCGATAAGTACACCCAAGAGACTCGAGAGTAATCACAATGAAAGTAACAAACCAACGAGAACCGAAAGAACTAATGACACGTGACGGGCCCCAAACATCACTATGTATAACAGAAAAGGAGATGAACTTCTATTAATGCTTGAAAGGTATGAAACACGGTGATGTTTAGCTAACTCACACACTTCACAATAAAGTTTAGATATATCAAGTTCTGAAAATAACTTAGGAACAACCTTTGTAAATACCCAAAAGAAGGATGTCCCAAACGTTTATGCCATAGCCAAGTTTGTTCCTCAAAATCAGATGCACTTGTTGAATTGTAAGCTCTTGTACTGTCATCTTGTGTTATACCCAAAACTCCAAATAATACAGCCCCCTCTCTTTTACCAAGACCAATCGTCGCCCCTGTGAGAAGGTCCTGAAAAACACAATGAGTGTCATAAAAGGTAACACAACACTTTAGAGCTTTGGTTATTTGGATGATAGATAGGAGACTGCAAGATAGATTTGGAACATGTAACACCGTAGAAAGGGACATGGAGTTGGTTATCGGAATATCTCCTTCACCGAGAGACAATAGATGGAGATCCATCACCAAAAATACGAGGTTTTCTAGGACTAGGATTATAAGTGGAGAACAAGTTGGACCTGGTAGACATGTGATCAGTTGCTCCACTATCGATAATCCAAGAATCCTTAGATTTATCACATGTAGAGCTCAATACGGTACCAAAGTTATCTGTGTTACCTGATTGATCCAAAGAACTAGATCCAGCAGAATGTTCCTTTGCTGACAACATTCTTGCGTAATCCTTTATCATCTGCTCCAGCTGGTCTTGAGATGGATGCGAAGAAACATTAGATGATGTCAAGGATGGAGGTTGAAACTCCCCCTCATCAGCTGTGTGGTATGCTCTTGGACCACCATTACGACCTCCTCTTCTTCCTCCACCACTGCCACTAGAGAAGCCTCCTCTCCTATAACCGCTTTGCCATTGTGGACGCCCATTAATCTTGAAGCATGTCTCCCTAGTATGCCTTCTCTTGTTACAATAGTCACAATATAGTGAGTCTTTCTCGTCAGGTTGGCGGTTGTTTCCTGATGTGACTGTTGGAACATGAGTGGAGGTGGTAATGACCTTCAATCTTTGAACTTTCTTGAGCCATTTGAGATGGCATAGCAACCCTGCGAAGTTCTTCGACACCTAACAATTCCATAGACTTCCCAAAGTGTAGGCAATGGATCCTTTCCCAGTATTTGAATTCTAATAGGGTCAAAATTTGAGTCTAGACCAGCAAGGAACTCAATAATTCAACCCTTTTCAATTCGCCTCTTCAACTTGGTGGTGTCAGCAACACACTCCATGTCACATGGCTGGAGGAAATCAAGTTCTTGCCACAAAGATTGAAGAGCATTATAGTAAACCGACAAGGGTCTATTATTCTGCCTTGTCTCTATGACTCTACGATTCAACTCATAGATTTGCGTAGCGTCACCAGTTACCACATAAATCTGAGAAACTGCATCCCACAGTTCTTTTGCAGTGGTTAGGCGCATAAAACTGCTCCTCAACTCGGGAGATATAGAATCAATCAACCAGCTCATGATTAGAGCATTTTCTTCTTCCCAAGTCTCATGTGTAGGGTCTGAGATTTTTGGACATGCCTTGCTTCCAGTCAAATACCCAACCTTTCCCTTACCGGTGATGTAAAGCTTCACCCAATGAGACCAAACAAGGTAGTTGGAGTCATCCAACTTACAAGATGTCATCTTATGAGTAAGATCTAGAGATGTTGGATTCCTAGAAGTAGAACAAATACTTGGGGTAGAAGGAATACTAATTTCAGAAGCACTAGCCATAGCTCTGACTTAACTCAACAATCAAAAAACAGATTTCAAAGAAGAAACAACTTACAAACAGCCACAGGTTCTTCAAGAACAGCAGTTTGCAGCTTCTTTTGAACAACTTCAGGATCTAACTTCAAATTTGAATCACAGATGGAAACTATAGTAGATCTAGGTTAAGTTTTCTCTTCTCTCTCTCTTGTGCTCTGATACCATGTAGAAACAGAGAGAGTGATTGAAAGAGTGTATTTCCACTCATAGGAGAAGCCTCCTTTTATATACTCAGGTATACAACTGTTCCCACATTAGGGTTTGGTAAAAAAAATATCTAGTTACACTATTTCTAACACTAACACTAACTGTACAGTGAACTTAACCCTGAAACTCATTTCCACACATTGCTGGTAACATTGCTAGGATGTCAATGGTGATGTCTTCCGGAAGACTACCACCATTCGACATACCAAGTGGGCTTATATTACTCTGCATATTCACCATAAACGCACATATAGGATGATAACTGTTAATCAACTGATTTTATCTAAAGACTTAAAGGCCTAGACAAATAAAGCTCCCACGTTGAATGGTAAGGAAATCGTCGCTTTCTATTGGCCGAAATAGGCTTTTTTTGAGTTTTGTGAAACGAGCGTTTTGGTGAGGACACTTTGCAATGTATGGTTTAAAGAGAATAGAAAAAGATAAAAAAAAAAGGAAACCAAATTCAATTTGGAATTCGTGAGGACACTTGGCAATGTATGATTGGTTTAAAAAGAATAGGTAAAGATAAAAAAAAAGGAAACCAAATTCAATATGGAATTCGCGGGGACACTTGGCAATGTATGATTGGTTTAAAAATTACAAACTCAAAAGGAAAATCTAACCTACCATGTTCGGAATTTTATAGAAGTCCAAATTCAATTTGGAAATCGTGTATCTACCGTATAAGGACTCTTTTTTCCAAATTAATATATATATATATAAAGGGGGAAAAATCCACATTTTTTATGCGAAAATAAAATGAAAAGTAAAATAAAATATACACATATTCTCCACTTATTTAATGTGTTTGCCTCTCACACCAAATCAAAAATACATCGCCACAGGGAGAGGGAAAGCCCCACGTACACCAAATCAAAAATGTATCGGCACAAGACAGGGCGAAGCCCCGCTCACACCAAATCAAAATGCATCCCTACGGGGCATCTCCACGGGACGTGGAGAAGCCCCTCACACACAAAATAAAAAGTGCATCCCCACGGGGCGGGGTGAAGCCCCGCGCACACCAAATCAAAAATGCATCTCCACATGCCGGGGCAAAGCCCCGCGCACACCAAATCAAAATGCATCTCTACGGGGCGGGGCGGGGCTGGCCGAAGCCCCGCACACACCAAATCAAAAATGCATCCCCATGGGGTGGGGCAAAGTCCCGCGCACACCAAATCAAAAATGCATCTCCACGGGGCGGGGCGGGGCGAAGCCTTTCTCACACCAAATCAAAAATGCATCCCCACTGGACTAGGCGGGGCGAAGCCCCACACACACCAAATTTTAAAAAAAAAATTCCCGGTGCGTAGCACGGGAACAAATCTAGTCATCATAAAAGCTTTAACTATCGTTTTTATAAAACAATGATAACTAGTAAATTTTGCTAGCAATTATACAAATATCATATTGAGAATATTGATCTACGTTGTATCCTGAACGTAAAGAGACAGTTGATATGGTTCTCATGCTATTAAAACTTGTAGAAATTGACGTTTAGTCCCAAAGTTACTGGGCTTAGGACGCTTTAGTCCATCCATATGAAGCCCAGTATAGTTTAATCCAAAAAAACCCCGCCCAGAACAGTTTAGTCCAAACTTGGACGATTTAGTCCAAAACCGCGTACGAGTCCCGAGTTTCCGATTTTCCTATATCCCATAATTACCCTCGAACGATTCATTCTATATAAAGTATGATTTTGAAATCGAAACTTTTGGATCTGAAACTTGAATTGAAAACAAGATGCAGCTCAAAGATGATTTGGGAGGCGATTTAATGATTTGAGAGAGAGATTTTGATCGTTTCTTCATCATACTTCAACTCGGTTTTTCGTTCTTAGTCCGAGAACTTTACTTGATTTGAGAGAGAATTGTTTGTTCTATAGTAGAAAATTCTTAATCTCAGGTTTGAAGAAACCACAGAGTGAGAGATAGATCGATCCTCTCATAGATTGGATTGTGATTTCTAATGGAGCAGAATTCAACTTCAGGTTAGTTTTCTTTTGGTTGTATTTCATCTAATTTTCAGGTTTTGTTTCTGATTTTTAGTTTTACTGAGTTTATGAGTTGATGATATCAATTTGTGTAATCTTGAGTTGATATTTTGTTATATTCTAGCTTTTTTTGATTCTTGATATTTTTTTTCTTTTGTTACTTGATGTTGATTTTTTTAGTTTTATGATGCATGATAAGAAATCGAAGGTGATACTATATCCTAGTCTTCTATTTTTGTTCCATTAAGATTAGGAGCTTAATTGATGGAGTATTTTTATCTAGGTTTAACGTTAGTTGATGTTTTTGCATTTTTAAATGTGTACTCATCTTCATATGTTTATTATCATTTCTTTTATCTAGAAATCGTAATATGTAGGTGTTCCAAATAAGCACTTCTTCTTTATAAATCTTATATAAATTGACAAGTCCATTAATCTTTGTTTTGAATCATTTTTTAACATGCAAGAGGAATTGAAGAATTTGTGGGAGCAAAGTCATGTTCTCATGTTCTATTGGAGGTCTTTGATTCTCTTGATGATGATGATTTTTAAATGCTTCTGAGTATGGTAAAACTAAAAGCTTGTAAATACTAGATAAATTCGATTTTTGTTACTTGATGTTGATTTTTTTAGTTTTATGATGCATGATAAGAAATCGAAGGTGATACTATATCCTAGTCTTCTATTTTTGTTCCATTAAGATTCCTGAGCTTAATTGATGGAGTATTTTTATCTAGTTTAACGTTAGTTGATGTTTTTTTTGCATTTTTAAATGTGTACTTTCATGTACACCTATTACTTTTGGGTCGGTTTTATGAATTTGAAGCTTCATATGTTTATTATCATTTTCTTTGTAATATGTAGGTGTTCCAAATAAGCCATATACGACAAGTCCATTAATGCTGTTTTGAATCATGGTGAGCATTCTAATTTGTTTTTCGTGTTAATACTAAAATAACCGTAGAAGAATTGAAGCATTTAACATGCAAGCACCGGAGGTCTTTTTTATTGTCTCTCACGGGAGTATATGTTTCGATTATATGGACAATGCTCAAGTAGTTTATGTGACAGGTGATATACAACTTCAAAGTTTAATTGGTTTCATGATTCTTATTGATAATGAAGATGTGTATTTGCGTGTGGGAATAATTCCGAATCATACTTCTCGTTCTAAGTATGGTAGTAGCGATGCAGTGAGTTAAGTTCTAAGTCCAGTTTGCGGCCCAGTGGTTACGCTTCTTGTTCTAAGTGCCTTGTGTAAATCGGGAAGTCCTAAGATGGTAAGGGTGTTAGATCATGATGCGAGACAAGGGTAAGCCTCTTATTATCGATGAATGGAATTATATATTTGTGAGATTGGTAGAGAATTCGTGGGTGGTGTTAAAGCTATTAGGATTGCTCTTGATGAATACAAGATGGCTCTTTTGGTCACAAGCCTATTATTCTTAAAAATGATAGAACTCGTTTCTTGCAAAATGCGAAAAAGATGGTTGTGCTTGGAGGATTCATTTTGGGCACATGTGAATGGTGATACTTCTCGGTTCGTCTTTGAAAGATTCTAACGCTCACGGGTTAGTGGTTTTCATACTAGTCCACATTGCTAGAAATAGTTAGTTTACTTGCTATGGTTAGTTTTTATATTGATTTGTTTTAGGTGTACATTGTGGTGCACTTGCTACGAGTAGAGTCTTTGAAGTACCAACACATGTAGATCTTGTTGGTACTTGTAACAAGTATATGTGGTGCCTTTGCTAAGAGTCTTAGATCTTGCTGCGGTTAGTTTTATGTTGATTTGTTTTAGGTGTACATTGTGGTGCATCAGTACTACGAGTCACCCACTCCTTAGTCATGTGGTGTACATTGTGGTGTACCTTATTAGTTTTTATGTTGATTTGTTTTAGGTGTACATTGTGGTGCTTTGTACTTGTTGTACTCTTAAAATACATGTTCTTGCTTGGTTTTGTGTATGTTCATATTGTTGTTTTTGAAATCTTATTAGGTGTGAATTGTGGTGCACATTACTTATTCCATTTTATTTATTTTTTTGTAGTTGTGGTGTTGGTTTGAGGTTGAAGAGTCTGCGGTGACAACCAAGTTAATCAAGCATTTGATCGTGACAATTTACTGGGGTGATCCTAGCTTAAAACCCAATCAAATCATATCACTTTTCAAGAAAACTTATGGGTCCAATATTAAGTATCACCATGCCCGTAGAGGAAAAGAAGGCATATTTGAAGAACAGTATGGCGATGATGAGAAGTCGTATAGTGATTTTACTTGGTATTTTAAAGCAATTGAGCAAACTAATCCCGATAGCTATGTGAAGTTTGAAGTTGAGGATGGAACAAATAGATTTCAGAGGATCGTTTGTTACGGTGCTTGCAAGCATAGCTATAAGTATCTTAGGCCCATGATTTACTTGGACGCTACTTTTCTTACTGGTAGATACAGGGGTACTCTTATGGCTGCAACATGTATCAACGGAAACAATGAGTTTTACCCATTTGCTTTTGCCATTGTACAGTCTGAAAACAAAGATAATTGGTTTTGGTTTCTGGATAATCTCCAAAAACTATTGTCTATGGTCGATGATCGTCCGATTGTTTTCCTTAGTGATCGTGGAGAAGGACTCTTGCAGGGCATTCCAAAATATTTTCCTAATTCATATCACAGCTATTGCTTTTATCACATCAAATGCAATCTCCCCATTGGATCAGGTGATGCAAATTCGAAGCCCATTCTTGATTTGTTTTACAAAGTGCGTACTCTTACACACCCGACAAACTTTGAAGAAGCTTTGAAGGGAATGCATGCAATTGGAGCTGGGCATGTTGCTAACTATATCGACTATTCCAAAGGAGAAATGGGCAAATGCGTTTTTCCTGTGTATGCGAATATGGTGCTCACTCTTCAACTCTTCTTTGAGTCCTTGACAACTGGGTTCTTCCTTTTAAAAAGTTGCATTTTGTTCTTCTCGATGCGATACGGTGAGTTTTATGTTTAGTTTTTATTTATACAACTATGTCTTGCATTTGTTTTGCATACATCTGTTTTCTTTGATCTGTAAATACATGTATCCAACTGTGTGTACATTGTTGTACACATTGATTTCCTTGATGTGTACATTGTTGTACACATGTTTTATCTGTATTCCTTTTTGTTGTACACATGTTTTTGATTTTATGGTTTGTGTTTTTATCATGTCGGTTTGAAGGTTATGGACAAAATGTCCGAGAGAAGGATACTAGGTCCCTGGAAACATTCAACACTAGGCTCACTCCGAATATGAGGCTTTACTAAAAGGAAAACATCGACATTGGTCGTACTTGGACCGTTGTTAAGTCCATGGAAAGATTGTATGAAGTCGGTCTCCCAGGACTCATTACGTAGATCTATTGCATAAAACTTGTACATGTCACATGTGGCGAGTTAATGGTTTCCCTTGTGCACATGCTTGTCTTTTTACCAATTCAAGCTACTAGAGAAGACATCTATGATTTTGTTGAGTCATACTTCACCACCGAGTGGTATAACAGGACATACCGGGGAGATCATCTTGCCAATCCCCAATTATGACAAGCCGCGAGACTTATGATCCTAGTGATAGGGTTATTGTTCCTATTCCTGTTCCTCCACCGGGTAGGCGAAGAACACAAACGAATCGAGGCATCCTTATGAGAAGCAAAAGAGGAAAATGATGTGCACAAAGTGCTTCACACTTGGTCACCACAACGAGCTACACTGCCCATGATTTGATGACTTTTTCTATGTTTCATTTTTTCAAAAGATTATATGTGTTTGGTATTTACTTTTGGTAATGTCTTTTCAATTTTCTTTGGCGTGGATAATAAGTGCCGGGACATGTGTACCATTACGTACACCTTCCCGTGAACTTCGATTTTTATTTTCTGTCTTTTTACATGTGTACCACTATGTACACCTTGGTGTACAATGGATGCTACTAGTCTATTTTGTTTAGTAATTACTTATTACTTTTGTTATGTTCAATTTTTCAGTTCTGCATGATATAAAATTTTTAGTAATATACTTATGTCTTTCATTTTCTTCTTTTGATTATGAAAATCTAGGAGATCAAAACATGTGTACCTTTATGTACACCTTATGAAAATCACGAACATGTGTACCTTTTATGTACACCTTATGAACAGATTTACTATGTCATGCACATGTACAATCAAGTACACCTTAAGAGATAAAAACCTTATGAAACAGGTTTCTCCTATGTCAATTTTTTGTGTACAATCAAGTACAAATTTCCAACTAATAAAAATATTAATTCAAGGTCTTGATAAGTCATAAACAAAGTTATAAAATCAAATTTGATTATGTTGTCCGCAAAGATAGAAAATGTTTAGAAGCAAGCAATTCAAAAATTGATCTTGTATAATGAATTATGAAAATAAACTCTTCTTCCTCCTCAATGGATTCTTTTCCATACTCAGGCGCCACTGCTTGTGTGCTTCATCAGTTGCTATATCCCACACTGTTCATAGATTCCGACTTTTTTAGCATCTTTGCCACCAATGTTGCTCTCATATCTGACTGATTTTTTTCGCCCTCTGCTGATCTCTTTCCATACTCTTTCTCTTCTTCATACCTCGTTTTATAAAGTAGCAAGTATACGTGACAATCTGGTTGGTACTCCTATAGAAGGACAACTTTGCATGATGTTTATCTCATCTTTGTTCTATAGGCGCATCACCCTTTAGCACTCTCTTTTTGTTGAGTTCCAAGCTGCACCACATTTGCCGTTGTTGTGCATCATTTTGTAGTGCTCATTTGAGTGCGGCGAGTTGTACCACTTCCATTCCTCGGCTATGAAATCAAACTTCAAAAGCGACAGTGAAGAAGCCCCACTGCATTTTGTATTGTAGAGTGATTGAGGGGGATTAGAAGAACTTCCAAATCGTCGGGCATGTCCGTATGAAATCTACCACAAGCCTTTGTGTCTCACCGATGTTGTTGTTCTTCACATAGTCTTGCAATCAATAATTTGTTGGAAAATAAGGTACACCTAAATCATACCTATATAAAATCTATCAATCAAACATTCATGCAAACACTTAATATAGCATTCGTCAATCATATGGCATCTTGGTGTATATCTATGTCCACTCCTAAAAATAAATCTACAAAGGCATCTTTGGTGTATATATCTATGTCAATCATGTGTACTAGTATGTACACATCATTAAATTATCTATATATGACATTTTTTATTTGTTTTTTGAGAAACTTACACATGCGGTAGGACTCATAATTTCGCATCTCATGTACTTGGTCATCGGGATGACGGATTCTTGTCTCGACCATTGCATTGTAACGTCGATGGATGTAAAACTCTGAGTACCGCTTGATCCAAATACTTGTTGAACATCAATTCACAAAGTACTTTCCCCACAATCATAACATCTTCCTTGGTTTTGGATCTTGGAGCCTTGTTAGTTCCCAAGCTACTGGAGCCGCATAATCATAAAGGAAATGTCAACATGGTGTACATAGTGGTGCACATAAGCTTTTTCAATAAGATTCAATCATTCATATAGTACGAGGTATTGTTTTGTGAACTTACGTCGAGGCTTGCATAATCGAAGAATTTACGTACCCTTTTCTTGTCCCGGTCCTGTGTCCATGGCATGGTAAAGTGGTGATTGACGGATATCTGCGGCAAAGGCGATAAGGATGATACTCATTGTCCTTTCTCTTTTTCGGAGCGGGATAGAGTGTTTGTTCTTCGTCCTCAAGTTGGATCCTCTTTCCCTTTTCAACTCTTTTGACATCCATTTTCGGCCTAACTTGTTTGTTTTTGCCCTCGGCGATGAAATCGGCGTCAAGTTTTTTTTTGCAACTCTCTTTAGTGGTGTCTTGGACACCACTGCCAAAGGCAGCTCTTGTCTTCAACATTTACTTCCTTCATCCTCCCGACTCTTGTCTTTCTTTGGTGGTGTCTTCTGCTCTTCTTGAGCGCTAAAAATTCATCTCCATGTTGTTGGATGAATTGCCTTGCTTGAAAGAACAATCAATTCTCTTATGTCTTCTTTGGATAATGATCTCACGGGACGACTCTTCTTTAGGATCTTCTTGGCTCAATAATTGAAAGCTTGGACATTCGTTGATCACGGTTGCCATCTTTTCCTTCCGTCGACGCTGCCATTATTAACAACCTTTTTCAAGCTTTATGAAGACACTTTCGAGACAAGTTGTCTAGATTTTCCTCAATTGTTTAATAATGATCATCCGAGTTGATCTTCTCCTTGAGTGAGTAAAAGCACATCTCCTTCAACCGGAAAGCATGCCTTTAGGGTCAGTTGAGCTAAGGCTTCAGCTTTCAATGATTGAAGCCTCATCAATTTCAATTTGTTTGAGTTGCAACATGGTCTTCTTTATATGCGAGATGTCTCTGTGGAGAAGTCTTTGAAAAAATGAAATTTTGTTAGGTTCTACAAAAGTGTACATCTTTGTACACACACATATACTGAAGAAATCACTAAGGTGTACGGCTTGGTACACATATAAAAATGAAAACAAAAATGAAATTACTAAGGTGTACTGACTTGGTACACGAAGAAATCACTAAGGTGTACGACTTGGTACACATAAAAAAATGAAATTTCTGTTAGGTTCTACAAAAGTGTACATCTTTGTACACACACATATCTGAAGAAATCACTAAGGTGTACGACTTGGTACACATATAAAAATGAAAACAATGCGAGCCTAACAAGAAAATATTTCTTTATACCTCGGGTTGTTAGCGAGTTTGAGACTCAACTTCAAGCCTTGTTTCATCCTCTTCTTCATTTGACTTTGTGAGGCTGTTTGAAAAATATAATTTTGATTGAATTATATCGGTGGTGTACAAGTATGTACATCATACAACATATACGAAATAAAATGTTGATACCATACCTCGGCTTGTTAGCGATTTTAGGACTCAACTCCTTTGTGATATTCACTTCCATCATCCATAGCTTTTGCTTCATTTCCATTATTGGTCTTTGACGAAGGGGAGCTAAAAGATGCAAGTTTAGAGAAAAGGTATGAGTTATAGCATACTGGTGTACAACTATCTACACACATAAAAACAAATGAGCGCCACATTTAGTAAGAGTGATTTTATACCTTTGTTTTCAGAGGTGGCACCCTCGCCACCACCTTTGCCACCTTGGTCATCATGATCATGCATGTCACCACCTTCGCCACACCACCACCTGCATATCACCACCTTTGCCACCATCATTGTCATCGTCATCGTCATCACTATTATCACCTTTGCCACCATCATCGTCCTCCTTCTTCTCATTTTCATGTTTCTCCTCAACCTCTTCCTCCTCCTCCTCATCCTCCTCCTCAACCTCCAACTCCTCCTCCTTATCATCCTCTTCCTCACTTTGTAACTTTTTGTTGAATGAAATGATTTCTTGCAAGGTCTCAGCAATTAAATCAATGACATCCAGATCTTTTTCCAGGTCTTCATATTAGGCCGAATAAAGTATCTTAGCTTTTTCTTCAATGAAGCTAACAAGCTTTTGATGTTTAAGCTCCAACTCAGAAAGTTCTTCCAATGCTTCATCTCTTTGCTGTGCTGCTATGTACAACTTTTCTTTCAGTACATCTCTGCTATTTTCTCCCCTGATCTTTACGTACTCATCCATGTCTGTTCATTCATCACTCCAAGCTTTTACCCATCCGGGTTGCATCTCGAAAACATGCCAAAGTGTCAATATGTATAACAATTGTACATCTTTTTACACTGTGTTACAGTGTATATTGTTGTGCACATGACAAAATTTTCTCACCATTTTCAAGGTGTATATTGTTGTACACATATAGGAAGAAATCACTATCATAAAGAAAGTTATGAAGTTACCTTTTTCATGGCTTCATTAATATCTTTCTCTATTGTATTCTTGATGTCACTTGATTACCCACCTTAGAAATCTAGGAAACCTTGTTCATTGTTTGGCGTCATCTTTGTTGTTATGTTCACAAACCAATACTGCATTGACAAAAAGTTAAAGAGTTAGAAATCTTAAGACCAGAACAAATACGGTGAACAAAAGCATGTAAATTGGTACAACTTAATACTTGTGTAAAACAATGTACACATACTATACATGTGATGTACTCACCAACAAAGTGCCGTACAACCATTAACTTTAAGTGGATCACCAACATTTTCCTTATGCTATCCATTAAATATTTATGTATATGCACTGGCCAGTTGGTTTTCTTCATTCTTTCAAATGATTCAAAGTATGGAGCAAATTTGCTCTTAGTAATCCACTTCCATTTCTTTGTGGTAAAAAAAACAGTGATGCAGATACATCGCAAACAACACTACCAAGTCCTCGGCATTTCTCTCAATCTCCTTATCCAACTTTGATTTTAGCTTCATTATACGCAAGATTTCACTCTCCACATCAAGTTTCCCCAACTTAGATTTACGCTTGATTTATACGGTTTATTAGTGGACCGTATGTTTGCTCAGCTCTAGTTTTGGCACATTCTCCTTCATCGGGTTCGATCCCACCATTTCTAATTCAAAAATGAAGAACAAATCTTACTGGCATAGTCTCTGCTTCCACAAAGTTTTCTCCTCGGCGGTATTGAACATAAAGACATTTCTTTACGAATGATCATGGCGGAAATTTTGCACAATCTTCAAGATTGATTCTGGACTCTTGAACCAAACATCATCTCTCTTCTTCTCCTTTTTCTTTTAAGAGTTTTCCTCCTCCTCCTTTTCACTTTCTTGTTAATAAAGGCATCTACTACGGGCGGAAAGGGCTCTCTTTTTGCTTCTCTAACTGAAATTCTGTGAACCAGACTTTGTCACGATCCTTTTTACGTACTTCTCCATCCTTTTCAAAGTGCTTGTTCACAAACTCACTGATTGCATTAAAACACCTGCTCTATATGGTTTTTTTGTATCTATGAAAATAGACAAATGAGAATAAGAAAAGAGAAGCATAGCACATGATACTCATACAAAAATGCTGGTGTACAAACAAGTACACTGTTACAGATAGTGAGAAAAAAATGCTGGTGTACAAACAAGTACACTGTTACAGATAGTGAGAAAAAAACAGACAGAGCATACGCAAAATGCTGGTGTACAAACCAGTACACTGGTACAGATACGAGCATACAACATGCTGGTGTACCAGTATGTACACACATACAAGGAATATCATAAAAATTGGTCTAAAACAGGCAGAACTGGACACGGAGCACTGCAACAACATGGCGGTGTACCAGTATGTACACACATACAAGGAATATCATAAAAATTGCTACAAAAACAGTGAATGGACACGGAGCACTGCAACAACATGGCGGTGTACCGGTATGTACACACATACAAGGAATATCATAAAAATTGGTCTAAAACGAGCAGGCGACAAAGCTGGACACGGACATTATTTACTATTAATATCATAATTACTATAAGCAACAACATGGCGGTGTAAAGATGTGTACACACCAACAACAAAACAGTATCAAATTGCTCATAAAAATATAGAACTGCACATGAAACACAGCCGAGTAGCATGGTGGTGTCTGATTGGTACACATATAAGAAATATCATAAAAATTGCTCAAAATATACGAATCGGACTTGAATTGTTACCTTTTTTTCTCGCACATTATGATTGTTGAAGCCTTTGAATGCTTTGATTTCTTATTAGGCTGCGATGTTTTACGGTATAGAAGGCTTTGATGTTGAAGGCTTTGTTGTCTTTGGTTTCTTCTTAATTGGTGATGTTCTTGAGGTTTTAACTCTTTGATTTTGATGTTGGTACTTCTAAACTTCTCTTAGATCTCGTTTTTGGACCTCTTTGATTTTGGCGTTGGTGTTGAAATTGGTGTTGAATCTTTTGATGACGACTTCGATCTCGTCGTTGGTGACGTTGATTTTGAGATTTCGTCTCCCTGCTAGTGATGGATTTTGTTCTTGATTGATGATGAATCTTCAACTGTTGGTGTGTTATTCTTAGAAACTACTTTGTTTCTTTTCAACATTATGCTTATGATGCTTCAACTGTTGGTGTACATACTTTAATTAGTTGATGATGAATCGAGTTTTCTTGATGAATTTTGGGTTTTAGTCTGTGAGTTTTTTAGGGTTTGATTTTCTATTTGATTTTTCTTAAAGTTTCGAGAAAACAAAATGGTGCGATTAAAGCGAAAATTGTCCGTTCTGCCGCTTTAATTAGTTTTTTAATTATGGGCTAACGTGTCGCAATCACAGAGGCCCCGTATCGATTACAAAACTGATCCATTTGATTGCACGTGTGCTTAAATAAAAGCGTGCGAAGGTCAGTAGCGTCTTTGTACATTATTTGGATTAAATTGTACCTAGTCAACTAGGTCTGGACTAAACTGTCGTTTTTTGAGCGGTTTTGGACTGAACCGTTTTTTTCCCTTAAAACTTAGAATTCTCCATCCTCTCATAGCACGTCTCACCCCAAGTGCCCAAATCTTTGCCATTCACTGGCAATATGTCGGCGGTTGATAGGTGTAGAATACACCGTATTTACTATCTAGAGTTTATGCTTTCTTTGCTATTTTTCGTGTGAATTTTGTATTTTACGCTTGTTTTGAGTTTTATAGTTACTTTGGAGTCGCACGGAGGAAAAGAAGAAGAAATCACCCAAATTGAGCCAAAAGGGCAAAATTATCATTTCATGGGCAAACACTATACGGAACCCTATTAATGTTAAGGGGCAACTCTTTTGGAGGAGTACTAAAGCCAGGCCCAATCAAGGTTAAGGGGTGTTGATATCGGGGTACCCCTTATCATCTATCGATGGGTGCATTTATCTCGTAGGGTGTACCTATCCATTTCGTTCGACCCTAAAAAAAGAACTCACCTTTCATTCATTCATCTCATTATTTTTGTTCACCCGAGAAAAGCAGAAAAGGCTGTGAGCGTACTATGGATGCCAAAATGAGATTCGAGAGACTACTGAGATGATGGGAAGAGATGGAGAACAAGATGGGTTCGATTGTGGTGGTTCGATCTAGGGGTTCGGGACTGAGTTGGTGCTATTGATAATCACTGAGAAGAGATCGATGAAATAGAAGGTTAGGGTTTGGTGCGAAACAACTCAAATGGAGGAGAATCGGCAAGACCTGATGCTGTTAAGAAGCTCGCTATGAAGCAGATAAAGAGGAGAAGATGGGTTACGGCTTTTGAGTTCAAAGAAATTAGGGTCTTCGATGGATGAATTTGCCGCCGTTGTGAAGCTCAGGGAGATGCTGAATCGAGAACAGATTGAGAAAATCGATAGAGTCTGTTGGTGTTAGGAAGACTCAGGGTTGTTGTTGCCCAATCGAATCAATGTTTCGGTCAAGCAGAGTAGATCGAGCAGAGTAGATGGGTATGTGGTCGAGCTGATTCGAATCTGAGAAGAGAAGATGGTCGACGTTAAATAATGGTGAATTGTTGTGTCGATTGAAGATTTGATGAGGATGACAGGGGTTTACAATAGCAATGGAGCTCGGGAATGATAATGATGATGACGAGCTCGTGTTAGCAAAATGAGAATACTTCGATGGGTTGTGAAGATAATCGATTGAGTGCCGCCGAGTGTCAAAGCTCGAGAGAAAGATGAGCCGAGTATAGTGATTGTGAACTGTGAAGAGTAGTAACGATTTGAAGCTTTGCAATTGAAAGAATGAATGCCTGAATGAATAGATGAATGTTAGGATTCTTAGCAGGTGAAGAAAGGAAGGCCTGAAATTGGCCGGGAAGTACTATAAACGAACAGAACTCGGCCGGTTTTCTGCACCGGCGAGTCAACTCGGCGATGACCGATCCAGACGAGTCAGAGCGACTCAACTCACCCCAGTAAGACCGATCAATGAATCGAAACTGGGCGATCGGTAGCTAACTCACTCTTCCCCTTGACTGTTGACTAACTGTTGACTGACGATTGACCCGTTTGACCGTTAGTCCTAACGGAGGACTGACGGAATATTCCATCGCATATTCTCTCGACGGACAGAATTTTCAGGTGGCCGGCGGTGAGGTTTTCCGTTCGGATTCCGGCCACAATCCCAGTTTTCCGGCGAGCAAAATTCCAGAATTTTCTATGGACTTCTCTCATGGGTGTGAAGACTTGGGCTAGGAATTGGATGGAGAATTGGACTCAAATTTGGAAAAGGAAGGTGGAAGAGTTGAAAAAGCTTGGATTTGGAAATTGAATTGCAAAAGGAAAAGGATTCTATTCCTTAGAAGATTTGGAGAATATTGAAGCCTATAAATAGAGAAGTTTTCTACAACTTCTACACACCTCTCTACACACACATCACTTGTGTTTTTGCTTGCTTTTCTAAGATTTTTCTTCTTAACTACTTGTGTGAATTTGAAAATTCTTCTTTTAATTATTATTATTGGTGTGAATTTCAAAAGCATGAGTAGCTAATTTTCTTATTGATTGAGGATGAATTCCTAGTTCTTAACATATGATTTAAGTTTTTGTTTTCAAATTCTATCTTGAAGTTTTTCACATAATTATCGTTTGTTTTTACTAATAGGAATGATCTTAAAGACATTCATGATTGATTGATAGATTGTTTGGAGTGCACGCTAAATTGATTTGTTAATTTGATCTAATGCTAGTGAAAGTTAGGAGATAAGTAATCGTTTCTTGACTCTTTACATAAGTAGCAAACACGAGACCTTGCGGAGGGATTCCGTGGAGCAATTGTGTGTAGAAACAACGTTAGCAAGTGGACCTTGAGCTAAGAGTCTAACTACTAATATCAACCTAAGAAATTCACAAAACTTAATGCATGAGCCAAGTTACATCTAGGTTGAGCTAATTCTAGGTGGTTTGGTGAATAGAATCCCAGTAGGCGAGAACTTCCGTGTCCGGTGATACAAGGGATTTAGGGGTTTAGCACCGAGCTAGCCGCTTTACCTACGGTTGGTGATAATTTGTGACTAATAACAAGTAGAATAGAACATAACTTGATTCATTGTTTCATAACGAAGAAGGATTCCTTGGTCTTGTCTCTCTTATTGCTTTTCAACTTTCAACTTTCGATTTTAATTGCTTTGTTTATTTTCTTTTGCTTTTTACACCCCTTTCGTGACAACTTTTACAACTAAGATCTCTTGCTCCTCGTGGGAACGAACTTGACTTCCATTATATTATTTTTAATTGAGTGGAAACATTGATTAATTTGATTGCACCTACGACACGCATCAAATTTTGGCGCCGCTGCTAGAGCAACGGGCGATTTTTAGTTGTTTTTAATTTTTCTTGTTGCTTTATTCTTGCTTTGTTAGATTCTTTACCATATCTAACTTAGTTTGTGAGAATATTATTTCAGGTGTTATACCTTTGGTGAATGCTTAAAGGGGGTAGACCGAGTCCAATACGTCTTCGATCCGGCACTCAACTAAAGGATTTCATTCGTGCGATTAACACTCCACTTTCTCCTTCTTCATCAAGTGATTCGGACAAAGAGGAAGAAACAATGGCTGATCGTACACTCAAGGACCTAGCTTCTCACAAGCTTGATACACAACAATGGTGTATCCAAACTAACTCAACCTTCGAGATCAAGCCGGGGTTGATTAGAGAGTTACCAAAGTTCCATGGCATGGTGAATGAGGACCCAAATAAACATCTTATGGACTTCTATGCCATAGTTATGGCCATGCTTCCACCGAAACTAATGCGGATGGAGCAATGTTGAAAGCTTTCCCGTTTTCTTTGGCGGGCAATGCTAAGGAATGGTTATATTATTTGCCTTCCGGAAGTATCACAACATGGAATGGGATGAAGAAAATTTTCCTCGAGAGATATTTTCCCGCATCCAAAGCTACTCAAATTCGCAAGGAGATTTGTGGATTGAAACAACAAGTGGGAGAATCATTGTATGAATGTTGGGAGCGATACAAGAGGTTGGTGGCAAGTTGTCCACACCATCAATTTAGTGACGTTATGATACTCCAATACTTCTATGAAGCTCTCCACTCAAGTGATAGGTCTCTTCTTGACGCTTGCGGGTGGTGGTGCACTAATGAACAAGACTTTGACCGAAGCTAGAGAGTTGATTGAAAGTATGGCGGCAAACTCGCAACAATTCTACACAAGGGATGAACCTATGGTTAGGCGAGTGCATGAAGTTAGTGATACATCATCACATCTTGATCAAAGGATGAGTAACATGGAGATAATGATGCAAAGAATGGCCGCGGTAATTATTCCGGATGGTGAGACCGAACAAGTGAATGCTTTATATCCAAATCAAAGGCCAAGGTACGATCCATACTCCAATACCTATAATCCCGGGTGGAAGGATCATCCCAACTTTAGTTATGCAAACAAGCAAGCGGCGGTTTCCAATCCGTATGAGCAACAAGGTGGTTTTCAACAATCACGTTTCCAACCTCAACAACAAGGTGGTTCTCAACCATTCCAACCACAACAAGTCAAGGAGCGTGATTCTTTGAATGATGACAAGCTCAATGCGTTAATGCAAGGTGTGCAAGGTCTTACTTCTATGTTCCAACAAAGCCAACAACAAAGACCGATTCGGCCATCAAGGATTTACAAACTCAAATGGGACAATTGGCGACCGATGTGAACCTATTAAAATCTCAAGCATCCACAAAACTTCCTTCACAACCATTTGTGAATCCAAGAGAGAATGTTAATGCGGTTACTTTAAGAAGTGGAAGACAAGTGGATGGTCCAAGTCATCATGAAGAAGCTATTGAAGAGGTAGTCAAAGATAAGGAGGAAACCGCACCAAAGGAGAACTCCACACCAAACGACCAATCCAAGGAACCGGTTCCTACTTTCACTACTCCACCTCCTTTTCCTAGTCGTTTTGCTAAATCCAAGAAAGAAGCTCAAGACAAGGCACTTATGGATATCTTCAAGAAGATTGAAATCAACATTCCATTCATTGAGGCTATCAAGACAATGCCACGGTATGCGAAGTTCATGAAGGAATTATGTACAAAGAAGGATAGGTTGCTTGATAATGAAATTACTAAAGTTGGCGAGAGTGCGTCGGCTATGCTATTGAAGAAGATGCCTACAAAGTGCACGGATCCCGGTGGTTTCACGGTACCAATTACTATTGGTAAGCAAAGGTTTGAACATGCTTTACTTGACTTGGGAGCTTCCATTAGTGTGATGTTGGCCAAATATATGACTCCTTGAATCTTGGACCTTTGAAAGAGACGAGAGTTATTATCCAATTGGCAAACAAGTCTAACATATATCCAAAGGGGCTTGTAGAAGACGTGCTAGTGCAAGTAAATGAGCTTATTTTTCCGGTGGATTTCTTTGTGGTGGATATGGACAATAATGAGAACCGAGCATCTACTTCTTTACTTCTTGGGAGGCCATTCATGAAAACCGCAAAGACGAAGATTGATGTTGATAAGGGTACACTCACTATGGAATTCGACAAGGAGATAATACACTTTAATATATTTGAAGCCATGCGCTACCCAAGTGATGTGCATTCCGTTTACTCCATTGATGTGGTTGATTCATTAGCACAACAAATGGTGGAATTGAACCAAGAGGATGAACTTGATGTGGTGTTGCAAAAGAGCATTGAATTGGACGTCCATGGCTTGTCTAACTTGGATGTTGAAATCTCCAAGGAATTGGTGGAGATATGTGGAGCTTTGGCGACATTGCAAGAAGCTAAAAAGGGTGATGTTTCATATATTTCTTTACCCGTGAATGATGAAATACTTGTACCATCTATTGTGAAGGCGCCCAAGCTAGAATTGAAGCCACTTCCGACCATTTGAAGTATGCTTTCTTGGGGATGGAGATGAGCTTCCGGTGATTATTTCTAAGAACCTCACACCGGTACAAGAAGACCGTTTGCTTAGAGTCTTGAAAGAGCACAAAACGGCTATTGGGTGGACAATTGCGGACATCAAAGGCATTAGTCCATCCATGTGCATGCATAGGATTCTAATGGAAGAGAACGTGAAGCCGGGTACGTGATGCTCAACGTCGGCTAAATCCTCCCATGATGGAGGTTGTGAAAAAGAGATACTCAAATTGCTAAGTGTGGGGGTAATCTACCCAATTTCCGATAGCAAGTGGGTTAGTCCGGTACAAGTGGTGCCAAAGAAATCCGGGAGTCACGGTTGTTCGAAATCAAGACGATGAACTTGTTCCTACAAGAGTTCAAACCGGTTGGAGAGTGTGTATTGACTATAGAAAGCTTAATTCCGCAACCCGCAAGGATCACTTTCCTTTACCTTTCATTGATCAAATGTTGGAGCGGTTAGCGGGGCATTCTTATTATTGCTTTTTGGATGGTTATTCTAGATACAACCAAATTGTTATTGCACCGGAGGACCAAGAGAAGACCACTTTCACTTGTCCGTTTGGAACGTTTGCATATAGACGGATGCCGCTCGGCCTTTGCAATGCACCGGCTACTTTCCAAAGATGCATGGTGAGTATATTCTCGGATTATGTGGAGCGCATCATCGAGGTATTTATGGATGACTTTAGTGTTTATGGCAATTCTTTTTGATGGTTGTTTAAATAACCTTGAACTAGTTCTTAAACGATGCATAGACACAAACCTTGTCCTTAATTGGGAGAAATGTCACTTTATGGTAAACCACGGCATAGTACTTGGTCACATTGTGTCCTCTCGAGGGCTCGAAGTGGACAAGTCAAAGATAGATTTAATAAGAAACTTACAATATCCCACTTCGGTGAGGGAGATCCGTTCTTTTCTTGGCCATGCAGGTTTCTATAGGCGGTTTATCAAGGATTTCTCCAAAATCTCCATGCCGATGTGCAAGTTATTACAAAAGGAGGTACCTTTCGACTTCAACAAGGAATGCAAGGATGCTTTTGATAAATTAAAGGATATGTTGACAAGTGCGCCAATTATCAAATCACCGGATTGGAATCTTCCATTTGAATTAATGTGTGATGCTAGTGATTATGCGGTTGGAGCCGTTTTGGGTCAAAGGGTGGACAAGTTGTCCCATGTTATCTATTATGCATCTAGGACCCTTAATGATGCACAAATCAATTATTCTACCACGGAAAAGGAGTTATTGGCTATAGTTTTTGCGTTGGAAAAATTTCGATCATACTTGGTGGGTACAAAGGTTATTGTGTATTCCGATCATGCCGCACTAAGACACTTAATAAAGAAGAAAGAAGCTAAGCCAAGATTAATTCGGTGGATCTTATTGTTACAAGAGTTCGACATAGAAATTCGTGATAAGAGGGGTGTGGAGAATACCGTTGCGGATCATCTTAGTAGACTTGTTATGTCTCAAGAGGAACTTCCATTACATGACCGTTTTCCCACGAACAACTTTTCTCCATGGAAGAATCAACACCTTGGTATGCGGATATAGTGAATTACTTGGTGACAAGGAAAGTACCTAGTACAATGTCTAATTTCCAAAAGATGAAACTTAAGAAGGTAGCTAAGCAATATGTGTGGGATGAACCATACTTATGGAAATATGGCGTTGATCAAATAATGCGAAGGTGCGTGCCTAATTCCGAATTTCAATCCATTCTCTCCTTTTGCCACACTTTTGCATGTGGTGGCCACTTTGGTTCTAAACGCACCGCTCTCAAAGTTCTCGAGAGTGGATTTTATTGGCCCACCTTGTTTGAAGATTCATATGTTTTTTGTAAATCGTGTGATAGATGTCAACGAACGGGCAATCTAGGTGCTCGAAATCAAATGCCACTCACACCAATTCTCACCGTTGAGATTTTTGATGTGTGGGGTATTGATTTTATGGGCCCTTTTGTCAATTCGAATGGGAATTTTTATATACTTCTTGCCGTTGATTATGTTTCGAAATGGGTGGAAGCTAGAGCCACCAAGACTAATGACTCTCAAGTTGTTTGTGATTTTGTAAGGGAAAACATTTTCAATAGGCATGGTACACCAAGAGTGGTGATAAGCGATGGAGGCTCACATTTCAAGAAGGCTTTCCACGCTCTCCTCAAGAAGTACAACATAACACACAAAATTGGTACGCCTTATCATCCACAAACTAGTGGACAAGCGGAAATTTCAAATCGTGAGATCAAGTCCATTCTTGAGAAAACGGTGAATACCACGAGGAAAGATTGGAGCTTTAAGCTCAACGATGCACTTTGGGCGTATAGAACGGCGTATAAGACACCGATTGGTATGTCTCCATATAGGATGGTTTATGGCAAGGCTTGTCATCTTCCTGTTGAACTTGAACACAAGGCTTATTGGGCGATAAAGAAATTCAACATGGAGTATGATGAAGCGGGGAAACAAAGGAAGTTACAACTACATGAGTTAGAGGAGATACGCAATGATGCTTACGAGAGTGCCCGGATTTACAAGGAAAAGACCAAGCTTTTTCATGACAAGATGATTTCTCGTAAAAGTTTCATCGTGGGACAAAAAGTCCTTTTATATCATTCTCGCCTTAAACTATTTCCTGGAAAGTTAAGGTCCCGTTGGATTGGACCATATGTTGTTACTAATGTTTTTCCTCATGGTGCAAATTGAAATTACTAGTCTTCGAGACAATTCGGTTTCCAAAGTCAACGGCCATAGGTTGAAGCCATACTATGAGAACATCGCTTATGTGAATTTGGATGAACTTTCATTTGGAGATGCACTCCTCTCGAGGAGTAATGTGCCGCAAGAGCTAAGTCGGGCCGTCGACTTTAAAACAAGCGCTTAATGGGAGGCAACCCATCGGTTTTGTATTTCTTATCCTTTTGCTTTTTTGTTATTTCTTTTTCTTGTTTCTTATCATGTTAAAATTTCCCACCTTGACTTTACTAGGAGGATTCAATTACATTGAGGACAATGTAAGGTTTAAGTGTGGGGGAGTGGTTAAGCATGTTTTTTTTTAAACAAAAATTACAAAAAAATTAAAAAATTTTGAAGAAAAAAAAAAAAAAAGTTTTACATAAAAACTTCAACTTTTAGAGATTTTAGAGTCACTAGCATACTTCTAGGTATGTTTACATAGAGATTTTGACCGACATAATTGAACTTGGAAATGTTAGAGAACTACATTCGGATTTCTTGTTTGTTTGAGTGTTAAATAATGGATTTAATCATGTCGGTGATGCGAATTTGGTGCAGGGAGAAATGCATTATTAGAGTTGCTGATCAATCATTAGTGGAGACTACCCGTATTCATATCATGTGAGGCACCGACCAGAAATTTTCTATTTACTAAAGAGCTTCTTTTGAGTGTGTGTCACCGTACGTTAATTCCGGGTAGAATGGTGAGCTACCCAACCTCCCACCAATAGAAGCACTACTCTTTGATCTCTTGAGTGCTAATTTTGTCAATCATGAGGGTGACGTCCATGGATGAAAGCTTCCTTCTTGTAGTTCGATTTGCAGTTAGCACCATTCTCTCTCGCGACAACAACGGATCCATAGAAACACTCTCATCATCAACAAGGAGCGACATCAAAATCTACAAGGAAAGTTGGAAAAGTTTAAGGTTTACAAGCAACGGAACGAGAAAAAGAGCAAATTTCAAATTCAAGTAAAGCAACATACAAATGAGCGGATTTTACATATATGTTGAAGACTTACAATACAATGAGGTAATTTTATATCCAAGTATGAAGACTTATTCATGAAAGCGAAGAAAATTAAAAGGTGAGAATTTTTGAAAGTTTATGATTTCAAAGACGATACAAGTTGTGAAAAATCAAGCGGTAAAATACTTCTCCCACGGCCATGGTTTATTTTGTATTTAATTTCTCTTGTTTTGAATTCAAAAAAAAAAAAAAAAAAAAAAAAACAAGAGAAATATTTGTTCTTATTTAATGAGCCGTGGGGAAGGAAAATTTATAAGGAAGTTTCAAGCGACAAGGATTTCAAGGTAAAGAGTTATAAAATGTCAAGGATTTATGAAATTCGAGGGTTTATCATCAATAGTTGAAACCGAAGACGAGGACCATGAAGATCAAGATAAGGAGCGGAAGACGTTTCTATTGGATGCCGTGAGAGTGGTGTTATCATAATTGGCGATCGGATGTGAAGGTGAGTAAGTAATCTCATCCTCGATAATAATGGTTGATTTCCTTTCTTAGAGATCGTCAGAAAAATGGTTTTTCAAAATGTTAAAAGATGTGGGTTTTTAAAAATATTTCGGAAGTTATCCTTCCCACCATTCAACGTGTCGCAGGTTTCTCTCTTCATTCCTACCGCACACATGTGAGAACCATAAAAAGCCGTCTTTTTTAGTGCAATTATCATAAAATCCTTTTTGGTGAGGCAAAGTCGAGGCGAAATGCTTATTGATCGTTTCTCAAACACGCATTCTCTCATTATGGTGTGGTTATTTCTCACTCAATATTTAAGAACGAGAATATGTTCTTTAGTATTTCTAACTTCTTATTACTAGCATGCAAAACTCTATGTCCTCATAACTTTTGATGCTTGTGACGCTTGAACGCTTTGAAGTTGTGAGTTTTTAGTTTGATTTGCTCGAGGACTAGCAAAGTCTAAGTGTGGGGGAATTTGATAGGTGTAGAATACACCGTATTTACTATCTAGAGTTTATGATTTCTTTGCTATTTTTCGTGTGAATTTTGTATTTTACGCTTGTTTTGAGTTTTATAGTTACTTTGGAGTCGCACGGAGGAAAAGAAGAAGAAATCACCCAAATTGAGCCAAAAGGGCAAAATTGTCATTTCATGGGCAAACACTATACGGAACCCGGTTAATGTTAAGGGGCAACTCTTTTGGAGGAGTACTAAAGCCAGGCCCAATCAAGGTTAAGGGGTGTTGATATCAGGGTACCCCTTATCATCTATCAGTGGGTGCATTTATCTGTGGGGTGTACCTATCCATTTCGTTCCAGCCCTAAAAAGAACTCACCTTTCATTCATTCATCTCATTATTTTTGTTCACCTGAGAAATGAAAAAGTCTGAGCAGTAGCCTATGGATGCCGAAATTGAGATTCGAGAGACTACAGATGATGGGAAGAGATGGAGAACAAGATGGGTTCGATTGTGGTGGTTCGATCTAGGGTTATGGACTGAGTTGGTGCTGTTGATAATCACTGAGAAGAGATCGATGAAATAGAAGGTTAGGGTTTGGTGCGAAACAACTCAAATGGAGGAGAATCGGCAAGACCTGATGCTGTTAAGAAGCTCGCTATGAAGCAGATAAAGAGGAGAAGATGGGTTACGGCTTTTGAGTTCAAAGAAATTAGGGTCTTCGATGGATGAATTTGCCGCCGTTGTGAAGCTCAGGGAGATGCTGAATCGAGAACAGATCGAGAAAATCGATAGAGTCTCATTGGTGTTAGGAAGACTCGGGTTGTTGTTGCCCAATCGAATCAATGTTTCGGTCAAGCAGAGTAGATCGAGCAGAGTAGATGGGTCTGTGGTCGAGCTGATTCGAATCTGAGAAGAGAAGATGGTCGACGTTCAGAATAAATGAATTGTTGTGTCGATTGAAGATTTGATGAGGATGACAGGGGGTTTACGATAGCAATGGAGCTCAGAATGATAATGATGATGACGAGCTCGTGTTGGCGTAAATGAGAATACTTCGATGGGTTGTGAAGATAATCGATTGAGTGCCAAAGTGTCAAAGCTCGAGAGAAAGATGAGCTGAGTATAGTGATTGTGAACTGTGAAGAGCTGGTAACGATTTGAAGCTTTGCAATTGAAAGAATGAATGCCCGAATGAATAGATGAATGTTAGGATTCTTAGCAGTGAAGAAAGGAAGGCCCGAAATTGGCCTAGGGAAGTACTATAAACGAACGTAACTCGTACGGTTTTTTGCACCGGCGAGTCAACTCGGCGATGACCGATCCAGACGAGTCAGAGCGACTCAACTCACCCCAGTAAGACCAGGCGATCAGCTGAATCAGAAGCTGACTCGGTAGCTAACTCACTCTTCCCCTTGACTCAAGACTAACATGTTGACTGACGATTGACCCATTTGACCGTTAGTCCTAACGGAGGACTGACGGAATATTCCATCGCATATTCTCTCGACGGACAGAATTTTCAGGTGGCCGGCGGTGAGGTTTTCCGTTCGGATTCCGGCCACAATCCCAGTTTTCCGGCGAGTAAAATTCCAGAATTTTCTATGGACTTCTCTCATGGGTGTGAAGACTTGGGCTAGGAATTGGATGGAGAATTGGACTCAAATTTGGAAAGGGAAGGTGGAAGAGTTGAGAAAAGCTTGGATTTGGAAATTGAATTGCAAAAGGAAAAGGATTCTATTCCTTAGAAGATTTGGAGAATATTGAAGCCTATAAATAGAGAAGTTTTCTACAACTTCTACACACCTCTCTACACACACATCACTTGTGTTTTTGCTTGCTTTTCTAAGATTTTTCTTCTTAACTACTTGTGTGAATTTGAAAATTCTTCTTTAATTATTATTATTGGTGTGAATTTCAAAAGCATGAGTAGCTAATTTTCTTATTGATTGAGGATGAATTCCTAGTTCTTAACATATGATTTAAGTTTTTGTTTTCAAATTCTATCTTGAAGTTTTTCACATAATTATCGTTTGTTTTTACTAATAGGAATGATCTTAAAGACATTCATGATTGATTGATAGATTGTTTGGAGTGCACGCTAAATTGATTTGTTAATTTGATCTAATGCTAGTGAAAGTTAGGAGATAAGTAATCGTTTCTTGACTCTTTACATAAGTAGCAAACACGAGACCTTGCGGAGGGATTCCGTGGAGCAATTGTGTGTAGAAACAACGTTAGCAAGTGGACCTTGAGCTAAGAGTCTAACTACTAATATCAACCTAAGAAATTCACAAAACTTAATGCATGAGCCAAGTTACATCTAGGTTGAGCTAATTCTAGGTGGTTTGGTGAATAGAATCTGGTAGGCGAGAACTTCCGTGTCCGGTGATACAAGGGATTTAGGGGTTTAGCACTGAGCTAGCTGCTTTACCTACGGTTGGTGATAATTTGTGACTAATAACAAGTAGAATAGAACATAACTTGATTCATTGTTTCGTAACGAAGAAGGATTCCTTGGTCTTGTCTCTCTTATTGTTTTCAACTTTCGATTTTAATTGCTTTGTTTATTTTCTTTTGCTTTTTACACCCCCCTTTCGTGACAACTTTTACAACTAAGATCTCTTGCTCCTCGTGGGAACGAACTTGACTTCCATTATATTATTTTTAATTGAGTGGAAACATTGATTAATTTGATTGCACCTACGACACGCATCAGCGGTTGGCCGTTTCCAATTCCAATACGACTCCTTGACTTTTAGCTTATTGGGCTTTAGGGTCATATGTTTGTCAAATGAATCACTACCCCAAACCCCACAAGATTGCTCGTAAGCTCATAACGAAGAAATTGCTTTTAAGGTTGAGTTTGGTAATGTTTTTTTCAAAAGCACTTTCGAAACATATTTATAATAATGTTTTTACACAGCATAGCATAGCACCGACACAACAGAAAAATGGTCTTATATAATTCACATCAATACCCAGCTAATCCTAAGTCTCTATGTGGCCAAAACCTTGGTGCTCAGCGTAGTTAACCTAAGTTTTATTTTGTTATTTTGTGTGATCACTAGAAATAACCCGTGCCATAACAGCAGGACATGAGACAGAATAATTTTTGGTTATAATGATTTTAATAATTACCACACACTATGAGGCTTAATTCGACGCATGAGAACTTGTAGACATTAAATCTTAATCCAAATAATTATAACCTCGGTTACACTTAAATAATAGTTTAATAATTTCTCACATTATTCTTTAGACTTCAAATAATAGTTTTTGATAAAAAATCCTCATTGATCATTTTTTGAAGGAAGAAATATGGATTTCTCCGTCTTGGTATTGAACTTAGAGAGTAAATAGAGTCCTCCCTAATGGAGAAATGTTCCGAACTTCCAATATAAAATTCTTAGGGACGACGGCGTGCATGGTATATTCTTGTATTGCACGTCAAGATTGATTAGAATGCATGACTAATATTTGTATTAAAAAAACAACATTAGTGTAACGAACTTTAATCTCGTCAACGCTATTAGACCAGTCAAGAGACGAATTAACTGCTAATGACCCGATTAGTCAACGTAGATTTTAATTTATAGGATTTAATCTAACAACGATTTAGATACGAAACTAGTATCAATAGATAGGTCTCAAAAAAATTATGCGAGGTGGATTACTCGAACGTGTCAATCAGATACCGGATGAAGAAGAAATCTGCAGTGTAGCATGAGGGGCAAAATAGTCATTTACATCTAAACTGACTGGCTGCCCTTATCCATTTTCTGGGCGCCTTAATAATTATCCTTGGTCTTATCCCTAGACCGATCAAAGAGAAACTCATTTCTCTTATATTCTTCTCTTTCCTTCTTCTTCATTCTTCTTTTTTGTTCATGTTCGTTCCCTCTTCCTCTCTGTTGATTTCGATCTCAGAGATTCGCGTCTCTTCTGTTCGAGAAATTCTTGTAAACCTTGTTAGCTTCGATGAAATGAGTGAGGAGATGATGATGTCGAATGGGTTTTGGAAGAAATAGAAGTTAGGGATTCATCTAATTTTGAGGTTGTGTAGAACTGACGATGATTTAGTGTTGATGATTGACGAAGAATAGAAGGGTTGTGATTGAACTGATGATCTGAAGCCGTTCTAATGATTAATTAAATATAGGGTTTCATGTTCTTCCCAAATCAGTTAAATTAGGGTTCTTTTGAATTGAAGTTTAAATCGAGTATTTTTGATTGATTAATTGGGTTATTAGAGATGGGCTTTAATTAGGTAAGAAGTAGAATTGTTTGTTTGAGTTTAATTTTAATTTCATAGATAATTAGGGGTTTCCCCTGTTCTTCCCCAAATTAGTTAATTAAGGTTTCAACTTTAAATAAGCCGATGGTGTTGTTGCTAGTAACAAGATGGAGTTGGGTCTGTGAATGGGAAAAGATGCAGTTACTGGTGATTGATTGCAGTTTAGGTCAAAAAGTAGAGGAAATGGTGATTGCTGAGAAGAATAGAGAATTCAGAGAATTGTTGCTGTTGTAATTTAGGATTACAGGTGGTGTTGGTCTAATGAGTTACGGAACTTAGGAGATGGTGATGAAATTGAGATGTTAGGGTTCTAGGTTAAATTACAAGAGATGAAGATGATTATAATTGGTGAATTGTAGTTGTGCAGATGGAATTAGAAATAGTCTATTGGTGCTGGTGGATATGGAAATGATATTACAGGTGTTTGTGTTGTTGTTGAGAAAGAAAAGTGGTGATGTTGTTGAATGGGATTCTCAAATAAGGTTTGGTGGTGTTTGACTATTGATTTGAATTGGTGGTGAAGACGAAATGGTCATGGAACTGATTTGGATGCGAATCAAAAAGGTGGTACATAAGTGGATCTAGTATTGGAATTGTAGGTTGAGAAGCATTAGCTGTTGTTGCTGAAATAGAGAACTGTGATGCCATGAAGAACTGAACTAATGGTGTTTTTAGTGTTGAGATTGAATATGAAGTATTACCTGAGATGAATGATGTGTCATGAGTATGGTGATGATGCTATGAGAATTGTTGATATATGTATTGAATGAAGTATTGATTGGGAAATGGGAGTAATTAGACTGTGTTGCTGCTAGAATGTAGTGATGGTTGTGTAGTTTAGGTTAAATTCCTTATGAAGTAATGAAATAGATTTTTGTAGACGAAGTATTAAATTGAAGCATGTAATAGAGATTAGGTGTTTGTAATTGTGTTTTGGTTTGTGTCTAGGCCTGTATTGAACCCTGGTTCCAGTCAGATGTCTGACTGATTTACCTTGTCTGACTCAGTTAATCTGACTGAGTTAACTCATTAACCAGACCTGTCCTTAGTTGACTCAGTAAACCTTGATGAGTTGACTCTTTTGACTCGACTCGACCTTGAATTTGGACGTTGACTGTTAATTGACCTCTTTGACCATTAATGACCGTTAGTTGACCAGATGGAATGGACCTTAGTTTAATGGGACGGGTTAGTGGACTTGGGATTAGGCCTAGCTTTCCTAATTTGATAATTTGGACCCTTTATTGTCCGAACTATCCTTTGGTTCCTTCTACAAGGTGTAGATATTCATAAGACATATCTAATGGACTATAGAATCCATCCAATCGAATCAGTAAACTCTTACATAAACTAAAAGTATAGAATAATAAGATGTAGAACCATAAATGGGCTTAGAACCATTAAATTAACTTGTATGTTTCTTGTGTGAGCCATTTTGGCTAGATTCTTAGAGTTTTTCTGTGATTAACAATTAATCTTTATTAACAACGATCGATTCAAAAGATGAACCCGTGGATTGTGGATCTCGAGGTAGGCATGGCTTGTCATCAATCCAGGTGGGCATGGCTTGGAAACGGCCAACCGCCGACATATTGCCAGTGAATGGCAAAGATTTGGGCACTTGGGGTGAGACGTGCTATGAGAGGATGGAGAATTCTA
>JAJJWW010007741.1:0-13214 GCA_023531295.1 Papaver armeniacum | reverse complement strand
GGTCGTCAATAGATTCGATTCAGAGGTAACAACCCAAATCTAGGGCAAAAAATTGTAGAGTGAATTAGGTCGTTAACTTAAACATCATATAGCTGAACGATTTTTCATAGAGTTAACATGCATATGAAGAATCGTTAGGGTTTAATAAAATGCAGAGTAACGACCCATTCACCGTAACTTAAAAAAATCGGTTCCAGACCTCAATTTCACAATCAAAACTCAACAAAAATGAAAATAGAGGTGGGTTTTAGTTCACTTACTTTCTAATCGGCGTCATTTCTTCTTCTAATTCTTCCCGGCTTCTTACTGCAACCTTGGTTTTGAGATTAATCTTCAATTTGGGTTTCTCTACCAATTTAATTAGGGTTAGCAAACTTTCCTTTGAACTCATTGGTTAAAGCCATGTTTGTAGAAAAGTTAATTTTAATCGATTAAAGTTTTTTCGATCGTACGATAAATCGTGAAGAAAAAAAAATTGGTCGTCAAATGGAGGAGCGGGAAGAGAGAACTCGGGTGGGAGAGGAAGGGAGGGAGGAGAGTAAACTGATTTTGGTTTTATAAAATGAATGGGGGACTTATGTTTAGGGTTAATAGGTTTTTAAGTAGTAAGCGTAGAATGGTATTTTCACCACCTTTTGGAACCCCCTAAAATTTTTTGGTGTGGGTATAAATTGGTCAGGCCCCTAATTGTTTTTAGGGCCCCCCAATTAAACGAGGAAAATAAATTGCATGTGAAAAGAGAACATTACAGTTGATTTCTTCTAATGTGAGAAAGAGATACACCTGGAAAATTCTATCCTAGGATTTAATACAATTTTATTTGAGTCCTGTTGTCACGCGCGCGTCCGTGTAGCAGCAAAAATGAACCCACGGGTCCTCACCGTAGGATTTAATCATCCTCTTAGATTTGACTATTATATTGTTCTCTTACAAATTTTTTGTTCTTCGTGTTTCTTTGAGTGTTAACGAATTGAGTTCTCAATGTTTCTTTGATAAGATTCCTTTTAATTGAATCCAAATCAGGAGAACACCCAAATTTCTTCATCGATATGAGATGTTGAATGGATCGATTACTTTACTGTGCTTATCTTATTTAAATACGAGATCAAAATATTGAAACTAACAGATTTGTAGCTTTGAGGAATCAATTTGGAGGGACTGGATTTTGAGATTTCTGTCGCAAAGGAAACTAAGCAATAACACATAATGGATTTCTTCTGATGGAATTAATCTTGTTGAAAATCCTTTCACATTCCCGTGAACACAACATACATGGGAAACATTCTAAACCCATTTGAATAACATCAATAGGATTAGTGATCTCATCACAAGCTTTTCCATCCATATGGAAACAAATGATTCATCATAGCTAAACAAATTAACTAATATTTTCTGAAATTTCCTTACGAAGATTCATCTCAGTTACATATTTTCTTAGAGAATAACAGAATAGCTAGATCTAAGAAGATGGAAATCCTACGGTGGAAACCCGTGGGTTCATTTTTGATGTCACGCAGACGCGCGCGTGACAGCACGACTCATTTTATTTTGAGTCCTGCTATCACACGAGCTTTCGTGTGATAAGAAAAATGAACTCACGGGTATACACCGTAGCATATACATCATCCACTTTTGATCGGATTACTAAAGATATCACGTTATATTGTTTGAAATTATTTGTTAAATATCCTTAATCTTTACAGTATTTTTAATTGAACCCTTGGTACGATCCAAAACTTTAAGAGTTTTTCTAAAAGTGAGAAGCTATCCCATCATTGATTTTTTTTCCTTTTTCTGCATTATAGGGTTTGTACCATTTTTCATGCTTATTTCAGTAGGTTACTTCGTTTGGATCGATGTGAAGTCAATTAACCATATCATCTAAGATTCAAAATGGGCAAAAGATTGTAAAATGAAGAAAAAAAATCAGAGTCTATGTAACTTGGTTTAGCCAACTACCAGAAGACTAGCAATCGTGATATGTAAATCAACATACATGGTTAAAATTTACTAAGCCAAAAAAGGCACGAAGAAAATTGTAACTATGTCTAAATTATTACTATGATATTTGATCAACAAACTAGGGATTTACAAAATTGATCGAACTAAGTTATCACCATATCTACCTTGATGGATCTTTCACAGAAAAAAATAAAAACAATAGGAATAAGAATCCTGAGAAGGATTCTTAATGGATATTTTGTTGGATATGGAGTGATCAAAAGAAAACGAGTTTTCATCACCGGGGTACCTAGTATTGTAAATTGGAGCGACACCATATCTTACTTAATAAAGCACAAGCTCATACTCATCCCACATCCCTACCGCATCTTTTCTTTAACAAAAGCTTAATGCTTAAGAGAAAAAAATCAGTGTCGATGATTCTTATAAAACGAGTTTTGAGTTTTTTGATGAGGTGCTAAGGAATAATAAATCATAGTTTACATGGAGTTAAAAAATATTGATAATAATAAAAAATCCCATTAAATCTAGATCTGTATATGTGCATCTCTATAACTAAGACATCCAACGGCCATGGGGTGCGAGTTCATTTTTCTTATCACACGAAAGCTCGTGTGATAGCAGGACTATTTTATTTTTGGATATTCTTATATTGTTCAATGTTCAAACTTCGTATATACTGCTAGATCGTATATACTGCTAGATACTGCAATAGTGGCAATTAACAAATTGAGAATTGAGGTTGGCATAACAATAATGTGATATGGATTCGACTGATTCTATTATTTCTCGTCTCGGATATGAAACTTGGAAACAATATGAAGTTAACAAAAAAAACAATTTCAGGCTCTCAAGATTTCCAGACGGAAATAATTGATCTTCTACTAGTGTATGACAAAATTCTTATATATGTTACATAAAAATTAGCTGTTTACTTCATCACAATTTAAGTTTTATGATAAAATTGGTATCGAAAATGTTAGGCAGCGTGAAAACAATCTTTCTGGCAAGAATAGAATCAGTGCTGTAGCGGCACCTGTTTGTTTGTAAGAGTTCCAATTTCACAGCATTTCATATATTTATGCAAGGGATTCAACCTTGAATCCTAATTAGGTCCAGTTGAACCAATCAAACAAATACCGCGGTAGTAGATATATAAGGCACTTTCTTCCAATCAGCTGCTATGCTTTAACTTGGTAGTACTTTAGCTTACGATATTTTTTATCAATCTAAAATATATATCTCTCTCTCCTCTCTGCAATAGTGTTTCTAAAAAAAAAAAAAAAAAAACAGCTTTTCTACTCTTCCATGATGGAAGAGTAATCTCTAGGCTAACCTTTGGGTGATTAATGGGTCGGAGCTATGAGGAGCGGATTTGAATGTTTTTGATTGACAAAGTGGTGATAAGTTTTTAGACTTTAAGTCTTTCATCGATTTCATTTATTTGCTTTATTGTTATTTCTCCTGCAATTGGGTATGAATACAAGCTGTGGTTTCTAATTGACACAGGTTATAAGAGTAACTATATGTAATGTATTTTTCAGTTCTAGTTATAGAGTGAAGGTGCCCTTATCTTTGTCTAGTGTGTAAATAGATTGAGTCCAGAATCGTCTTTACAAAATGCATTACGGCTTGTCTGCTTTAGGGTGTTTTGTATTAATACCTTTGTACTACTCTCTCTAGAGTTATCCAAATTAGTCAATACATTTCATTTCTTCTAGATCTGATTATTTTATATGGTATCAAATTAGGTTAGATTCTTTCGAATGCAAACCCTAACATCAACTCAATCATTACCTATTTCAAATTTGATCTTTGATCAGATTACTGCATTTTTTTTCTTCAGATCTAGTAGAATTTCATCATATTTCATCTACTTTGATCTCATTCTGGATCTTGTTTCTTTTCACGATTCACATCTTTCTGTTTTGATCGATCTTTTGTATGATCTTTGAGTTTCTTGATAACAATATGCCTCCAAAACCTGCAACTCGAGCTTCTTCCGCTGCTAATAATGATGATTCTTCTATTCAAGATCGTTACAGTTTTCGACTTCCGTTTACAAATATTGCAAACTTCATTTCTTTGAAGTTAGATCATACTAATTTTCTATTATGGAAAGATCAATTTGAGTCGGTCCTAATTTCAGTTGATTTGTTCGATTATGTTGATGGAACTGTTGTAAAACCACCTCGATTTATCACGGTTGATGCTGTTCAAACTCAGAATCCGGCTTGGCTCTATTGGAAAAAGGTGGATCGTTTTGTATCAAGCTGTTTAAAAGCTACATTCACACAATCTGTTTCAGGTGATGTTCTTGGATTATCTACCGCTCGTGAGATTTGGGAATATCTTGAAACTACCTTTACTACTCAGTTTACTGCTCGCAAATCAACGCTTCATAATCAACTTCAGTCGATCCGTAGAGGAAATCGTTCTGTTGAAGAATATCTACAGCAGATCAAGTCAATTGCTGATAACCTTGCAACTATTAATGAGAAAGTAAGTAATTCTGACATTATAATGCATATTCTTAATGGTATTGGCCGTGATTACAACAATTTTGTAATCTCAGCACAAAATCATGAAGTTCCTTTCACTTTTGCTGAGATTAAGGCTAGACTAATTAGTCATCAACAATGGTTAAAAGATCAAGATTCAGAAATGAACACTATGTTTGATAGTCAGAATGCTTCAGCTATGTATGGTAAGAACACAAATTCTGGCAAGAAGAACAATAATTCTAACAAGAACAAGAACAACTTCAAGAATAATGTTTATTCTAATGGTTCTGGATCTAGCAGCAGTGGTTCCTCAGGCAATAGTGGTTCTTCTGGTAGTACTTCAAGTGGTAATTTTAATAACTCTTCAGGAGGATCAAGAAATAATACATGAGAAACTTTTGATTGGTCATCAGTTGAGTGCCAAATTTGTAGAAGAACTGGTCATTCTGCAAGTAGGTGTTATTACAGATACCAACCAGATATGAATTCTATCAGCTCATTGCAAAAAGCCTTTGCGGGAATTGAACTGAGTCATGCAACTGAAGACACTTCTGCTTTACCAACTGCTACTCAGTGGATTCCAGATTCTGGTGCAACCAATCACATGACTAGTGATGCCTCTCTTTTGACTAATCCTTCTCCTTACACTGGTTCTTCAAATGTGATGATAGGAAATGGTAAGTTGCTAACTATCTCATGTTGGTGATGTTACTTTATCTACTCCACATAAGAATTTTCAGCTCAACAAGGTGTTACACATTCCTACCCTAAAGGCTAACTTACTCTCCATTGCTAAATTTACTAAAGATAATCATTGATTTTTTTGAGTTATATGATTGGGGATATCTAATAAAGATTGTTGTTACAAAACAGGTACTAGCTAAGGGTTCTTTTTCCAACAACTTATATCCCATCAATTCATATCACTCCCCATCAGCTTCTTGCTTTGATGCCTCACTCACAGCTCCTACAACTCTTTGGCACAACAGGCTTGGTCATCATCCTGCTGCTGCAGTTCTACATAAACTTCATTCAGTTGAGTCAATTCAGCTTTCTGGTTTTAAGTCTTTAAAGTCTGTCTGTAATTATTGTCAGTTAGGCAAGAGCAAAAAATTACCTTTTACTTTATCATCTAGAGTTTCCACTGCTCCTCTTGAGCTTGTTCATTGTGATGTTTGGGGACCTTCCCCTGAAGTGTCTTTGTTAGGATTCAAGTACTACATTGTCTTTATTGATGACTTTAGTAGATATCATTGGATTTATCCATTGAAAGCTAAGTCTGATGCTCTTGTATCTTTTCAGCACTTCAAACAAATAAATGAAAATATTTTGGCCACCAAAATTATTTCTTTTCATGTGATAATGCTTATGAGTTTTCCAAAGGACCTTTTAAACAATTTTTAGATTCATCTGACATTACTTTGAGATTGTCATGTCCTCATATTTCTCGGAAAATGGTTTAGCTGAGAGGAAACACAGACATATCACTGAAGTAGGTCTTACTCTGCTTTTTCAGGCTCATTTACTAATTTTTTTTTGGTATGATGCTTTCCATACTGCCACTTTTCTGATAAATAGATTACCTACTAAACTGCTGAACTTTCAATCTCCTTTTGAAGTGTTATTCCATAAACCTCCTAATTTTTCTTTTCTTAAAGTCTTTGGTTCAGCATGCTATCCATATTTAGGAGCTTATAGGCATGACAAATTATCTCCTAAGTCCTCTTTGTGTGTTTTTATTGGCTATAATCCTCTTCATAGAGGCTATAAATGTTATGAAAAGTCCACAGGGAAAATTTATACATCAAGACATGTTGTTTTTGATGAAAATTATTTTCCTTACTCTACTACTGTTGTTCCTTGTTCCACTGAGTCATCTCCTTCATTGTCCTTACTTGATGCTTATTCTCTCAGTAATACTACTTCTACACTCATTCCTTCATCAACTCAGTTGATGCCTTCTACTTCAGGACAACAACTCAGTTCTCCTACACCAAATATAGTTCATTCCTCTGCTCCTGTTACCAGATCTCAATCTGGTATTCATAAACCCAAGCTTTTACCTGATTTTGTGACTAACAATGTTGTAAAACATCCTGATTCTACAGATTTTAGTT
The DNA here is from genome assembly GCA_023531295.1 of Papaver armeniacum. Classification (NCBI taxonomy): domain Eukaryota; kingdom Viridiplantae; phylum Streptophyta; class Magnoliopsida; order Ranunculales; family Papaveraceae; genus Papaver; species Papaver armeniacum. Next base: position 6,631 of record JAJJWW010007741.1, on the reverse strand, counting down.
CTCTACTTCAACCAACAGAGCCTAAAACTTTCAAGCAGGCAATGAAGAATCTTAACTGGGTAATTTCGATGCAAGAAGAATGTCAGGCCTTAAAGGATGCAGATACTTACGATTTGGTCAAGTTTCAGAAGGGTATGAATGTTCTGGGTTGTAAGTGGGTTTACAAACTCAAGTTAAAACCTGATGGCACTATTGAGAGGTTTAAGAGTAGGTTGGTTGCTAAGGGATACAATCAGTTAGATGGAGTTGACTATACTGATACTTTTAGTCCAGTAGTGAAAGCACCTACTATTAGAACTATTCTTACTATTGCAGCTTCAAAAGGATGGCAAATTTAGCGCTTAGATGTGTCAATGCATTTTTGCATGGACAATTGAATGAATGTGTGTTTATGGAGCAGCCACCAGGATTTGTAGTTGAAGGCAAAGAAGACTATGTTTGTCATTTAAAAAAATCCTTATATGGCTTGAAACAAGCACCGAGGGCTTGGTTTCAAAGATTTAGTGGATTTCTTCTTCAATATGGCTTTCAGCAGTCTAAGTGTGATCATTCCTTGTTTCTCTACAACTCGACAAGGGTGTTATGTATCTCCTCTTGTATGTGGATGATATCATTTTGACTGGCAGCTCAGGTACTTTGCTAAATTCTCTTATTTTACGCATTAAGTACGTAATTTAAATGAAGGATTTAGGACCTCTTCATTATTTCTTGGGCATTGAGGTTGATGAAATTATGATAATAAGTCCTTATTACTTAACGAAAAGAAGTATTGTCTTGAGCTTTTGGTTAAGGCTGATATGGTAGAGTGTAAGTCCCTGTAGTACTCTTGTTGCCAAAGGTCCAAAAGGTGCTCTCTTTTTGATGGTGATCCAAAGAGTACAAGATCCTTTACACTATAAAAGCCTTGTTGGGGGATTAAGATCTTACAATGACAAGACTGACATTGCATTTGTAGTCTCTTATGTGTCACAATTTATGCATCAACCTACTCTGCTCATTTGGTGTTAGTTAAGAGGGATTTTAAGGTTTCTTAAAGGCAGTTTAGGATCCTGAATTGTTCTTGGTTCTTGGATATTTCTCGATTCTGACATATTCAGATTCTCGATTGGGGTGGTTGCCCCGATTTATGAAGAAAAGCATAGTCAGCAAGAAACCCACAGTTTCTTGGGCTCTTCACTTTATTTCTTGGACTTCAAAGAAGCAACCTTACGCTTTCAAGGTCTTGACTAGTGAATACAAATTACTTGCTAATACTTCTTCTGTGATGATGTGGTTGTCTTATTTGCTCAAGGAATTAGGTATTTCTTCTACTAGACCTTTACTCTTCTGTGTGATAATCTTAGTGCCAGTAGTCTTGCCTGCAATCCTGTTTTTCATGCAAGAACAAAGCACATAGAAGTAGATTACCATTTCATTAGAGACTTAGTTCAGTCTAAGTTCTTGATTATCAAGTTTGTGCCTTCTCTTCTTCAACTGGTTGATATATTCACGAAGGGTGTTGCTTCAGATTTATTTTTTACTCTGGTTTCCAAGCTTATGTATTTCACCCATTCTAAGCTTGAGGGGGAGTATAAGAGTAACTATATGTAATGTATTTTTCAGTTCTAGTTATAGAGTGAAGGTGCCCTTATCTTCGTCTAGTGTGTAAATAGATTGAGTCATGTAACTGTCTTTACAAATCATTCATTTACACTTGTTTGTTTCAGTGTTTTGTATTAATACCTTTGTACTACTCTCTCACGAGAGTTATCTAAAATTAGTCAATACATTTCATTTCTTCTAGTTCTGATTATCTTATACAGGTATTTCATGGGATTGTTTGCTCTTGTTTATGATTTTGATTGAATCTCTGTTCCCCTTCTCTAGGTTGATGTGTGTATCGTTGTATTAGGTGCAACATCAACAGGGGATCTGGGTTCTTTCTGTCATCTCTCTTTTTTTTTCTTTTGATATTTCCCTGCTTAGTAGCTTAGTGCTCGATTGCCTCTTCTGCCCCCTGATAGACGCATTTATGTGTCTATTATGATCTCAATTATGTACATTGTTCGCACTCGATTTCGTAATTATTATGGTGTTTTATGTGTATGTAGGTATTTTTGGGCAATAAATGTTTTTGGAGAAATCGGCTCGAAAAGTTGCTAAAAGGACTCTCTGGAGGACACTTGCTATTCGGACCTTTCAATTTGGATAAGGGGCACCTCGGTTTACTAGGGCACCCAATTGTTATTCGCACCCCTTGCGGATAAGGGCACTCATCCCCCAACTTTTGAATTCGGGTAATTGGCGGGAATTCGTTGCAGCGTCTGGCATATTTTGGGTAGTGATTATAGGCGGGTTCGTGAGAGATTCAAGCCCAGATTTTGATCGGACCGGATAAGTCAGGGTTGGTAAGTGTTGTAGAAACGTAGAAAAGGAAGGTTTGATGGGTTTCTCATGAAACAGAGGACAACTCATCTGTGTGCTTTACTGGATCAGACTGGGAGAGATTTAATAGGAGATTACCATGGGTTTTGGTTAGTATTGTCACATTACGTTAAACCAGGGAGGTATGCTTCGTACAATCGAAGAAAAGAAGATTTAGTGTATTTTCTACAATACAGGGAGAAGAAAGTTTCTCAGGATATGATGATTTATATTTGGAAGGATTTGGAAAAGATATTCCATGGATTTATTTCTGTCGTATCTTGACATAGTTTGGAAAGTTCTCAACAATCAGAGACGCGTAAGAAGAAGACAAGAATATTCTCGTAACTTCGTGAAGGATAAAACCTAAAGATTGACTCGAGATTTTGGGAGGCATGTGGTTTATAAATATAGGTGTTCGAGATACAGAGGGGGATTCGAGTAATTGGGGGTCGATTGGAGAGTTTGGGTACGCCTTGACAAGAAGAAAAGGTCATAGAGAGAGTTGTAGCAGCAGAGGAAGAAGAAGAAGAGAAGGAGTTGCAGAGGACACTAGAGAAGTGTCGTTCTCAAGAACCTAGAACACGAAGAACATAAGACGCGCAAGGAACAGTCATGCAGAGAACTATCGCTATTCAACAAAGAGAACTAAAGTATCGTTTAAAGGGCGGTCTTATTTCTTCAGAAGGATCTGTTTATGTAATGTTTCAGCGTGCAAACTATCTGCTTTATTAGTTTACTCTTGTTTTTCACCTATTTGAGCTATGAACAATTATTTTGAGCACGTGAATAATATGAGGAGCTAAATCCTAACACTGGGACAATGGAGGAAGCCATTCTTTTCGCATGTGGTAATTCTAATTAATTCTTTTATGACTTTTGCACTATTCTAAATTGATTTATGATTTTTCTTGATTATTTGTGATTTTGTCTGATGGTGTATGCTTAGTCTAAGAACTTTTGATGCATCATGCTTATGATTTACATCTAATACTTTATAAAATCTATTTTTGGCAAAGAAAGAGTCAATATCTTATAAGCTATAATTGTCTAGAATTAATAGTTGAACCATATGAATATAAGAATTGGTGGAATCACGAGTCTCGAGACCTCTCGATATTTGTGACAAAACTTGTGTACATATTTTCTTTATTTTTAGCGTTTTCTCTTTTTATTCTTAAATCAAACCTTTACAAGTCGGAGTTGAACGAACTTTTAGTACCACTTTACAAACAACTTCAAAATTACATCACCCCCTTAAGGTTGTTTCCGGTATGGTACAATTGCATACAAAACAACGAGGTATTAGAAGTTTAATTCTTATTTTGGTCTGATATCCTTAAACTTGCCTTTATTCTTCCTATTATGCGTTTCCCTGGAATTGTTAGTTGTTTTGCATCCTTTTAAGGATTGGACATGTGGATTTGAATCTTGCAATCCATTTTCCTTTTGTAATCTTCCTTTTGCTGGTTTTTGTTTGTTGCATATACGTTGTTTGGTAAAAGTCCCGAACGTCGCTTTTGTGTTATTGAGCTCTCGTGCATCCTCCCTAGAATATTTTTCTAAAAACTTAATGTTGGTAGCAACATTTATGTCAATGTTTTTTTCTGCTAAAAATCTTTTCTAAAGTTTAACCTTTTGTCTTTAAACGGTAAATTTAGTTTGTCTTAATAAAAATTTTAGTGTTGTGAACACCAGGGTCTCTCCTGCTCTGTCTTCATATATGTTCCAGGAGTAATTAGTATTATAAAGTAAGTAATTCTTGGCTATTTACCCCTGTTCAGGTGTATGTGCACCTGTGGGTGTTTAAAATTTCAATTCCTTTCCGTTAGGTATGTTTTATGAATCAAGTGTATGTGCACTTTGATTTAAAGGAATAAACTTTAAATTTCAAGTTTCAAATTAAAAATTTTGTTCTCTTCGTTCACAAATGAGACGGGCCTTACGTTTCAAAGGAGGTTGAGTTTTTTCTGTAAAGAACTTCTTTTAAATCTGTTTCTAGTGAAAATTTTAGAGTTCATGCGGTATTTTTAAGGTTTTATAAAGGTCTTTGGTCTACCAAGGTATTGTGTGTGGCTACATACATTTATAGTCTGGGTTTTTTAAGCATACAAAGAGATCTGTTATGTCTTTTATTTAGGAAATTTAAAAGGGTGGTTGATCGGGGGATCTTTTTTGATTAACATTAATATCCTTGTTGGCCTAAACATCTTCAGAAAATTGAAGGAAAAATATTGGCAGGCTCAAAGTAGCCGTATCTTGGTAAGTAAATTGTTAGGCTAATTTTTTGGGGGCTTGGTTTGCATATCATGATCTCCTTTTCGGGCTATAGAACGGCTTTAATGGTATTCTCATATAGTTTCTGAGCTATTTAGAGAATTTGGGACTAGGATATTAGTGATTATTAGGTATTAGATACTAATAAGGTGTTTCATATCCAGCCATTTTGTTCGGTGCTGCTTATTTTTAGAGGTATGTTGATTGTTTTTCCCGTTAGGAGTCGTTGGTATTTGGTTAATCCCCTTTGGTGTTCCGCTTTGCGAATTTATAAATTAATTTGAATAGAATCATCACACTTTTGACAATCATAAACTTCACATCTAAACCGCCGCTCCTCTGATCCGATAAAACCCAAAGGTAAGCTGCCCTCATCCTTTGATCTAGTTTCTCTCGTCCTAAACTTCTTTTTCTTTCATTGTAACTCTGCTTTTCAAGTATTCTGGTGCATGCTTTTGGTGATTTCAATTTTAAGGTTTTCTGGTGCATCAACAAACAAGACTTCATAGCAGGAATAGAGGTAACAAAAGCTTGAGGGTCTCTAGTGGGAATAACCTCTAATTGTTTCTTGCAGATCGGTTGTATTCCCCTCAAGCTTTTGATTTCAATCCCTTCTATTTATGATAATCTTTTGTTATACCTTGTGTTACTTCTTACAGATTTAATGCATTTTCCCAATCCTAACACGGGTATCACCATTCTCAAATTGTGCTCACTGATAATTTATAGTCCGTCTGCATTTTAAATTATTGCTTGCTATTTTACACTACTTTACATTATATTACATCTTTTGAGTGCATCCATATCCAAGAGATTCGCCTGGCTCAGATTTCTAGAAATCTGAGTATACAAAGACACAGTGATTTTAACAATATCGTTTTATTTTCTTGCTCCTCCTCTTGTCATGAAAATTCTGGCGTGGAACACCCAAGGGTGTGGCAGAAAGAAAACTAAACAACATCTTAATAACCTAATCATATCTGAAAAACTGGACATTATTTTTTTATCAGAAACTAAATCCCAAAAAGGTCTGGTCAGAAACCTGTTAAAACCATTCCCAAATATGCATATAGTAGACCCAGATGGAACGGCTGGGGGCTTGGCTATAGGTTGGATTGATGGTTTCCATTTTGAGGTGGTCCAATGGAATCTAAATATGATCAATGTAATCGTTAAAAATAATTACCATTCAAAGGAATAGCTTCTCACTTGTTTCCATGGTTCTCCCAAAAAAGAACTTAAATACCAAGCTATGAGCCAATTAGAAGATATTGTTGTTAGAGTGAATAGAAACTCAATGCCTTGGCTTGTTATAGGAGATCTAAATGTCATAGTCAATAGTGAAGAAAAAGAAGGTGGTCTTCCTTTTAATAAAAAGGAAGTAGAGCCTTTACTGAATCTAATTCAGAGAACCGGTTTAGAGGGTATAGGCTTCACATGTAACATATTTACATGGAGTAACAAAGGGAATGATCAGCCAACATAAAACAAAGGTTAGATAGGGCAATATCTAATGCAGAGTGGAATATAGAGTTTACCAGTGCTATTCTTACTAACTTAGTGGCAATAGGGTCTGATCATAGCCCAATCACCCTTTCTTTAAATCATTGTTATGTGCACCAAATTCCTCTTTTTAAGTTTTATGATACTTGGCTCAAAGAGCCCTCCTGTTTAGAGGTGATCAGAAAAACTTGGAATGAGGAAGGAATATCACCTGATATCTCTCTCATAAAAAATCTCCATAATCTGGGTAAGAACCTAGACTCGTGGAAGAAAAATATTTTTGGGAAACCAATAAAACTCATAAAAAATACTCTAAAACAAATTGAGTCTCTAACAACAAAACCGTCTACTGATAGAAATATCAATTTGTTAAATTACAAAATGATAGAATTATAAAAACTCTATGATGCTCAAGAATCTATAGCTAAACAACAATCGAGAAATAACA